>JAOXNX010000028.1:3566221-3578340 GCA_028566075.1 Solidago caesia
CCCCCCCCCCCCCCCCCCCCCCCCCCCTCTTTCCCCAATTTCACCACCTCTCAGTTTCATGTATCCTTCTAACTACTTAATAAGCATGGTTATTCAGCTTTTCTCCATGTAATTTTTTCGTTCTGCCCCATGGTCCATCTATGATATAAATCTTTGGCCTCGTATTGTATTCACTAGCGTCATTTTTTCTTTTATTTTCACATACCCGTGTTTTTACCACTTTGGTTGATCAATCTTATTGGGTTCAAGATTCTGGTCTCTACAAAGCTTGGTTTTAAAATGTGATTGGCACTCCGAGGTGATAAGTATCTGAAACCCAAGGCACTAGGCACACGCCTCACTTGTACCAGGCCCCTTTTTTCACCAATTACTTGTATCAGTTTTACGTACCATTTTTACCAAGTAAATCTTTAAAGATACTTAAAGTTCACTTCTACATAACAAAAGTACTTAAGATCCTTCACTTACCTACCAAAAGTTTTCAAAAAATAAAAATAAAAATGTAGCGAGTCAAATGAAGCCAAAATGTTAAATTTTTTTTTGTGTATAATGAACAAGATATATAGTATATATGTAATTCAATAAAACTACAAGAGACCATCCAATTTCTTGTGGTGTTGCTTAATAGGGTTACCAAGTGAATTTCTACATATATTCACAAAAAACAGGATTAAAAAGAAGCCCAATAATAACCCAAGTAAAATTACTGAAGGATGTGGGCGAAGAAAAGCTCAGCGCCTTTCACTAAAAGGTACCCAAAAAAATGCCGCTTCATGTCGCCTTATTTACCAAAACTGTCTAGAGTAACATAATGCGATCTGACCATCGTCTAGGGTCGCCCAACATCTATGCCTCCCTTTCAAAGCTGTATATTGTATATTGTCCAAAACACCTGTTGTCTACAGTTTTTTATTCCTTGATTTTAAACATGTGTCAGGGCCCCTCTCTTTGAAGTTCAAACTGATAATTGGGAATGTTTCAGCTCTCTCCTCTGGGATCCAACCCATGCTGATTGTGCTGCCCCGCAGGTATGTCTGTAAGGCAACCCTTTTTGTCTTTTGCTGCCCACTCTAAATATGTGTGTACAGAGATTTCAGACTGGAGAAATGTTTTTTTTTTTTCAAAATTCACCTGATTTCTCCTACATTTTCCACTAATCCTTTTCTTTAGTAGAAGTTTGTTACCTATGTTTGAACTTGATCACTTATTTGAAGTTGTGATCTCTTGTATATGTTTATTCTTCCAATTATGGGACTTCATGTTCAATATTTTAAATCTTATACATTTATATGCATAAGATGGCCTAGTGGTAAGGCAACCTGAAAAGAGACCCGGATTTGAACCTAGTCGGGTAAACATCTTGGAATGGCCAGGGAAAAAGTCTAGGTTTAGGAAACAGCCACAGGAATACTAGTTAGGCACTTAGGCAACATACATCAGAGGTTGACTTTCCCTAGGTAGCCTGAACAGGGTCCTCTCTTTTTATCTGCTTTTTATATAACACAAACACATATATGAAGAGTGAGACTTGTGCCTAGGGTATGGATAGACTTGTGCTGAAAGAATAGGTTGGTCCATACTTGCGGAAAACGGAAATATTTTAAAAATGGAGTATTTATCAGAATGATTAGCTTTTTAAACTTTGTAACCCAATTTAAGAATTGTTTAAGTAGAGAAAAATTTGGACATGTAAATTATGAAATAATCTAGAACCAGGATGTTTTTGTGAACAATTAAAAAGTGGAGGAAGCAAATAAAGTAATGAATTATTAAGTATAGATTAAAAAAAAAGACCGAGTCGGCTGTAAAAACCAAGAAGGTTATTAAGCTAAATAAGATATCTAGAGTAAAGAAAAGAAAGAGACTATTAATTAATCCCCATTTTGAAGATGAACAAAATGACGGGTAGGTAGCAGATCACATAATGTTTGATGGGGGTAATCGGGGTATCTTAGAAGTAATAATCAGGTTTCATGATTTTCAGAAGAGATTTACGGCAATAAACATGGCAGCTGTCAAACCTTTAGTCTGGTCATGTAACGGGTCAAAAAGTGGCTAGCTATTTCCACCTCCTTATTGTCTATTTCCACCTCTTTTTGTGCTTAAAATAGTTGTACGGTATGCGTTATTAATTGTACATTGGTTTGTCTTATATGGTGGAAATAGCACATCCCGTCAAAAATGGTTCAGAGTGTTTTTAGTACAGGCCGAAAATATTTTCCTTATGTAACACGTTGGGATTATTTAGCTACTATGTTCATAGAAGCAATAAGCCCTCTGGGATGGGATGACCCGCAAACATATTTGGTTTTTTTCTATAGATGTTACAAAAAGTCTGTAAGAACAAGCATAATCTAATGTTTTAAAATGAAACATTTTTTGAGGCTGTAAGCATTAAATTTACATCTTGGGGGACGTTCAACCTGCTTGACCCATTCCCCTTTGTTTGACCCTTTAGGGATAAACTATAACCCAAATTGACCCATTCAGAAATTGCCTTCACCATAACAAAAATCGACCCAATCAGAAATTGCGCACTTCAAGATTCTGGATGTTTATTAATGAATTTATATCGTACATACTTCAACAATAACACCTGTTTAGCCTCAAAGGCAATCCTACTCTTTCTTTCTAGTACATTCTCTTGTCAAGTTTGTATGCTCGAACAAGTTTAATAATTGGGACAATGCCATATTTACCACCTACTGGAAGCCATAGGTCCCATTTTATGCTACTAGGTTTAAAATACTAAAACTTAAATCTCTAATCCATCCATCCATTGAACCCGATGATAACTTGTAACTGTATGCTTTTCAGGAGCTCGATAGTGATCAAGTTCTGAAGCAGTTGAAGTATATAGAAATGGTATATTTTTAGATTCTGCATTGCGCATTGATATTGATTATATATGATACAAATACCCTTAAAACTTGGGCGGTTCTCTGGGTTTGGGTAAGAGGTCAAAACGGATTGGGTCAAAAAACTATGTTTTTACTAGAGGTCGAAAAGACTTAGGTCGGTTGGTTAATGCTTTAAATATGGTTATAGGAACTCTGATACTACAAGAATAATATTCTTTTTTTTAATAACTAATAAGGCGATCCAAGAGGTCTTGTGCATTAAAGTGGATGATGAGTGCTTACTAACCCATTCAACCCATTTTCTTAGTAGTGGCTTTCTTTACTTATTTGACTTGAGAGAGATAAAACGTAATCGATCCATCAAATGCGTACGTAGGTCGATATTGACTGATCAAAACTTCATTTTCTATATGTTGATGGTATAAGTTCTTTATTTTTATAACTCGACATGTCACGACTGTAGACTATGAATGGTACACGTCAAGTTTCTATAGTCTTATACATAAAAGACGTACAATTTATTCATTTGGCATCTGAATTTATCGACTTATGTCATTGTAAAATTATGATTGTATTCATATTGTGTGACATGTAGTTGAGGTCACGGCTTTCTGCGAAAAGGTGGAAGTTGGGGGCTAAAAAGGGTGTAGATCAACGAGAACATCCCGGGGATCCAAGAAATAGACAAAATTCATAGGTTTCATGCTTCTAATACATTTTTTTTGCATATATTGTAGATTTTGAAAGGTTATTGAGAAAGAATTTTTGTGATAATATTCGGCGTTGATGGTTGTTCCAAGAAAGTGTAATACATTGCTGATTAACATTGAAACATACTAACAAAATGTGTATTCGGATCGAGTTTTAACTTTCGTTTTTGTTTACTCTAAAAATAGTTATAAATTGTCAATGTGTCGCCACAAATCATCTTGCAACATCATGAGAATACTTCTTGTGACCCCTTTGTGTTGTTTATGGCAATAAGGTGACAGGTAGTTTCTGCACTTTGTTTTCAAGGTAATGTTGATGAAGTTTGTCCTGATTAAATTTCGAGTCGAGCAAATACACACACGCACACACACACATATATATGTGTGTGTGTGTGTAATTCGTTGGTCGCTACAACCACTATGGACTGGGGAGTTCACTGCCATTATGAGGTTGTAACTTGCAACTCTGAATTGATTGATGCGAGTCCTCAGAGGTACAATAATTTCAATACTAAACGGATGAGGTTTTTCCAATTCAGGTTATCAGGAGAAGGTGAGTCATTTTGACGGCCTAACCGGGGTATTGCATGACCTGTTTCCAAACATTTTTTTGGTCAACTCCAAGATCCCATGATCTTTTCCCACACCTCGGTGTCAGCAGAATGTATAATCCAAGACATTCGTTCAACCAGTTATCTTTGGATCAAAAACCGATTCCCTCTTAAGACCATTTCTTGGGCTGATTGATGTAATTTAAAATTCTAATTGTCGATCCTTATTTGCTTGTATGTTGCTAGCTTTTCGCCAGTTTTATAATTAATGGAGTATTGCTGTTTGAAAAAAAATGTAGTTCTTACTCGTCTCAAATACCTTTTGACAAATGGCCGTATAACTTCGTAAAGTGGCTGTTGTATTTTGAGAAACATTAATATTGATAATGAAGAAGATGAATAGATGTGTTAAACTTCCATTGTTGTACATTTTTTTGTATTTATATCATAATTTTGGCTTTTAGAATACATAGAAATATATAATAATATGAAATGACGTGGCTTAAATTAGCTTAAGTGGCTGTTGATGTGGTTTAATTTAGCTTATGTGGCTGCTTTTAATCCAATATTATAAAATAAAATAAAATGACCGGCTACTTGACTTATATGTAATATGCAGTTTGAGCTCATTAGTTAGTAAACTATAAATAAAAGACTTATTTTTTGGAATGTAGAAGATGTGGTATCTTTTTTTTTTAGCGGTAAAGGTAAAGTTAGTAGTTAGTTTTTTCCAAGTTAATAATTTAAACGTAAATGTCTGAATTTGAACCCGGGACTTTGAGAGAAACAAAACGTCTTACCTCTCTCTTAGACCACTAGATCAAGAGCTCATTGACAGAAGATCGTGGTATCATAGACATAAACTAATCAAAATTGCAAATACAATGTACAAGTTCACAAATCACGGCAATCAAAAGATATAACACCAAGTCACCAACCGTCCATATTTCTATTAAGGACCCAAAAAATTCAAGGCATTTGGACATTTGGTTCAATGTATGCTTCAGTAAAAATCTTTGGCATTTTACCTGATGTACTTCAATCCAATAAGAATCTCTGACTGTATAATATATTATCTTCAATTTAATAAACTTCAAAAGGAACTTAGTGTACACAATACATGATAACTAAAAAAATAAACAAATTAACCAATGATATCCTTAAACAAAAATGTTGTTTATTTATAATAAGCTAAAACATATAAAGAGAGTCATCCTTACATCCTTATATTATAGGTGTGTAATCACGGAGTTGAAAGAAGTCTTCACGTGTTTTGTGATTCCAGATTATATAGGGAAATTCGAGAGATGATGTCGAACTGGTTATTCATCAACTTGTCTCGGATAGGCGCCTGCAAGGGTGCTTGGAATGGATCAAGTCGTAACATATGCTGAATTTGTGCAAGAATATCCTGATTGCTATTTGTATAGTTTGGTGGTGGTCGATATGGAACTATCACAACATGATCGTCTACAAGGGAGCTAGTCTACGGGCTTAGAGATATTTAACACTATAGTTTCTTCTTCCTTTTTATGGATTAATAATGGTAGCAGGAAGCTTAATCTGGTGTGACCACTATTGCGCATCAGTCCAAACTATCAGATTTAATTTTGGTTGTTTTTTACTTCGTTTCCTTGCTGAAGTCATTTGTATTATTAATATAAATTTTGCTGTTAAAAAAAGAATCTTGGGATTGTCTAATTCGTGCCTTTAGAGCATATGTTAGAACACCAAGATTTTTTTCGAAAAATGAAATTTGATTTTTTCAAGAATAATTTTGGTATCTTTTTCATTTTCAAGATGAATATTGATATGTTTTAAATTTTTTTCAAAAGAATCTTGATGTTTTAACATGCACATATTTTAAAAAATTCTTAAAGTGTTGTAGAAAATTTTGAAGTCTTGTATAACTATTTATTATTGGAAAGTGATAAAAATAGCCCCGGAGGTATACTTAATACATTATTACATGCATCAATGATTTGCACATTAAACATAACCGCTTCTAGAGATGGCAAAAATATCCGTATCCAATGGAGAATCCGATACCTAAACCCGGTTTGACCAGAAAATCCCTGAATTGACCGGGGATGGGGACGTGGATGGAGATGTTACTTTATTCCCCGACGAGATGGGGATGAGAAACCATAAATCCCCGATTCTCATCCCCGAACCCGAAGATACATATATATATATATACTACATACTCGTATATATTAATCTAGTTACATGCAATTTAAATTATCTCCCAATTTATTTTTATTTTAAAGGTAAACACTTTAAGTTTGAATTTTTTGTTTAAAAACTATTTATATGTCACATTTTTTTTTTATCAATAATTTAGACATAGATATTAGATTGTACAGAGAATTATATTCGTACATTATGAATGAAAATGTCGGACGACACATTCTCCTGGTTAGCTTCTACTTAAAAAATATATATGTATACATACTCTATAAAAGTGAATTTATGCTTATTCAAATATTATATCCCCGATTATCCGATAGAGACCCTGATATTCGATGGGGACGGGTATGAGGATGTAACTGTGATGGGAACGGATGGAGATTGCAAGTAGAAACCGGGTATGGAGATGGGGAATGGGATCCCCGATAATTCCTGACCTATTGTCATCCCTAACCGCTTCATATATTTACTCATTGAGATTCAAAGTATAACTTTTTATGCATGTAATAACTACTTAAACATAGTCTCGGGGGTTATATTTATAATTTTCCTTTATTATTTAACACGTTGTGGAATAAAGTATACCAATGTAAAATTGTGAAACTCGTGTTCCTATAAATAGGGCATTCTCTTTTTGTGAACATAAAGTTTGAAACTCGTGTTCCTATAAATAGGGTCTAACTTCACCGATTGTGTTTATTAATTGTTACTTTGTTTAAATTTAAATTAAAATTTAAAATATGAGGGTCTGTTTGTTCGTACTTAATAAAATAATGACGGAATAAATGAACGTGGTAATGAAATTAACATTGTAATTGATTGAGTCATTACCATTCCTTGTAATGTTTGGTTTTTATGATCGAATGAAATGAAATTAATGAAAAAAAGACCAAAATAACCAATATATAATAAAAAGTAGTGGGTTAGTGCCTAGTGAAAAAATTAGAAGGCTATATTTATAATTTCATTTTCATTCTATGATGGAATGAAAAAAAGCAAGACCCCTTTCATATAGGTAAACAAACATGTTTTTTTCATTCCATCGTAATAGTGCATTCCATTCTTTCATTATGGCATACCAAACGCAACCTAAAGGTTTTGATCCGAGGGTTGTCAACAATGTTTTAAAACCCGGGTGTTTTATTATCTGGTCAAGTCGGCGATTTCGATTTAATCCGGTCCAACTTTTTATTTATTTTAAATAAGCTATAAAAGTGGTCATATGGATTAAAATTAAATGTAAACTATAAAACAAGATTATAAATTAAAAAACATTAAGTCAAGCAATAACAATTCTTAAAAAAAAAAAACAATAACAAATACTAACAATCTAACGAAAATACAAATTTTAAACTTCAAAATAACATTTAGAAATATTACACAAACTATATAATCAATAAATATTATATATTTGAGTAAATAATTAAGTATATCAAAAGTTGGTATAAAATTATGGCTACTATCTTATTTTTCATTAAAAAAAAAAATATTAAAACACACACACACACACACCAATTTGAACCGAGGCGGGGTAATTGAAAATGGCCCAAGCCTAAAAAGCAAGGTGTCGTTGAACCGGTCTTCTGACCGGTTATGGTTTAACCCGGTTGGATTGAAAACATTTGTTGTCAATAGGTGTTATTACAAAAATTTTCAAGTGTTTAATAAATGGAGAATGAGGTATTGTATAAAATAATTGGTTGTCAATTGGTAGTGCACAACTTAATCTTATAAAAAAATGTCAAACTTGTATCTTATGAGACGGTTATATTATACAACTTATATATACTCCAATTGGCAAGATCTTTGACAAATTATATATACTCCAATTGGCAAGATCTTTGACAAATCATATAAAATAGTTGATGTCTCTCAGGTTGCAATTATTGTATATTTTTAAAGCAACGGAAATTAAAAAATCAAAGGTAAAATTAACATCCAATTAGACCAACCGACTATTTTTATTGAAAATAAAAGGAATATTTGCAACATCATGTCAACAATTATGAATCATTAATCAACCAAATTGTCATTGGTCTAGGTGTGTACGAATAAATACCAAGATATTGATACAACTAAAATAACAACAATAAATCAATGAACTAATTTTGGTCTATGTATCTAGATCACTGCTTTTATCAATAAAAACACATTCAATTCATCTCCCGCTCTTATATATTTCCTTTCGATCTTTCTATTCCTTTACCATACCCCTGCCCATCATCTCTCCCCCATACGTACATACATTCCGTCGCACTATGCACGAGTAACCTGATAGTATTATATTATAAGTTTATAACATTAATATAGCAATATAGATTTAGGTTAGATATTCATTTATTTCCTTTACAAATACAACATGGTAACCATGTTCAATAACAGTCCACTCCACCGCTTCTTAGCTGTTTTTCTTTATTAATATATTCCAAACACTTTCTTTATTTTACACATTTATTTTATGTTTTTTTTATTATTTTATTTTAGTATCTTGTTTTACACTTTCACCCCCTGTAATTTCCTCGAAAATGCATATCTGTCTATTAGCTGGCTTATTCACGCGGATTCCTTGCAAGAATTATATAACCCCTTTTTACTCTTTCTTTCAACTCAGCAGGTATCCTTCTTTACCTGTAATTTGTTAAACATCAAATCCATTCCAAAATATATCACTCTCAACTCAACACCAAATCCATCCATTTTCATCACTTGTATACATTCAATCGTTCTTTTGACGGGATTGAGTATTGTTATCTTTTTGACGGGACTGGGTATTGTTATCGTTTTGACGGGATTGGGTATTGTTATCGTTGTTGTATACATTTATTCGATACAATGGCGCCGCATTTGGAAGAAGAATTATTCCCTTCAACACCCGGAAAGCTCAAGACCGACCGCAGAACATTCAGCCGATGTTTTGCTTCGACAAGTACTATGTTTGTTTGTGTTTTATTTGTAATTGCTATAACAGCATCATACATTAGCTTCCAAAGCTTCATTAATTCCCATAGTCGGATGATTATGGGTGGTCGTCATTGGGAGAAACAAATCAAAACTTCTTCAGAAACCCGTCGTCATAACGGGTTGTCTGTACTTGTAACTGGCGCCGCGGGCTTCGTAGGAAGCCACGTGGCGCTCGCGTTAAAAAAACGCGGGGACGGGGTTGTGGGCATTGATAATTTTAATGATTATTATGACCCGTCTTTGAAAAAGTCACGTAAATACATGCTTACAGCTCATAAGATATATATAGTTAATGGTGACATTAATGATGAGGTTCTGTTGGCAAGAATGTTCGATATAGTTGACTTCACACACGTAATGCACTTGGCCGCACAGGCGGGCGTGCGTTACGCGATGGAAAACCCGGGTTCTTATGTTCATAGTAACATTGCGGGTCTGGTTACATTGCTTGAACAATGTAAGAAATCAGACCCGCAGCCCGCGGTTGTTTGGGCTAGCTCAAGTTCGGTTTACGGGTTAAACGAGAAGGTTCCGTTTTCGGAATCTGATGTAACGGATCAGCCAGCTTCGCTTTACGCGGCTACTAAGAAAGCAGGGGAGGAAATCACACACACGTATAATCATATTTATGGGCTGTCTATAACCGGGTTGAGATTTTTCACGGTTTATGGCCCGTGGGGCCGACCCGATATGGCTTATTTTTCTTTTACAAAGAATATTTTACAAGGTAAACCGATCACGGTGTACCGTGGGAAGGATCGGGTTGACTTGGCCCGGGATTTTACTTATATTGATGATATTGTGAAAGGGTGTGTGGCGTCATTGGATACTGCGGGTAAGAGTACCGGGTCAGGCGGGAAGAAAAAGGGTCCCGCCCCGTACCGGATTTTTAATTTGGGTAATACCTCACCCGTGACCGTACCCGCATTGGTGAGTATTTTGGAAAAGAATTTGAAGATGAAAGCAAAGAAGAACGTGGTTGAAATGCCCGGAAACGGAGACGTTCCATTTACACACGCGAATATAAGTTTGGCCCGAAGGGAACTCGGGTATAACCCGACCACCGATTTGCCTACCGGGTTGAAAAAGTTTGTTAAATGGTATCTTTCATATTATGGTTATGATCACGGCAAGGGCAGTCCTGTAAATTTGTAGTGTTTGTTTTTGTTTTGTTTCGTTATATTAGTTAGGAATTCTGTAAAATGTCGCATGTTGGTTTGGGTCGGTTTTTGGTATCAAAAAATGAAAAACTGAAACATTCGGTTTGGGTTTTAGTTTTGTGTCAAAACTGATCCAAACTGACTCAAGCTCACCCGTAATTAAGATTCTCATTCTTACTTAACTTTATTACATTGATATTATTCCTTTGAAAGGAAAGAAATACGCCAAATGCATGATTCTTTGCTTGGGATCAGAGGTGAGTTGAAACTTTTTTCCTCATATTTTTCCTTTTGTGAATCATTAATTAATATTAATATCAATATAATTTACATGTGTAATTTGTAAAAAAGATCAATTTAACATTGTGTAAATTGTGAAAAGATCACTGTTTTGGTTTATTTAGTGGTGTATTTGAAACTTTTGTATCTATAAGTCTATAACAATGATCTTCATTTATGTATTTGAAAGGTTTAAAACTAACAAATAAATTCTATATACTTAATCTATAAATCAATGTCTAACAATTTCAAATACTTCATCTATATGTTAGATGGATTATAGAAAATATGGATCTGTAACCAATAAAATAAGTAAAACAAATAAAAATAAAATAAAAACATTAACTCATTTGAATATCATAATTTGAGTTGTTGGCGATGGCGTAATATTAGTCTAGTAGTTCACGCGGTTCTTCAAATAGCTCATGGGTCATTCGGAATGGGCAAAACATCATGTCGGGTTGGATATTTTCAATACTAACATGACCCATTAAAAATTTCAGGTCAGAAAAAACCTTGACCTAAGAAAGCAAGACCTGCCAATCCAGACCTACTTCGTGTGACCTCATTAATACATGGGTTGGTAGGTTGATGGGTTAACGGGTTAAACAGTTTGGCACGTCAATTGGGTTTTATGTTTTAGCTTTAAAAGAAAAAACAAAGAATACACCTACTTAAAAAATGGAATGAAACTACAAAGTTCCAAAACATGGTTAAATCAAAATATAGAAATCATAAAATGTAACTTATTTTTTCTAATGATTATATAAAACACAAGTTTGTCTTCAAAAATCAAAATTCAGCCCAATCTTTCTTGCAGTTGTAGCCTCTCGATCCTATATTAAAATTGAAAGTTAGGACTTATCCTCATTGCCATAGTCTACCGTTTAACAAGTTACAAACAAATAATCACTTTATCTGCAAGTAGCATCCAATTGTATATTAGGGAATTAGAAGAAGGTTAAAAAGAAAACTACATCATTACATACAGAAAGTGATTTTAATGATATTACGTATATGGAATTAGGTGTAGTTATATGACTAAAAGGTTTTATGTAGAGATGACCTTTCTATGTAAAAGACTAAAAGGGTGATGATTCGTACATCGTTTTTTTATTCATACATGTGAATAATGTGAATCTCATGTTTGATGATTTACGGAAAAAAAAGTAATATACGGATCCCTCTCATGGGGGGCTTAGGCATAGGGCAAAGTGGACGACCGCACAAGGTCCAATTTTTCAGGAGGCCCGAATTTTTAAATTTTATATATACATATATATGTAAATTCTATATACACACATTATATTTTGTATGTATATATAGATTTTGGTTAAAATAAAACAAGTATTAAAGTAAAACAAATAAAACAATCATTTTCTTTTAACTGAAAATCGTTGTGCATCA
>JAOXNX010000028.1:3578819-3593806 GCA_028566075.1 Solidago caesia
AAAACAATCATTTTCTCTTAACTGAAAATCGTTGTGCATCATGAAAATCTTCGTGCATCAATCTGTATACTTGTGTTTTATGAATCTTCGTGCATCAATTTTATCATGATCTAATGGTTAAGATCTTATCTTATTTGTTTTACTTTAATACTTATTTTACAATAACTAATCCCTGTATATATATACTAATATTATATGTTATATAGTGTTTTTACCTTTAATAATTAATTATGAGCATTCTAATCGGATGGTTAAGACTTAAGACGTTAGGTACGTGCGTATTTTTGTTTTTAGGTCACCGGGTCGAATTAGTTTGTCTAACCTAGGAGCCTTTTTCTTCCGGCTCGTTCTAGACCCGAAATTCCTTAAAGCCGGTCCTTTTTTTGTGTGAAAACACCACATGTATAATGACTACGTACAGCCGTTGAATCAATAATGGGGTCAAAGTCAAATGCCGAAATACTAGGTTGCACGTTGAGTACAGGTAAACGGTACTCCACTATGGTATCACTGGCTTTGGAATCTAAACTTTTTTAGTTTTTTTTAAGCCGCGAGGACTTATATACATAGCCGGAACCACATATAAATTAGGGATAGCCAGGGCTACGGGTCCGTTAAATCGATGTAGTTTAATATATTTGAAAAATGATGTATTTTTTATTGGTGTTACGGGTCAAATATATATAGGATACCGGTCAATGTAACTAACTTTAAACTTTTAAAAGCTTTTACTATCATTACAACTTATAAAGACGTACTTGTGCAACTATATAAGAAATAAAACCATCAAAAGTGTCAAAAAAAACCTCTTAAAACTTGCTAAAAATCTATAAAAATTGCTAAAAGTCATAACAATCTAGTCGTTATCGTTACTTTCAGCCGATACAAGGCTAGTTAAAAAAATTGTGTTACGGGTCAAGTTCAATTCTGGTTCCGCCACTGCTTATATATATAGAGAACGTTTAAGTTTGACGGACCATTCTAGTCGAGTGATTAAATATGTGGGTTTAAAAACACAATATATCGCCGTTAAAAAAAACACACAACATTTTTTTTTTCATACAACACCAACCATTAATAAATGAATTAGTACTTGAGAGAACTTTGAACTTTGATGTTTTGGGTTTAAATCCGGATATAAGTAAAATGCTCCCCCAACTGAAGACAGGAGTTTTATAGCTGTCCCCAAATTTACCGTTAAAAAAATAAAAAATTTGAAATTTCTGTACATAACATATTTTTCTGTTGGTCTCATCAATCTACTTTTTTTTCCATTATTTTAAACAACTTACTTCCATTTTTTTCCCCGTTTAACACATTTCGATATGAGAGAGTTTTAAGGATCCACGTGGTATAATTGTATTGCTGACATATCCATTGAAGCCGATAACAAGGAATTTACATGTAAATTTTTTACTTGTATGATAATTTACTTTTCATTTCATTACTTACGTGATAACTTACTTTGTATATATTATTTAATTATCATACTATAAAAAATTTGTATCTTAAACCGTCGTGTAACTGATAATTGAAAAAAGAAAACAAATCTTGGTCACTTGCACTCGTATAGTAGTACATAATTTAGCTTGTAAAACTGTGATAGTGATATTAGGATTCTTTAAAAATTAGTTGAGAAGTACGTGTTTGAAAAATCTAAGCAAAAGTCATTAGAGAACCTGAATTATATCAAATTTACGTCATGTTATACCTTGGTCGACAAGATTTTGTCATCCTTTCTTGATTTTGGATTATACGATGGTTAAAAAGAAAGACATAAAAAGTAAGTTGTCACATAAAGGACAAAATAAAAGTAGGTTGTCACATAAGGAACAAAAAATTACGTGTAAATGTCACGTCATAGTTCAATGGACATGTCAGCAACACTGTTATGCCACATAGACAGTGACTGGAGCTCCAATAATGAAATAGGGTAAAAGGAAAAAAGATAATAGAAGTAAGTTGTTTCAAAATGACGATAATTAACTTAAAAGTTTATATGGGAAGTAAACTAATGTAGTGTAGCATTGAAAACTCAATGCCTCCACAATGGTTCTTATGCTAGCACTTCTGATATGTTTAACTCTATTGTCTCTCTTTTTTTTCTATGGATCTCTAATCGTGACAGAAAGCGGAATTTTTGTTGGAGTGACTGGATCGTGAACCCATTGGTTGTTGGATAACTGGGCATCGTTTGAGTAGGACTAAATAATGACTAATTGTGTTCTGCTATTTTATCTTCTTGTTGCGGGTGTTTTTGGCTAGGATCGCTGCCTCGAGCTGGTGGTTTTGTTTCTTCCCCTGTGACTTGTTTGGGACTACACCAAAAACGTCATATTGGCTTTATTTCCTGTTTCTGCTTCTTTGTATTTTGTAATTGTACTTCTTTGCGACTAGTGCCTTGCTACTTGCCTTCTTAATATAAGTTTTGTTGTTCTAAAAAAAAATAAATTCAATGCCTTCTTATAAATAGACCCAACCCTTGCCATTTTTATCAACCAAGCCAGAAAGGATAAATAAAGTATTGAGTGGTTTGTTCCAAACTATGTTTAATGGTCATGAAATCGATATGTAAGAATTGAATCTGTAATTTAGTTGGCCTACTACTGTTTATTTGTAAGTACGAATCTTATGTTTGTCTGCTCACTTTGTTGATGAGAATTAGGAACCAAAAAACAAGATTCTTGCATACACACATATAGAATACCCCGCGATGGTGAAACCTCGTTAGGTTTTATTCGAGATTATTTACTACTACAGTGAAACATTGACAAGAAGTTATTTTCCATGGCAGTTGATAATGCTTCATCAAACGATGTCATGGTTAAAAGGTTAAAAATTGGCCTCAAGAAAGGTCCTTTTGATGTTTAAATGGGAATTTTATTTCATGAAAGATGTAGTGTATACTTAATTTGGTTTTCAAGATGGATTGAAGGTGATACAAGGACTTCTTGAAAAAGTGAGACTTAGTATAAGATATTTAAGGAATTCTACTTAATTTTGGAAAACAAAAGTTTTATTTTTCGATCAATCAAGTTAAGTGGAAGGGTACGAAGATATTGCCAATTGATGTTCAACATAGATGGAACTCGACTTACTTAATGCTTGATGTTGCAAATTTGCAATATGCCAATATCTATGAAAAAAAGCATTGAGACGTTTGAATTGGTTGATCTTGATAAAAGTTACCCTCACAATCCTAGGATTCTTTCTATTTATTTTTACTTTTACTTCAATAAGAAGAAAGCAAACAAATATACAAAAAGGAAGGTGATCCCTACACAAAATATTTTTGTCATACACAAAAATGTATGCTTTATGTAGTTGTACAGTACAATCATATGATGCATATATTTTTATGTATGGCAAAAATGTTTTGTGTAGGGATCACCTCCCATACCAAAGGCACAACTCTTTGCTTGGAATGAGGTGATCTAGAAAACTTATTTTTTCTACTCATTTTTCGTTGATGCTTATATTCACTATAATTAAAGTTAATACTTTTAATTTGATGAGAAATATTTTTTTTATATAAATTTGAATTGAATCACTAGCAATAACTAGAATGGTATCCGTATTATGTGACTTGATGACATGACAATTAGGGATTGCAAGATTTGAGAATTTGAAGCTTATAAAATTCAAGAATATCAAAAAATTATTAAAAGACTAACCACATGTTTTCTTTAACAAAGGAAAAAACAATTTTATAAAAAATTTCTTTTAAGCAAATATTTCAAGTTTGCATCCATCTTCATGAAGAACTTCATTATTTTTTGATGAAAATGTAAAAGTATAATTTCTTGTTAAATTTTGTGTAGAAAGTATAAAAATGTGACGGATGAAAATTGTTAGATATTTATGGGTATTTATAGATAAAATTTTAAAATGTAAAAAAACTAAAAGGCTTTTAACCATTGTCCAAATTTTTTATTTTTACTTTTAACAATATAAGCGAGTATATAAAAAAAAGAAGTTGGAAGTCGTTCGGCAAAAGAGTAAACGGATTTCAAAAAAAAATAAAATTACTGGATCCTCGATTACTTCATAGGGAAACCTGTTACCCGAAAGCTAGTAAGTAAACAGGGACCCGTTAGGTCCGGGTTTGAGATGAGGATTTTTGATCAAGTCTGGGTCCGAGATTTGGGTCCGAGATTTGGGTCTGAGATCACCTAAACTCGGCTAACACCTGACTTGTTGTCATCCCTAATAATATGTCATGTCGAACCTTAAATTCCTAATCAGCAACACAATCGTCAACTTGATAGAAGAAAGGACACATTGTGCCTAAGTATCAATTTGAGTGCCAAATTTGCCCTTTACATGCATTTTGAGTGACAAATTTACTCTTATAAAAAAATAAGTTATAAATTTACCCTTTATATACATTTTGATTGACAAATTTGCCTCTTTTAACTTTACTTTAAAATAAAAATAAAATACAATATATTCAATAAAGTTTTCCTTAAAAAACATACAAACAGAGCTTTGTTGGAATTTTGGTTGGTCGCCGGTCTTCCGAAGACTTCCAAATTTTCGCCACTGTCTACCGATCGAATTCTTCTTTTATTCCATTCGCAGGTAACACTTTTATTTCTTCTCTTTTATTATATAATAATAAAATGATATAATATAATTCCTTCGTATTCTTATCATCATTTATATTCTTTATCAATCTTATTTTTTAATTTTTGTCTTAATTTCTTTGTTTTTCCTACTTTTATTTTTAAACCCTAATTTTGAATAATTATATTATTTGTAACTGAAATTGTGTTGTTAATTAATATCCTTAGGTTTAGCCGTTTAGGGATTGCATTGTTTGACTCTGATCAATATAATTTATATTCGGAAAATTTCCGAAAAGAAAGTAACATGAAATACCAATGTGGGTATATAAAGTTTTGTAGTTAAAACTTTTAGTTTCAGGGCTACTTCTCGTATTGCGAATTCGTTTTAGAATGGAACTCTATTGTGCTTATATGTTCGGGTTTTGCGCCAAGTGGACCAACATTATCGGGGTCAAATAGTTGGTATGTACTCCGAAAAAGCACATGTAGTGAAATGTAGGCTAGGTACATACTTTGAAAAAGCACATGTAGTGAAATGTAGGCTAAAATGATTGAATTTTACGTACCTAACGTTTTCAAAATGGTTATATTGTTTGGATTTTGCTAATGACAGCTCTAAGAGTTGTCGAACGAAGAATTGATTACGCTCAAGCTTTCTTTTTTAGGTTAAAATTTGTATTTAATAAACTTGACATTTGCATTTAATAAAGTCAAACTTACCCTTTTAGCTTATTTGGCATTTTGGCTTATGAAACTACACCAACTAGAACTGAGGTGCGTTGTTGTGGGTACTATACCCACAATGTGTTTACAATATTCGTATAGAACTCAAATCCTACTTAGTATAACGGAGAGGGATACTTGTTCAGGCTACCTGGGAAAGTTGAGCCTTTGGCTCTAATGTATGCGGCCTAACCAGTATTCTCATGTCTGTTTCCTAGACTTTTTCCCTGTCTGTCCCGAGATTCTCTTCTGAGACATTCAAGATGCCTTACCACTAGGCCACCTTAGAGATGGTTTAAATCTTATTATGCTTATATATTCATCTATTGATTCATTTCCAAAGCTTGAGAGTTGTGATAAATTTCTTTGACATACAATCGTGTTGTGGTAAATTTCTTTGACAGACAATCTTGTTTAGAAAATTAGATGCGTGAAAGGTTGTATAAATTCTTTTATTAGTTCATCTATTCTGTAAACATTATTAGTTCTATATGTGATTTTTAGCTTTCTCTTTTACTTTGTTAGCAATGTGGATGTATTACATTGAAGCTACTTCTGTTTGCAATTCCCATGTTTATATCATTAGTGGCATAGTGGCATGCCTACAGCCTACTAATATGGAGATTTTTAGCAACTTATGAAGCACTAATATGGACACAACAAAAATTTTATGATGGATTTAGCAGTTTCAGGAAGAAAGTCATATGTTATGTTCCAGTTCTTTTCCTATAGCTTTGTAAATTATAAACTGTAGCTACATGGAATTGTACGTGATGAATAACTTGTGCAGCAGACCTTAGAAGAATGGTTAGTTACTAAAGGGCCTGGGTCTAGCAGTATCATCAACCTTGAGGTTGTCGGTTCAAGTCTCACTTGAGAGAATTGGTGTAGATATTAGGTGGTTGTATGTGTGTAATTCTCTGCCTTTTAAAAAAATAACTTAGGAGAATGGTTGACTTTGGAAATATAAGTCCAAAGGTGTCAATTTTCGTCAATAGCTACATCAAACTAGCCACCCAAGTAATAAGAGAGATATAAAACTCAAAGCTAGCAACTAAGCAACTACTTATAATGTCAGGTTTAAGTTTTTGAGTTTCTTTAATAAACCGCAAAAAATAGTTTGTATTTGATTGTATTGAATAAATCAGAATTACAAGAGCTATATAAATAGGCTTAAGTAAACGTGATGACCTACTAACTTAATCATAATAGGAAGCGAATTCTAATATAGGTATTATCTAAATATATCTAAAGATAATTACTAACAAACCTTAATTACATTACTGTAAATAAAAATTTGCAACGTTGCTTCTCGGATCAAGGCTTAAAAAAGAACTATTTTGATTAGCATTTTATACAGAAATGGAAATGCTAAGATCGACTATCGGGTTGATTTAATCGATCATGAAAGCCCAGGTGTTCTGCTTATTGATTTAAGGAGGTATAGAATTTATGCATTACTAAGGTAAAAGTTTCCTAGGTTTTAATGGAAACCCAGTCGTCATGTTTTACGAATTAGCCGCATCTATTTTCTGTTTTGATTTCTGAAAACTATATAATGTTGTTTGCTACTGTTCTGTTGGTAATGTATTATTTTTTTTTTTCTCAATTCTTTCTGCTGGAGTGTGTTGCCTGTCGTCGTGCGATTCTCATCTCTTGAAAGAAGTGTATTTATTTACCTGGATTCTGGAAAAAGATCGGTGGAAGTATATTTAATAGTCTTTGTTTTGCCCTTTAGGATCTTTAATAATAGTTCTGGCCATGCGTATATATAAAAGGTTGTCAGACGATAATCCTGGCCGTTAAATGTCTTTAAAAAGCTTAAGTTGTAGGGTTTGAAGTTTTGAGCTAGAGATGCTAATCGACCCAATTACTTCTGAATGGGTTGATTTGGCTGATGTTATATTTAACGGGCCAAACAGGTAAATAAAAAGTATATTTAGTTTGAAAGGAAACAGTGAATAAAAGAGTATCTGTAAATGCGTAAAACCTCCTACATCATATATTATTAAAAATGTCAAGTTATCACTATTATGATATAATTTTTATGATCATACTCTTATAGTTGACTCTAATTTATTCATATTAAAATATAAGGGTTCGGAAAATGGTGATTCGGGTTGACTTTTTCTATTTTGACATGTGCCAAAACAATAACCCATTTTCTCCTACTCCTATTTACTCAATCTACCTGACCTTATCATTTTTCCACCACTGATACGAACCAGGTTCATGTTAGAATCAGTTCCTCATGGCCCTTATTTTGCAGAGGGGTTTCACCAGACAGATAAATGTCTGCAAGAGGACATGGACTACCAGGTTATGGGAGCCGATCGACCCAAACTGATGGGCTGACCCGCCATGGGTTGTACCCTGTAGGCAACAGCATAGAGTCACAACACCCTGAGCGTGGAGATAGCAAACTAATGGCTCAGTCAGCTGAATTAGAAAGGCTTGTTAGTGACAACAAGAGACTAGCAACTACTCATGTGGCCTTAAGGCAAGACTTAGCAGCCACTCAACAAGACATTCAAAAAGTCAGGGCCCATATAGGAAGCATCCAGACCGAAAGTGACATCCAGATTCGAATATTTTTGGACAAAATGGCAAAAATGGAGGTTCATATTCGGGATGGTGAGAATGTGAAGAAGGAGCTACAGAAGGCGCACACTGAGGCCAGGGCTTTAGTCGCAACTAGACAGGAGCTGATCGATCAAGCTACAAAGGCTACCCGGGAATTGGAAAAGGTCCGTGCTGATGTGGAAAATTTACCCAAATTGCAAGCTGAACTTGATGGCTTGAGGCAGGAACACCAGAAGCTACGGTTAGTGAACAACATTTGGCTCTAACCTTTTCTTAATTGTTTATTTAAAGATGCCGATTTTACCACATTTACTTATGAATGAGTCAATTCAGGTTAGGTTTTGCCTATAAACGGTTAATTGGAAGGAACAAATTAGTTTCAAACAAAATGAGTTATAATGAGTCAAACTGGTCAAATGTCGCTGAAAGTGTACACAACCTCTTAAATTATCTTATGTGCCCGACTTGCCCGTTTGCCACTTCTGTTTGTTGCTAGGTTCATCTATTGTAGGGAAATAACTACCTTTTAAAAATTATGTGCAACCTATGTAATCCAAGTGTTCTCAATGACTCAAAGTCAATAGTTGGCCTGAAATTAATCTTGTTTCTTTGTGCTCTTGCAGGTCGACTTTTGAGCATGAAAAAAGCTTAAACATGGAGAAAGTGGCTCAAATGGAAGTATTGGAGAAAGATCTTGTGGGGATGGCAAAAGAGGTGGAGAGGTTACGAGCTGATGTCTTGAATGCCGAGAAGAGGGCAACTGGTATTTCTTTCCCTTTTATTCCTGTTCCTCGTTGTCTCTGATTCTCTTAAGGTGACATTCGCATAGGCCATTGAATGTTTTCATTTTGTTCTATGCGGTGCAAAGTAGAGGTGGCAATTTCAAACCCATTAAATGGGTCGATTTGGATTATTTTTTTTATCTCAAATGGGTCAAATAATTTTCCTTGGCTAGAATTTATATGTATCCAATTGTTTGAAAGTCGGCCAAAGTGTATTTTTAATGCATACAACCTTTTCAATCTTTTACTCCAGAAATTTATATTGTAACGATATAGTTTTGCAGTCATATGTAATATATTAATTAACTAGGTTTTTTAAATGTACAAAAGATGTTTGTGGGTCAACAATACTCATTTAACCCGAATCTGCTTTGACCCGTAATGCTACCTATCCATTTTGCCATCTCTGCAAAGAAAACTGAAGAGTTGATTACGTGTTCAATTTACTTCATGCAATGGGATTATGGGAATCAAAATGAAACCCACAAAATGGAAACATAGGTGAATGGTATAGTAAATGAATAACACAAATATTGAAATCAAATAGATGACCCTTGATTTCAATCCCAAATCTTGAACACAAGTCTTACTTTCCTACCTAAAGTTAATCTTATGTTGTATGCAGCACCAAACGTGTACAGTGGGCCCTATATGAAACAAGAATCATACCCTCTACCACGACCACCACCACCTCATATGCATCCTAGTGTCAGTGGCTATGTTGATGGGTACGGAAATCATCATCATGTCCAAATGGGTGTTGGTGGAGGTCACCCTGGATTAATCGTTTCAGGTAGCAATCCACCATGGAGACCGCCACTAATGGTGCCCTACGGTGCACCCCACCCTGGCCCAGTTGCTCCAGGCAGCAATCCACAATGGAGAGGACAACCATATGACAGCTCTTACTCTAGAACCTGAACAGACGACAAATGCGATGTAGGTTTTTTTTTTCTTTCTCAGTCTTGCTTTTGTGCCATATGCAGATCTTACACTGTTTATTCAAGAAATTGTATTGCCCTGTCACCCCCTAACCCCAGCAACTTATACAGTGTTATAAAAAGTTTAGATTTGCTGAATCTTGGATCTGATTTTAGTTTCATTTTCGTCACTATCTTGCCGTGCTGACTGTTAACTTGTTTATATGAATCTTAAATGTGTCATAACTGTTTATATACTTTGGCAAATTGTTTCTCATATCTCCTGGTCGAATACATTTTGTACACCAAATTAGTACCCAATCATCTAATTTATGTTTTTTGAGGCTCATTATGTGATATTTAGTTTCTTATCAATTCTTTGTCATATGTATTGTATCATTTGTTCCGTACTCATTAATCGCCATATTCTGCAGCCCAAACGAGCTCGAACTGTTAAAAGCTTGACTCGCTTACGCTCTTACTTGTAGAGTATATAATACTTTTTCAGTCTAAAAAAAGAGTGAAAAATCCATTAGCTTATGGCATATGAAAATGATATTAAAAAACTTAGGTTGAGTTATCGAAAGCTATTGCATACATAGCAAATTAACATTTATATCACTACAGATGAGAAATTGTAGCATTCAGCTTGTGAATATTAAGAAGGATGAGAAAGATCCATAATTATCGGAACAAGTTTGACAATATATCGAAGATATAAGTCGTCCGCTCATTATTTACTGCTAAATATATGTTGAAGGTAAAGATGATTGAGTTTGCTAAACTTCACAGGCAACAACAGGAAGATACTGGTCTTTCACTTCCTTCTCGTCGAGGTTTGTTTTCAGTTCATAGAAGAAAACTGTATACAACACAAACATATAGAGTTTCAACAAGCAATCTGATCCGTTTATCAAAGAAATCCCAATTGTCAGTCGTGCGTTCTTGCTTAGATCATAGCTTGTAATGACATCAACCAGATGATAAACAACCGCACTAGCAATAACAAAAGGAACCATCATCAGCGATGCTTGTAGCTTTTTTCCGCTCATTAGCTCCACTGCTCTTCCAATCGCTTTATAACCGCCTGGACCTTCTTCTAAAACCGAAACTATTAGACTTACCATCCAAAGTGCAGCCAAGTAAAAGTACCAAAATGGGATGGAAATAGTAATCATTCCAAAGAAAATGACTGTAGACCATGAATTCACTTCTAAGTAGGAGATTAGGGCATAATAAATTAAGTAAATAAACATTATGCCAAAAGTAATTAAGAGCATGCAAAAGCTAGTTAAATATACCCTATTCCAACATTTTCCTATTTTCAATAATATTTCTTTGGGGCTTAATAGTTTGTTAGTGTAATCCTCATAAGTGGAAACAACAATGGCAACCAAGAAAAATACAGTAGGGACTAAAGATGAGAGCAGATTCAAGTGTTTAACAAGTAGAATCTCCAGAAGTTCATCAAACGCGCCATGATAAGTAACGATATCAAGATTACGACCAAGATTATAAAGAGTGTTCGGGTATGTCGCTAACTCCAACACAAAATCCTTTTCGATCGGTCCTAACACATAGTACTGTGTAAAATCTAACTGACAGTATGAAAGAAACGCCAGAAAAAGGGTCGGAATCAACAGCTTCCTATTTTTTCTTATTGTTTTGAAAGACTCCATAATTATACCGAATGGTAACGAATTTTGGAATCGTGAGATGGATTTGTTCTCCATTTCTATATGTTTGTGGTTTAGATGGCTAAAACTTTATTAGAGTTTGAGTTTATATAGATAATATTGACTTGACAATGTAGTTATTTTGAGCCAATTTTATTTAAAGTACATGCATACTAAAAACAAATTGTTCGATTAATCCAAAGATGAATGTGATCAAAAAGTTATTCATACGACAAATTAGTCAATATTGACTTGATCTTTAGCCGGTTTATTTAAGGAACATACTAATAATAAATAGTTTGATTATTCCAAAGCATGTTCAATATTTTATAATTTATTATGATGTTTTTTTTTTTTTTATAACGGCAATTTATATTAAAAAATAAAGGCGACTAGCGAAGCACTAGACGCCCAAAAAGTTACAAAACAAGTACAATTACAAAGAGAGAATATCTAGACCTAATCAATCAACACGATCATAGATACTTCCCGAGATTTGAACTGCGAGGGTTACAAAAAGGATCAAAAAACTCGTGCCAATTACGTAAAAAACTAGACACGAGAAAAATCCTCATCCAAACGGAGGCCGAGCCACCGGTTTTCACTCCGTGGATGTTTTTGATATAACCCCAAATAAATCCCGAGGAAAACGTCCGAGTTAAGTAGCAAGAAGAGGATTTTTGATCCAATCGACCCAACTAATTTTGTTCTTTTTGCACCTGATAGAATACCAAGAGTAAGCATGAGCCACGATAAAATCAAAAAGGAAATCCTTACGAGTATTCCGAGTAGAGAACAGATCCTCATTTCGATACTTCCAAATCGACCACCGCCCGCTAAACACAATTGTTAGTATTACGAGTATTATGATGTTTTGTTCTTGGGATTGGAATAATTTATCGAAAATGCATTAATTTTTACTCACTGGTTTTTTTTAACGGCGAATATTATTATATTTTTTTATTTCTACTCCTAAACTATCTTGATATATTACAAATTCATCAATGTCAGACATTAAACATGGTTTTTTTTTCCAAGAAGCAAGAACTCTTACCATCCAACTAAAGCTAAAATCGCCACTATTTTTAATTGTATTTCGATCTTTGGTGTTCTTATGATAAATCAAGTTCCTTATCAAAGAACCACGCGACCAATGACTATATTAACCACAAAAAATATTACCATGCTAATGCTCTCTTAATAACTGATTCTGAACCATTACCAAATGGTCTAGTGGCAAAGAGACAAGTTTTTTCACAAACGGTCTCAAGTTCAAGTCCTACCCTAAGCATATTTGGGGGTGACCACAAGTATTTAATTCATCTATAGTGGGCATGGGTGAGTTTCCCCTCCAGATCTCTGGGTGATAGAGGTTTCTCATCGAGGAGTTTAAATTGGGGATCTATTTTGCGATGGAGCTCTCTAGCGGACCCGGTTAAGATAACGTATGCTAGATCTCCCGACACCTTTCAAAAAAAAAAAAAACAAATTCTGGGTTTAGAGTAAAGAAAGGATATATATATATATATATATATATATATATATATATAATGAGATACTAGATTTAGACCCGGTGTTAACACACAGGTACCACAAGGTAAAATTACATTGTTTTTTATTATATTTAACAAATGATTAGATAAAAAAAGATACATGTACTTTGTAACGACCCGATAGTTATTAATGTCTTCAAAAGAGATAACATTCAACCATTTTCATATGGTTCTCATATAGTAATAGTTATTTGAAGTAAATTCTAAAACTTTGTTATAGATATGATGTTAAGAATGACGATATATTATTATTCTTATGCATTATTATTATTATGTATCAAATATAAATTTTAACAATTTAACCGAATTTAAGGCTTGGAATTCGTTGAAACATTTTTAACACAATCAAATAAACAAAACACGTTGCATAATTTTCATATGTTCTACGAAATATATGAAGATCTTCAAGTTTCGTCATTTATTATCTTTTCTTATAATTACTATATCTTTTGATCGCGAGGTTTTTTGAGTTTTGAAAAATATACAAAATTTAGATATATTTTTTTTGTTGTATTAAAATTGTTAAACATGTAAGGGACATGTAGATTATAGATTTTAGAGGCCTTTATGCAATTAATAGAAAAATAAGATGATGTAGATTGGTTAATTGGCTCCCATTTAGTTAATTGACAAAAAAAAAAGTTTTCTTTTAAAGAGAAAGATGTTGATACTTGATACCGTCGACAAATTAACAAATGGCATGCATGGTGTATGGTGCAAGGACTTTTAATAGTTTCTATTTAACTAAACAATTATACTATTATTAACACAAATGAATGAATAGTGGATTTTTATGAGTAAAGTTACTATTTGGTGAATAGTAATTTTGTGTTTTCCAATTTTGCCCTTTTCTTTTTTAATGTTTTTACAATTTTGCCCCTTTGTTTCATATTAACCTTTGTGTTTTCCAATTTTGCCCCTTCCTTTTTAATGGTTTTACACTTTTGCCCCTTTGTTTAATATTAATTTTTATTTTGTTTTTAATGGTTTTAGTTTTTGGTTTTTAATGGTTTTAAGCACCACACCACTCTGTATTGTTTAGCCATGGTTAACAAACGAAAAACGGTAGTTGAAGCCAAAGGCGGTTCTATGTTATAATAACATAGGTTCATGGACCTATGTTAGATTGGAAATTTTTTTAACAAGTATATGCAAAATTATGTTTGGACATATGTTATTTAAAGATTTGGACCTAGGTAAATTATAAAGTAAGCATTTTTAAGCATTTCAAGATGATGAATTATAATTGAACACACGTGATTTTTATTCCTGGATCCGCCACTTGTTGAAGCAACTTCATTGCTTTTATATTCCTTTTGTATTTTTTTTAAACATTTGATTATTTATATCTTTCTCATTTGGTTTTGTATTCCTTTTTTTTTTGTTTTTTTTTTGGGTTTTTATCCTATCATTTTGGTTCCTTTTTTTGTTTTATTATATATTCCTTTGTATTTTTTTAAACATTTGTTTTTTTTTTCACTTTTTTACATGTAACATTTGCCTTTTTTTTTATACCCTTTTCATTTGGTTTTTACTTTTTTACATGTATTTTTTTTTTTTAACATTTGCCCAGCGGGCGGCGCGAAATCCCTAGTACTATATTATTGGAAATGCTTGTGAATAGTACCTCACCCAATCATCAAGTGCCATGTGTCGTACCTTTTGTTTTGTTTTGTTTTTTTTTTAATTTTAATTCTTTGGTTTTGAACCCCCATTTTCTTTTTCCATTCTTTTTTTTTGTGCATTTTTGTTTTTCGTTTTACTTTTTTTGTTTCTTGCCTTTTCTTTTGTTTTGTTTTTTAATGTGGTTGTGGTATAGTTCTCTAATAAATATGTATTTGTTTATCAGTTATGAGGCACCAGACAGACTTAATTTTTTTTCCCTTGCACCTTTATTTTGATTTTTTTACCTTTTGGATTTCTTGCAAAAAATAAATATATGTATTCGATATTGCAACCTTTTGAACGTCTAATAAATATATATTTGATTATCCGTCACATGACACCCGCCAGACGTTGCCTGGTTTTGAACCCCTTTTTTCCCATTTTGTTTTGTTTTTTTATTTTTTTTTATTTTGGTTTCTTTCACTTTTTTTTTTTTGTGTTTACATAATTGTGGTATTATCTTTTAATAAATATATATTTTATTACCAGTTACATGGCATGAGCCAGAGGTTTTTTT
>JAOXNX010000028.1:3683900-3694376 GCA_028566075.1 Solidago caesia
TCCACACTTAAATCAGTAATGACTTTCCTATACAATTTGTGTTTCAGTGCCCACTTACCAGCTAATAATGAGGGGGTTTTCTGTTGGAGAAATAAAGCTAATGCAGTCAAAGATCAACTTGTCTCCTCTTGTGGAAACACAAACCATATCATTTTAAACTTCATCTTGCAACATATCAACCTTTTAAACTTCATTCTCATCGATCGATCTATCATATTGAGGACTGATATTTCTCCCTTAATCAGAAATGCATTCATGAAATTTGTGCATAAAGTAATGATATGTATTACAAAAAAAGAAAGCTTCCTCATCGGTTAATTAAGAGTTATATGGTCAAGAGTTTCAGGAAGTTAAGTTAATACTAAAAAGAACAACGGAAGAAGGAAGAAATCTGTGATATGGTCCGGCTAGCCTTCTACTACAGTACTACATATGATTTTTCGAATGATGATGAACCTGTTAACTCTTACAGGTTCAACTTTTAGAGAATTTTCAAGGGATGTCTATTTCGAGCCGTACTTCCAAACCAAGACGGCTCGTATGCAGATTTCTTAGAGATATGGCAAACTATGGCTAAATAATTCTCAAATTGCACTAACAGTTAATGCCCCCTCTCAAGTGTTTTGTTCTTCATACATGCCCTTGGATAGGTGAAGTTCATCGTTCAATGTGATGTCAACTCATGGACTGCTTTGTGTTAGTCCCAAGATTGGGACTTTGAATTTGATGCTAAATTAAAGGGCCGTTTCTTCAAAGAATTTAAAGAAATTTAGTGGAAAGGAATTTGAACTTCCTTTCTTGTTATATTAGGTTAACATATGAAATTTTAAATTCCTTTCCACCAAATTCCCTTAAATTCTTTGAACCAAACGCCCCCTAAGTATTCGTTGATGGTGTGTCATCAACCGCCAATAGGAAAAGTAAGTTATTCTTGATTAGCGAACAAAAAACAATCAAATGAAGTCGAAGAATCACGTTGAAGAATCATGCATACATAAAGGCACAAACACCAAATCAACATAAACCGCATATTTAGGATTATCGAATCCTACAATGTGCCTAGCAATCCTCCAATGTCAACACAAGCCACATAATTACACAGACACCACAAATCACGCAAGGGTTATGCCAAGTTTTATCTACGCAAATAGGTTGTGTGAAGGCGGCCACATAGCCTAACAGGGAACCTCACACCCAACTTGATAGGTAAATCCTCCGATGATCTATCGATGTCGTTATGGATAGGCATGACCAAATCCATGAGTAACCCGTTATTGCACTAGTGGTTAATCACGCTACCTGGAATTACCCTATCAACGCTAATTGGGTCACATGGGAAACATGTACATTGCCCTCGAGTGATCAACGTAGCACAACTAGCCTAAATAGGCTAACTCTTTCAACATAATGTTCGAGACTTATCTACGCAATTAGATATACCACACATATATCTCACCAAATGCTACACAATAGTTTTAAGGCCCATAATCGTGCACGTGACATGGTAACTTAAATCATGTCTAGTGTACTATGTATACAAGTCCACACAAATCTATTTCAGCACAAGCAACAAGCTATATAAGGTCTAAGCATGCAATCAAGGTCATAACTACTCAATCATATAGCATAACACCCAAGATTAACCCCCACTTAAATCCCACACCCAATATATGCATGAAATAGTTTAAATATCATAAAATGGGGAGTGATTATCAAAGTTATGTTTTGTTGTGTCTCTCGTGTGTTATAAGTAAGTTATCTTACCTCTCGGGATGAACACAAGCACAAACAACTATACTGTGTACTCAACGTGTTCTCGGCAATCTATAAACACATAAATATCATCATTCGGGTCCAAAGTAAACATCTCAAAAGTCCCTAAACACAATGATAACTTAACCCCCATGAACATAGGTCAAAAGAGCATGAAAACAAGCCCAAATGACCATCAGAGCAAGATTTGCGTTGCCAGTTGCAAACTTGCGTCTCAAATCAGAGATCTTAAAATCTGGCAAGACCAAAAGTTGCCCGACAACTTTTGCCCGACCAGCCAACAACACTTTTGTATTCACTCCAATTCTAACCCAATCGAATCCAATCGTCAGCCAAGACTTTTACACATAAAAATAGACCCTTTTAAGGCACAATTGATCCATGGATGGATTACCAACAACAATGATCCATTTAATCATCTGAAAAACCTTAAAATCGATTACCAAATCAATTACAAACCCTATGAACCTTTAAGCCCATAAATGAAACAACATAATAGACAAAAAAAAAAAGTTCAATAATAAGAGAGGAATAATCATTATACCTGTAGGGAATGGATTACACACCAAAACACTCACGGATTGCCTTCGAAATCACTACAAAACTCAAGAATTTCAAAGGGAGTCTATTATTTTCCTATGAAACTAAAAATGAAAAAGAATGAGACCCTAATGGTCTTCTCATCTGTTGTCCCTCATGGAAAAAGACCCTCTTGCCCTCAATTAATCACCACTATCACATATTAACTCCACATAACAATTAACTACACGTCTACACTAACGGAAACACGACATGAATTTTCTACATAAATGACACACTTTAATCTACTTAAATAGCACATAATTATCCACATAACACACAATAATTATTATCACATTAAATATCTACATAAAATGAAACGCCACTTAACGACAGGTCAACATTCACTAACGGTTGAAATTATCAAAATAGAATTAAAGAGATCGGGATGTTACAAGTATCTTTTACTTTTAGTCTTACTTGATGAAGCACCTTTTTGTAAGTAAAAAAAAAAGAAAGAAAAAAATAGGATAACCGACCCATTATCAATCTGTTACCGATCAGTCCCACGACCAACATAAGAGAAGATAAATTACATAACCATATGTTTAAAGGGCATGAGCTAGGATTAGAACCCATAGAACTTTGATTTTGTGATGTACGTCCACCTTTAGGCTACCGTCATAGGAACTTGTAAGTCACAAAGAAGTACCGAGTCTTTAGCTATAAAGTACACACCCTTACAAGTAATCCTATGGCAGTTTATGGACTCTTCCATCATCTCTAGGTCTTTACTTTGTCAGGTTTCGAATCCGGGCACACCTGGTAATGTCCTTCACAAAATGGTGATATTAATTATATTAACAAAAGTCACATACGAGTATTACTAAATGATGATATTTTAGATCCTACGTGGCTATTTTCTATGTTTGACAACTCATATTTTAGCTTATGTGTCATTTTGTAGTAATTTTGGTAATTTTTTATAAATATTTTGACAATTAAATCTCTATCTTGTCACTTCATTTTTCACGTCATCATTTTCTACTACGTGGCGTTCATATGTGAGTATTTACTTTTATCAATTTTAAATAGAAAATTAAAAACCCAAAGACAAATTAGAACCCATGACCTCTGACTTTTAATATTATGCACAAATCATTTGATCTAACTTAATATTTGTTTACTTTTTGCAAACTACGATAGATATTCAGTAACTAATAATACTAATTAGAAGACACCGTTAATATACATGTATTATACAAATGCAAAGTCAAAGCCTTATGAATACACATGCCATATAAAATCGATGCATTTTTTTTAAATATATATTGTTTCATACCACGTACATTATCTTGCAATCCATTATAAATCAATTTTTTTTTAAAAAGAACATTACAAAACTACGTTTAGTACTTTACATTTACAATTCAAAATTTTCGTATAAAAATGTTGTTTTTCTTTTTTTTAATTATATTATTTTAATGTTGATTTATGCTAAAAAAAACTTATTAGATAGGATATGATGACATTATTTATGTTTTTTTAAAGATAATATAAGACTACCTATTGTTACCACCATTTATATTCAAAAAAACAATTCAATATTTTATTGCTTATAGAGGTGCATCTTTTATTAAAAATTATAGTTGTGCTACAAAGATATTTTGTTTTATGAATAAGGCTAAAAAGATATTCATGAAGATAGATATGTATATCGGAGATTATACAACTCAAAAATATTTATTATACATTTATTATTGTTTTTACGTTTATCTTCATTTCAACACATTATTTATACCATCTATGGATATTTATTTATTTATTTTTATCTAATTAAACTGTTTCTTTTAGGTTTAAGTTGAAAACTTACATTTATATTCGTACAATAATATTTTAATTATATTTAAAACATACTACTTTTAACTGTCTATATGACAAAATACCTATTTATCCGTGCAACTCACGGGTTTAATCTAGTATGTATATATATATATATATATATATATAAAAGTTAGGTTTAGATGATTTAAACCTTACTAGTAAAACTAGCTTCAAATTTTTACATTACAGGTATCGAGTAGGATGCACTTGCAAAGAAGAAAAGAATTATGTGCATAAAGTAAAAGACATAGACAAAGAGGACTGCATCAGGAAGTTGAATAATGTATAGACTAGATATGACATATTGAAGAGCTCAAGGGGTAGACGGTAAAAAGCATTTGTTGAAAAATTGTGCGTATACATTTGAAGCTCAAGGGGCAATGCTCAAGATGATATCGATACATTCTCTTAATCGTTAAGTATGTTTACACATCCACCTCAGCACTTCCCTTCCGCGACCATGTCACCATGTGTTGGTCATCGCACGCGAATTAACCAAACCTAATTGAACTGATCAACAGCACATAGCGCGACTTTCTTAAAAGCAAGATTACACAAAATACTTTCCTAGAACATCATCTCTCTCTCTTTGATCAATGCTATAAAATCATACAATCGGGTGCTTCTTACCACATACATTGCAATTCTTTAGGAAATTAAGGACTACCAAAAGATGTTATTAAACTAAATATGTATTCATCACCGTGGTTAGTTGCCTATATTAACTATAACAAAATTGTAACTCGACTAAAAGACCATTCCAGTAAGAAGAGTCACTGCTCTAAAACCTCATATACGACAACTGATGCTTGAAGATCTCGGTCCACCTTGAAATGAGAATGAAAGAATCTTTTTCTCTGCAATCATAACACGACTTTGATTTAAGGAAGTTTATAAACAAGGAGATGATTAACATTAGCCTCAATGTTCAAGGAGAGAAATTGTACCTCTACATAAGAATTTGAGAAAAGGAAATCTTTAAGATGTTTTTCTTCATTGTTGAATAGTATGATATGACTTGGTTGAGACCAGTTTTTTGCAAATTGGGATGTGAATCCAAATGGGTCCATTAAGAACTGGTCAGATTCATCAAGGGATCCCTTCACTTCGCTGATAACAGAAAACCAAGATAGATTTGTAATTAGTAGAGCTGGCAAATTCGACCTGTTTTGCTTATGCATGGGCTGCTTCAGGTTACGTTTATAAATGGGTAAAACAGAAAGATAAGCTAAAGTGTAAAGTGAAAACGGTTAAATGGGTCAAACTATTTGAAGGTCACCCAAAGTGTATTTATAACACATAAAACCCCCAAAATAATTTCACTAAAATTATATGATTATTGAATAATACTATTCTAATCATATTTGACTTACCAACTATTTATAAAAAGTTCAAAATTTGGAAAATTCTTATATAGGCTAATGGAACTCGACATTACACGCCAAAGTACCTATACTGACCCATTACCCAAGCAACCCATTTTCACACTTCTAATTAGTTACGTAAAGAAGCATATGCAATTATGCATCAACAAAGAAGAATAACAGGGTATGGGGAGTACTTTCAGTATATTGTGATAGTGTATACCTTGGTGAACAGTCCAAGAAACGCATAGGAATCCTTTGATGCAAAGTTGAATAGTACGGAGTAGCATGACATGGTGTTAAGAATAGAATGTTTTTCACATTCCCATGATGAGCCTCTTTAGCTAGATAATTCATGACGTCCTCTGCTCCTCTCTGGTTATTACGTTTATCATAAGAAATAATGCACAAGTAAATGAAAACAATGCTAACCTAAGAAATGAACTATATATTATGATTCTTTAAGAATTTATGTACCTGGTGAACCATACTCATGTAAATGGCCATGGGAACATTTGTTGCAAGCAAGAAAAAGACCGCTGCTTGTATCTTCCAAGAGCATTTAGCTTGAGTGTTCGTAATTTTCTTATTCATTTTACCAGATGAGTATGGCCGGCTTAAAGTGGCTAACGAATAACCAGAGAAAGCTAAAGCTATTGGAAGCACTGGGAGGACAAACCTGTTAGTCATGCTTCTATAGGATGAGTAACATGTAAAGAAATTAGAGAAGTAATCAGCGTGTCTGGCGTTGGTAAATTAGACTAATTTACTTATGAACGGGTTGATATAGGTTATTTTCAATCTCAAATTCATCCAATAAAAAAATTAGCTTAGAAGAGAAAGATAATTCGACAAAACATGGTAAACAGCATAAAAGTCGTCAACAGGGTATTTGTAATTCATTTAACCTCCTAAATTATACTATCCAAATATATAAATAATATAGTAAAAATATTAGTTTTATAAGTATATTCAATGCATTACTTATCAAAGAAAAACAAAAAAGACAAAAGAAAGTGTTTCTAGATCAACCCCACCCGGGCCATTTTGTCCGGTATAGGTGACCCGTTTCAACCCAGACCCATTTTGACTCATTAACCACCCATCTTGCCACCTACAACCTTTTCCAGCCACAATAGTGGGTTTTTTTGTTATAAATACACCATCATTCTTGTAAGATTGCAATAATCAACACTATAACTCATAAGAATTGTGTAGAATTGATCTTAAAAATGCTTAAAATGACTCATTATTGCAAAATGTAGCATTGATCTTTCTTTATTTTTGCAAGAAGGGAATCTGTTTGTGACGAAGTCAAGTTAGATGCAGATGTACCTGAATTCTTTGTGCCCTAAAATACTATAAAGCGCTAAAACCCACAAAATGAGTCCTGAAAGCTTCCAGTTTCTAGACTGGAAGATCCCAACCACCATAAAAGGCAAAAAACTGAAGATCATGACAGTAAATCCCTGACTGAAGTACCAATGCCATGGATGAGTTCCATAATAGTCACCTCCCGAAGAAAAAAAGTTAAACTTTAGAAAGTTCAGAGGTACAAAAACCCATGAGCCATACATCAAACGGTCCAGTAAGAATGTCAGTCCAAGCACGACGAACCTGACAATAAAGGTAGAAACATAAGAAAACTTATGTATGCTATTATTCTTAGAGATAGGAAGTGCCAATTCCGACCCGCGTACATATGAATAGGTCAATTCAGGTTAAGGTTTGTCTCTAATGGGTTAAATAGGTAAAATAAATATAATAAAAACTTAAAGAGGAAAAGGGCCAAACATTGCCTAAAGTGTGTCTATAACACATAAAGCCTCCTAAATCATTTAATTAAAAGGAAAAAACCTAGAGTATCAAAATATTATAATTTTTGTCATCATAGTTGACTAGCTATTTTTATATAAACTTTTGATGAAACTGTTCAAGTCAACCAAACGGGATCCATACAAAAGTATTCTATGTTCTGATCCGTTATCCAACCCGTACGCGCTCATTTCACCGCCTCTAGTAGAAAAAGATGGCCAATAAGACCTACCCAATAGGCAAGACTTCAAGAAAAACAAATTTCAACCTATCCCGAGACACAAAAAGCTGCATGAGGCCAATATAAACCCATATTATAGCACTTGTGGGCCGAATGGCACAGGCTATAGCAGCTGCAACCAAGGCCCATGGCCTAGAAACTGTGAGAGCATTGCTAGAGTTGACCCGCAAACAAGGCCAGTAGTAGAGACTAATAACCGTAAGAACAGTCTCTAAACTATTGGATAAAGTGCGAGTGATACAGTAAAACATAAACCAGTTTGTTAACTGTGAAAAGAGCTGAGATAGAATTAAGTACAGCATATGTGAATTATGATATCCAATATAAACTTTTGTTACTACTTTTTGAATGCTCAACATTTCAACAATATAATGATATCAGATCTAACTATCTAAGGGTGATAATCGGTTGTTCGAATGTTCAGGAAATTTTAACGGCTGTTTATATATTAGGTTTAAAAGAAAGCAAATAAGTACTTTCCATTTTATCCTTCCATTATAATATTTTTTGCAGCACGTATGAAACTAGATTTATTCACCCCTACATAATCAGATAACTATTCCGAAAACAATCTCAAACCCCTACTAAATAAAAACAGCATTTTACGAAAGGATACAGCCCATTGTGCAACACGGTAACCATATGCAGCATGAGAGAGTTTGAACAAGTAGAGATCACCAAAAGCAGACAGCATAGATTGCAATAGTCGTGGAGCCTTAATCTGAAAAAACAGAAATGATAGAAGTATGGAAAACAAAATTATCTTTCTACAGAAGATGAACAGATACAATCTAGGTGGCAATGTTAACCCAGTTGCTACTAAGTGAGTTGATTTGGGTTATGTTTTATCCGAGTCCAAGACATAAATAAATTTTTAAAAAAATGCATTGTTTAAAAGCAGATCTGGTCGAAAGTCATAGTGTATTGTTGTTAATGGATACAACCTCTTAAATTGCTTCACTTAAATATTATACAATTGTTGAAGTTGTAGTAACATACTATCGTAGTCATATTTAACGCATTGGCTATTTTTAAAATACGAATACAAAAATGGGCAGAATGGTTTTCGTGGGTCAACCTGACCAGTAGAAAAATGACCGTTTTAAACAGTTAGTCAGTTACTCAACTGACTGACCAGCCCATTTTGCCAGCTCTTACATACAAACCTCAAAACAAGATTAACTTAACATTATGATAGTAAAACGACAGATAATTATCTTACCATGAAAAGTGGAGTATCAAGATGAAAAATGGAAAGAACTTTATAAAGGACTGCAAATAACATTGGATGCAAATAGCTACGTATACCCTTCGTCCATTCCCATGTTAAATGTCCATATCTGTCAGTTAAGCAACATAGTTAAACCCCTATATGTATAATAGAAAAACGACAATAGAAACATACAAGTGAGGTGAAATAGATAAATGTACCCAAAAGTAACTCGATGTGCAACTTCAAGCGCTTGCCAGTGCTCATCGGGGTTGAAATATGTTTGTATAAATAAGGAATTTGTCATTCTGAACATTAAACAAATTAACAGAATTTTCTTGGATGATGGAAAATGATCATCCCCTTGCTTTCTATCTTCTTGCCAAGATTTGGGATTTGAAACTCCGTCTCCATGTGTTGACACAGCAGAATGTGTTCGCTTTCTCATTACTGAAATAAGTATACCAAAGAGTCAAACTTTAACCAACCAATAATAACGGGAAAACATTCCCATTTTTAATCTTACTAATGAAAACTAATTGCAGATCTGCAGTGGCAAATTTATCGTCTATATGTGACGTAAAATTTCCATCACTGTATGCCATTCGCTTCAAGAAAATCATTCGGTCCTTAATCAATATCGTAGGCAAGTATTAAAAACATAAGCATGGGATTTCTTTTACCGGAAAAACGATAAATGAGTTACCACAAAATCTAATTCATAACCTTTTCTCGGGAGCAAAATTATGAACACAATAAACAAACAATCAGACGTATAAAGACTGTTTAGGGATTAACCCTTTTTTGGTAATGTGTTGAAATCCTTTAGCTGGATTTCATCAGCAGCTGATCAAACAAACCAATATAAAGACTACAATTACATTATTAATCAATCAATAACATATAAGGTGGACTGAAATGTGGATGGGAGTGTGATTGTGAGAAAATTGTATTCACTCAAGACTTTCATCGAACACCTTAAAGGCACAAATTCTAGGCAGCTTATTAACATGAGTAATCAAGAATCTCAATATCAAATTAATTAAAAATACTTGGAACTTACCAGTGAGTGAGTGAGTGAGTGCGTCTTCAAACAAAAAATGCTAAAAAAATCAAAAAATTACTTAATAAAATGAGTAATTCCTTTCTAGTATGGTGATAATATGGTCATCTTCGATACAACCCGCAAGAAGTGATGGATGTGTAGTTAAACCAATATGTTTCTAATGTTGTGACAGTAAAGAAAATAATTGGATTTGGTGTTCTGTTTTGGGAACTGAAAATGGAGGGATATATAGTCTGTATATATTTAGATATGATAGATTTATAAGTTTTTAGAGCTGAATCGGTATTTAATTAACATGTACTGTTATTATTATGCTTTTGATTAAGGTTTTTATCGTTTGCCATTTTCTTAAACCAAATATTTGATTTCGTTTTTCAATTATTATTGTTATTAGAACTAGGAATGATTTTTCAAAAAATTTAAGTTATAATATATGAAATTCGTAAACTTCATTCAGTATATGCATCAAAAGGTGATGGTGGCTGGCTGCCGGCTTCGCCGACTGCCGGTTCTAGACTGCATAACACACACACGGGTATATAAAAAAAATGTGTTTGTTATTATTGTTAGAATATTTAAAATTGATTATGTAAATTAATATAAA
>JAOXNX010000028.1:3767757-3787831 GCA_028566075.1 Solidago caesia
GGCGAAGCCCCCCGGAACGGCGTAGCCGTTCGATTAAGGGCTACGCCCGTACCGTATCCAACCACCACCATCTCTTGAATCGCCGCCCATCAAATCCAAACCATTCCCAGATGCGTCCGGTTTCCAACCCCTCTATAAATGGTTTAAGGTCTACGACCGGTAAGAGCGAAGCCCCCCGGAACGGCGTAGCCGTTCAATTAAGGGCTACGTCCGTACCGTCTTCATCCGTTTTCAACACATAATCCATAAAAAATAAATTAAATTTTTTTTGGAATGGGTATTTGTTAAAAAAAAATCAAAAAATAAAAAATAAAAAAAATAAAAATACATACCAAAAAGATGAGAGATAGAGGGAAAATGTGTGGCTAAGATTTGTCCCTTAGTTTTCATCTTTTTTTTTTGTTTTCAAATGATTACATCCCTAAATAATAAATAAGTTTTTAATATTTTGTATTGGGTTAGAAGACACTATCATTTTAATTTTCATGCATGGTTAACGTTCTTAATACAAAATAACAATTATTTACCACAAGAAATTAAAATATAATAAAGAGTACATAATTTATTATTTAAATATAAACGCTTTAACACAATATAATTATATTATATTAGATATTATATATTAATTAATATTAGTATTAATACAAAAACAAAAACAAAAGAGATAAACATAAGCATAATAATGATCGTATCTATATATAGCTTTTTATATGATTTGATTTACACAACTAAAGTCGGTCTCTCTTTGCTTCTTCTTCGTTCTTATCCTCTCCACCACCTTAAATTCCTTCCTACAAATCCATCATCATTTGCATATATGAAACGCCATTTATTTTCTTCATCTCAATCTCATAATAATAACATCCATTATAACACACACACACATATACATACACAACCATATATACATATACATATAACGTCTTTATCATTTGATCTATATCTATATATTTAATTTTATTACAATGTTGTCTAGATCCTCTTTTAATCTCCTTAATCTTGACGATTATTCATGTGTTATAGACCGTCCTAGGATCCCACGAGTCATGACCGTACCCGGGATATTATTCGAAGAAGACGATAATGGCGAAAATCGGAATCTTACGTCCGGCAAGAGGATCATTGTCGCTAATCAGTTACCTTTGAAAGCTATGTTTGATGTAAATACTAAAAAATGGCTTTTTGAATATGACCCGGATTCATTAATATTTCCATTAAAATCTGGGTTACAAACTGGACCTACACTCGAGTCTAGGCCCAGGCTAGGACCCGACTTTGTTTTTGTCGGGTCTTTACCGGTGGATATCCACCAATCTGAGCAAGAAGAAGTTGCTCAAATGTTGTTGGAAAAATTTCAGTGTGTGCCTACTTTTTTAAACTTGGAAGTACAAAATAATTACTATCATGGTTTTTGTAAACATTATTTATGGCCTACTTTTCATTACATGCTACCTATCACCCGGAATAGTGGTGTCCGGTTTGATAGGGTAGCATGGCAGGCCTATGTTTCCGCAAACAAAGTGTTTGCGGATAAAGTTATGGAAGTTATAAATCCTGATGAGGATTATGTTTGGATTCATGATTATCATCTCATGGTGATGCCAACTTTTTTAAGAAAAAGATTTCATCGGATTCGGGTTGGGTTTTTCTTGCATAGCCCTTTTCCATCGTCCGAAATTTACCGGACTTTACCTGTCCGGGACGAGATACTTAGGGCACTATTGAACTGCGATTTAATCGGGTTCCATACGTTCGATTATGCTCGACATTTCCTTTCGTGTTGTAGTAGAATGTTGGGTCTTGATTATAAGTCGAAAAGAGGGTACATTGGTCTTGAATATTATGGTCGAACCGTAAGTATCAAGATTTTGCCGTATGGAATCGATATGGGTCAGATTGAATCCGTTAAATCGTCCCCAAAAACCGTAACTAAAGTTGAAGAGTTAAGGCGAAGGTATGATGGGAAAGTTGTAGTATTGGGTGTTGATGATATGGATATGTTTAAAGGAATTAGCTTGAAGTTTTTAGCCTTTAGGGACCTTTTGGAAAACTATCCGAGTTTAAGGGGTTTAGTGGTTTTGGTTCAAATCTTGAACCCGGCCCGAAGCCAGGGTCAAGATGTTCAAGAAGTCGAAAATGAGATGCGTAATGTGGCCCATGAGGTTAACCGGAAGTTTTCAAGGGAAGGCTATGACCCGATTGTGTTCATAACCGGGCCCGTTTCAATCTCTGACAAAGTTGCATACTATTCAATCGCAGAATGTGTAGTGGTGAATGCGGTTCGAGATGGTATGAATTTGGTTCCTTACAAGTACACCGTTTCGAGACAAGGTAACAGTGAATTGGATGAAGTGTTGAGAAGCTATGAACCCCAAGGAGACCCGAAAGCCAAAAGAAGTGTTATTATCGTCTCAGAGTTCATTGGGTGTTCACCGTCTTTAAGTGGTGCAATTCGGGTCAACCCATGGAATATTGAATCAGTTACCGAAGCGATGAACTTAGCGATCACAATGCCTGAAAGGGAGAAGGAAATGAGACACGAAAAGCATTACAAGTACATTAGTTCTCATGATGTTGCGTATTGGGCTAGAAGTTTTGATCAAGATCTCGAACGGGCTTGTAAGGAGCATTTTCATAAACGCTGTTGGGGTGTCGGTTTTGGTTTGAATTTTCGTGTTGTGGCTCTTGGTCCCAATTTTAGGAAACTATCTGTTGAACATATTGTTTCTTCGTATAACAAGACGAGTAGTAGGTTGATTTTGCTTGATTATGACGGTACTGTCATGTCGCGATGTTTGATTGATAAAACACCCAGTAAAGAAGTTATCTCCATATTGAACAACCTATCAAACGATCCAAAAAATGTCGTGTTTATAGTTAGTGGCAGAGGGAAGGACATGTTAGGCCCGTGGTTTGATTCGTGTAAGAAACTTGGTTTATCAGCAGAACACGGTTACTTTACTAGGTAAACTTGTATACTTAGATATCTCTGTAGTTTTGTGTGTATTTGATCATGTTTTGATGTTTTTCTTTCGCGGTTTCTGTTGAAATTTAGGTGGAGCGGGGACACAGACTGGGAATCTTGTGGGACAATGGTGGATGTCGGGTGGAAGAAGGTGGCGTTACCGGTCATGGAGCATTATACCGAGGCAACGGATGGTTCTTTTATTGAGCAAAAAGAAAGTGCTTTGGTGTGGCATCATCAAGAAGCCGATCCTGACTTTGGAACATGGCAATCTAAAGAGTTGCTAGATCATCTTGAGAGCGTTCTTGCCAATGAGCCCGTGGTTGTAAAACGAGGACAACAAATAGTCGAGGTTAACCCGCAGGTAATTCTTAAACACATTAAATTTAAGGTTTAAGATTTAATGTTGTAAAGAACATCTAGATGGGTCAATTTGGGTTGAAGGAAGGATTTAATAAAGGAAAGAAATGGGCCAAACGGGTTCAAAGTCGTCTAAAGTGCTTCAAATTTCAAATACATAAAAGCATCTTATACTACTAAACTAGGAATAGTAGATTATTCTTTGTAATCACATTATATGTTTAAAAATTATGTTTGTGGGTCAACCCAACACATTTTGCACGGCGATTGTAAGTTTTGTGTTTTTTTACTTTCTTTTTACGGCAAAAGTAAGTTGTTAGTAGTTAGTTTTCCCCAAATTAGTATCCCAATCGCACATTTTACCACCTCTCCTGGAATATAGGATTTGTTCATATACTAACTTGATAATTATAACAGGGTGTGAGCAAGGGAGGGGTGGTGGATCTCCTTGTCACAACGATGAAAAGCAAAGGAAAACCTCCGGATTTTGTTCTGTGCATCGGTGACGATCAGTCAGATGAAGACATGTTTGAGAAAATCTCGAGTTCACTTGGAAATGGAATTGCAGAAGTATTTGCTTGCACCGTCGGGCAGAAACCAAGTATGGCAAAATATTATCTTGACGACACGGTAGATGTGATCAAAATGCTGCATGGGCTCGAAGAATCATCAATCCATGTACCGAAAAGTGCAGGTTTTCATGTCGAAACGCAATGCTAGGCTTACTTAGATAGATATTACACTTAGCTAGAATAATCAAATCCAAAAATATACCATTTTTTGGATTTCTAATAGAAGATATCAATGCATGATTCATCTTGATATTGTTTTGGTTTTTGGAGAGAAATATGGATATATTTTCCTTTTATTGTACAGCCATGGATTAATGCATACTTTTGGTCGTCTTTTTTCCTTTTTTTTTAAATAGATGATCTTCTGGATTACTTAGTTTATGTTTGAATGTTTTAAGAGATTGATAGAGTCGAGTTTTTGTTTCATAAAATAAAGACTTTTAGTTGAAGTCAATATGCACGTCCTATTCTCCTTTTTTGTACGAGTAATAAATAATTGCGTTTGTGTTTATCCATGACAGATGTGGTTGATGTGAACACATGTAGTCAACCTTGCTAAAACAAAATTGGTGAGTTCTAGGAATCCAGGAAATCAACGATGGAAATAAAAATAGATTTATTTTCAAAATGGGAAAATCCATAGATCACACAATTCACAACTAGACTGGTGCTCACGCGATGCGGCGGCAATGATAGTAGTGGCGACGGTGTGGTGGCGGCAGCGGCGATTGGTGGCGGTGGCGGTGGTGGTGGCGTGGTTATTGATGTAAATGTAATTGATGTAAAAGAAGATAATGTAGTTATTTTAGGAGTTGATGAATAAATGTTGTAAATTATTTCATTAAGGGTATTTTAGGTATATTGGTTGATTATAAAAAGAAAGATTTTAAAATTGAGGGGCATTTTAGGTATTTCAAAGATAGAAAAAATTGAAAAAGATAAGATAGTTTGTTTAATAAGGAAGTAAAGATAGGGTTAACAAAAATCAAACCGCAAATTAAAAATAAAATAAAATAAAAACGCAATAAAAACTAAAAACATTAAACCTACAAAGTTGTGGAAAAAAAATGATTTTTGATTTTCTGAAAAGCTGAAGTTTTCGGTTAGTTTAATTTCATATGAAAAACCGAATTATAAAAACCGAACTGAAAGTATATACTGTTTAATTTAGTTTATATCATTTGACAAATAAAATATATTAATTTTTTTGATTTAATTGGATCTCGATAATTTATTTGATACTATTTAGAGTCGGTAAAATCGAAATTTTATAATCTTAATGAATATTAGTTTGTTAGAGTTTAGCTTGTTAGAATTACAAATTATATATTTAAAAAATTATGATTATTTATATATTTAAAATAAAAAATGATTATAATTAAATTTATATTTTAGATAAATAATATTTTTAAAATAAGTCATAATTATTTAATTAGATTTTTGAGGACAAATATGACATTTCAAATCTTGAATTTTTGAGAAATTTTCATAATTATAACAAGCTAAATGCTTTTATCTAGAGTTGTTTAAAAATAAATATTTTCAAATAAACAAAAAAAATGGAAAAAAACTAACTATTCGGTTTGGTTTTCGATTTTAACCAAAATCCAAAGCAAACCGAACTATGCTCAGCCTTAAATTACACTATTTGGGGATAATAGGTCACACAATTAGTCAAAATATTTTTTGGTCAGCGAGTGAAGCCAAATTAACTGGCAGATGCATCTGAGCTTTACTCATTGGCCATGAGTTTGACTCTCCAAAGTGACATGCCTGTGAGATTTTCTCCTTGATTCGTGGGCGCTCCTTGGGTCCCCTCGAAAGAAGACTCCGGGACAGCGGGTAAGTCCAGGATAACCACTCCCGATACATTGCTGAGTCATTTAAACGTTAAAAAAATAATAAAAAAAAAAAATAAATAAATAAATTGGTCAAGTGATTGGGCGTAGATTACGGACAAAGCCCATAATCTCTTATTTTTAAGAGTTGTCATGTTTAGCAAACTACATCTCGATCGGCCAGAACCATTATACATATTAGAAAGCTTTAAGATCAAGATAGTAGACAAACCCAATAACCTCGTGGTTTAACTAAAACAATTGGATGCGACTACATTAATGGCGTATGACCAAATAACTAATGTAGGATATGATGATTATCTATTTTATATGTTATATATGATGTTGGCACATCAAAATGGGCTATCTATATACTCGTAAGTTGTGAGCAAGCTCAAAGCACCCTTGTTAGACCTTTTCCTCAAGAAGGAAAGAGGGCAAGCGATCGAGCACAAGTGAGAGATCACGGTAAGGGAGCCCGAAAGCACGGTTTTATTTATCGTCCATACAACTATCCGGTGTAACTCATGTCTAGGGTGTAACTCATGTCTAGATCGATAAATGTAAGAAACTACTAACTAGTACTTTAACATAGGCTTCAGGGGCAAAACTTCATGTGTGTTTATATGTTGAAATTGTGGTGGGCTATACAAATGTCGATGCACTCGTTGTGCAATTAGAATTCTTGGCTATGACAGAGATTTCACATTAGTTTTGGAACATCAAGAAGTAATGAGTTGGACTCGTCCGTCGTTTAGGGATAATCGGATACAATTTTAGGCTTCAATCTGATTCGATATCAAGAGACAAGAGTTACTGAAAAATTGAACGTATGTCAAGTGGTCTACTTTAGTGTTTTGGGTTAGCCGGATTGACTATTGTCGTTTTAACCATATCTCAATTTATGAACATCTAGACTAAAAACGTTTTCTACTTTATGTATTTACATCTCATTATGGAGCAATTGACGGGCCCTTTAAACATGAGGACGAAGAAGTCAAACTTTGCGGTCACATTGTTTGCATCAAGATTTGCCACAAAAGGAGCTATATAGAGGATTTGAATTGCTTTCGAAAATGTATTCCCAAAGAATAAACCTTGGCTTTAAATCTCCTTTGCTATATTCTTAGTTGATTTTAATTGCTGGTTTCTCAAAAATCTATAAAAACCCAATTATATCGTTGGATATATTACAAGTATATCTAAACATACACCAGGTTCAGCTTGTGGGTCATGAGGTCGGCCCACGAACCCAATTTGAATTTTTTTTAAAAATACTCTGAAGTCAAAGTCTAAATTTTAATATCTTAAAATTAAAAAAAACATGTTTTGGAACTTTGGTCATCATATTTTGGTATAATTTGAACCTATATTTTGTTTATCATGTACTCGTAGTCTCGTAGTTCTTATAAATTCTCCAAGCGGGTTTTTTTGTTTGTTATTGAAAGTCATAATTATATACGGAAAAATACAATAGATTGATATTAAAACCACTCGACCCGAAACAACCTATTTCACCCGAAAACTAACCCGTCAACTTGTTTGACCCATGCATTTATTGGATCATGCAGGGTTGATCTGGGTTAGTAGGTGGTTGTTAAATTTGAAATTTCTGACATGCCAACCCAAACTCAACCTGATTGAGCCCAAAAGCATATTTTTTTGAAAGGTGAGCCCAAAAGCATATGCATTCCCATTTTGCGTTCTACAACACTAACTCATCAAGACCCTTTGTGGTTCATCTTGACCACTGATCCACCACCACCACACCACGAACTATTTTTATTTTTATTTTTTACTTTTGACAATTAAGCAAATCATCAAATATATTTTATTTTTTTTACTAAAACATGAAAATTACATTAAATAACCAAACTAAATAAAATAGTACAATATCTCTTTATTCAAGATAAAATTAGTTGATTCTTGAAATATACTTCACAAGATCCGAATGAATATTATTGTGTGTTTCTTAATCATGTTATTATACCTTTATACTTCAAAAACTTCTTCGTCATAGTTCTAATGAAAGTCAACATACGTCCTATTTTTTATTTTATTTTTCATTTAATAAGATTATTGTGTTTGTGAAGACAAATATTAACTAATGTAGTCAACCTTGGCCAATACAAAATTGGTGAGTTCTAGGAATCCATCCATGATGGCTAGCAGGATATCCATATCCAAGGAAGATACATGGAGTGGAGTGAGGTTGAAGTTTATGTTGGGTATAAAGATGAGGGTAGCAACGGCACCCAAAGGTGCGGAAATGTGTGTAAGTCGCGGTTTAAGATTAAAGATTTTGGTGAATGTTACTTCGTTAAGTTGTTGATGGCAGTTGAAGGTAGGATGTTAAGCAACCGGGTTTGAAAAGGAAGAGAATAAATGACATTGTTAATGGTACGTATCATACGTTCTGATTTTCCATTTTTTGTGAGGTTTTGGGACAAGAAAAATGAATTTGGATACCATTAGTTGTCTAAAGGGTGTGAAGTTTGGTGTTGGCAAATTCACCCCAAACTCTCGAAAAATCCCCCAATAATTCACCCTTACAAAAAGAATAACATGATTTTTAAAACCATTAATACTCGAGAGAGATGAAGTCCACAAATTCGAGTGAACAATTTCAAAAACTAGCTCAACGACAGAAGATGAACAATAAAATGAAATTTTGACATGTTTTCCAAGTTGACATGCATGGCTGATTAGCGGAAATCATAACACAAATTGCAAGTAAACGACCTCTAAATGAGACGTTTTTGAAAGGGCTTAATACTTCAAAATGTAAGTAACTTTATATGTTTTATCATAGTGGGTATCCAACTTTAATCATGTGCATTGTATGTAAATAACTTGTTATTTTGATCGAATCATGTAAAAGTGTATACGTGGCAAACCATATGAGCTGCCACGCGCAAGTTTTTGATTGGTGCAAGTAAAAATATTACATGATTTGATTAAAATAACAAGTTACTTACATACAATGCACAAAATTAAAATTAAATACCTATTATGACAAAACATATAAAAAATTTTACATTTTAAAATACTAAGCCTTTAAAACTACCTTTAAAACTTGAGTGGTCAACTAGTAATATCAAAGTGGTGGCTAGGATTCTCAGAATCTTTCACTTGTGTTCCGGGTTAAAGATAAATTTAGGGAAATCGCATTTGTACGGTGTTGAGATTGAGGATAGCGTTGTAAGGGATGCGGCTGCTGAGATTTTTTGTATATCGGGTTCAATTCCATTTGACTTGGTTGGCATTCGGATCGGAGGGAACATGAATCGAATTAAGAGCTGGGATTTTTTATTCGACATTTTCAAAAGAAGATTGTCTAGATGGAAGGCCTCCTGTCTCTCAATTGGAGGAAGGGTGACTCTCATCAAAGCCGTCTTGGAGAGTCTACCCTCTTACTACTTTTATCTTTTTAAGGCACCGTGCAAGGTCATTGAGGGGTTAGAAAGTATTATTAGACGATTCCTTTGGGGCGGTTCTGAAGACAAAAACAAGATTCATTGGGTGGCGTGGGATGTGGTCACCTCTCCTATTAATATGGGAGGTCTCAGTTTAAGCAAGTTGGGTGATTCTAACACGGCCCTGCTTACGAAGTGGCTGTGGAGGTTCAGGTCAGACAATAAAGGTTTATGGAAGAAAGTTATCTTGGTAATCCATGATTCTAAAAGAGGCTGTGGGCGCCGGTGCCCGTAAATTCAGCGATCACCGGGGTTTGGAAGTCGATTGTCAAGTCTTTTTCCTGAGTTCAGGTCGCGGGTTTAAGTTTAAATTTGATGGTTAAATGGATTTGTGGAGACGGGAATAGCATGAGGTACTGGTTAGACCCATGGGTAAGTAGCTAGCCTTTGGTCCATGATTTTTCCTCTCTCGTTTAAATCTGAAAAAAAGAAAAGATGTGTCATCAGTGAGAAATTTGACTCTGCCTCAAACCTGTTTGTCGGCTTTGGGGGGGGGGGGGGGGTCATGAGGATCCTATATCCGTAATGGAGATGGCTGAAAGAATCAGTATCATTTCCCTGATGGAGAATGTTCGGTTAAATGGAAGTAAAGATAGATGGGAATGGAGAGGAGGGAACCAGAAAGTCTTCAGTGTTAGAGGTGTAAAAAATTTTCTGGGCAGAGGCAGGGACTATAGCAGCAGATTCGTTGTTAACTGGTCTAAGTGGCTTCATAAAAAGTGTAATATTTTCATGTGGAGAGTCAGTTTAAACCGGATACCGACATTAGTGGCTCTTAGGACCAGAGAGTGTATGTTCCAGTCGGTTTTATGTGGATTATGTGAAAGGGAGGAAGAAACTGTGGAGCATATGTTTTGCTCGTGTGAGGTTTCTTTGGCAGTATGGAGTAAAATCTCTGGTTGGTGTAATATTCCACCTCTTTTCTTCTTCTCGGTAAAAGACTTATTTGAGGTACATTCACATTCTGGTCTTGGGACTACTAAGGTTTCGGCTCTACAAGGGATTGTTTATATCACATGTTGGTTCATTTGGAAATCTCGAAATGATAAGAGGTTCAATAATGGTAGGATATGTATCGAAAAGATTTTTCAAGAGGTTAGAGCTTTCGGGTATTTATGGTAAAGAAATAGAAACAAGAAGTGGGCATTGTCGTGGGACGAGTGGTGCAAATTCACCTTGATGTAATCGGTTTTGTGTAATTTTTGCCTCTCCACTAGTTGGTGGTAGTTTGGCCAATGTGAATGATAGTTAAATTTCAAACCAAAAAAAAAAAAAAAAAAACATTTCTGTCTGAATTGGTCAAATGGTGAATGTTTCAAAGATTGTAAAGGACCATATGTGATACTTCATGTGTATAAAGTAAGACTTTGATTTATTAAAGAAGTGTGTGCATTAATTGGGGAAAAAGATATTGAAGCCTTGAAGGAAAGTGGAAGTAGCGTTGGATAATGCAGTATTGTTTTGCGTGGGTGTCGCCAGTCATCTCTGACTTTCACGCTGTACCAAGAAGATGTCCCAATCACTATTGTCCATTCTCACTCCTATTTTATATTTAAACTAGTGTTAATATCCATATGATGTATCGTTTGATTATTTTTTTTTTTAAATTAAATAAAATTTGAATATATACATCAAAATCTAGCATTACATTTGGTAGTCTAATAGTGAGAAACATGTATCATAAACATATACATAAAGATCTAGCATTACATTTGGTATTGGTAATGGTACACCTAATCTAAAGTCATGATGGTAAAACATGGTTCATATCGTTTTACAATTTTTAACCGCGTTTTGTTATATTAGTAGATGGATAAATATTTAAATAATAAGTAATAAGTAATATTAAATTATAAGCTAAAATATAGATTATTATTATTTACTAATTAATTTAAGATATTCTATAGGTTAGAATAAATAAGTTTAATTTTTATATTATTATAAATAAAAATATGTCGTAAATTATAAATTACTACTAAAAATATGATTGGTGATGGAATTCTATATTTATGGTAACAATGAATAAAATAAAAATTTTAATATAAGAGTTTTAATTATATTAGGTATCTATATCTATATATCAATTAATTAAAAGTTTAATTATTTATGGTATCTAAAAAATAGGATAAATATAGATTTAAAAAGACACGTGTCGCTTAACTAAAACGCCATGTATCGATTAAAGAAAGCATCAATCATGTTTTAGTTTATTTATGGTATCTAATAAATAAGATAAATATAGATTTAAAAAGACACGCGTCGTTTAACTAAAGCACCATGTGTCAATTAAAGAAAGCATCAATCCTATTTTAGTTTATTGATAGATAGATACGGGTCATAGATATGCTCCCCAATTTCCATGACTATGGAGTATGGAGTATACTGTGTTGTGCTGTCTGGCATGAATCACGATAGGGTGGTCACGCCATGAGCAGTTGAGCACCACTCGTCAATGTTGTGGTCACTTGAAGATTTATAACATGTAGTGGTTAAATTAAATCAAAACACACAATGTTCACTCTTAAAACTGATGATTTATTGAATACCAAAGAAGGCATTATATAGCTTGAACAACTAACGGTTATCACCACGATCTCTACCATGATCTCTGGTGATATAGAAAAGAAAGAAACATGACAAACATAACTTGACTTAGCCTACCACGACTCTCGGACTACCCACACTCATGACATTTAGAGAGGTGGGTTGTCAAGAAAGTAATATATAGAAAAAAATTGAAAAGTCTCCGACCTGCGGCCAAGCAACCCAAGTTGTGACTCTTCAAAATTGTCATCATTGCCACATGTAAACATTTGGTTGGAAGACATTTATATAATATTTTATTATATATAATTAATTATAATCCTTATTAGTTTTTCTGTAATAGCTTATAGTTTAATATTTTTTATAAAAATATAAAAATATGGTATTTTTTATTTTTCTTTTACGAACATTTTGACATAAACTTTATAAAAACGAAGCTATTTCAATAGAATGAATTTTTTATATTTTACTCATTTTATATTTTTTATATTTTATAAGATTATTGTAAAAATAGTTTATTTATTTAAAATTAAATAATTATTTTTAATATGGTAAAGTAATTATAAATCATATTAATAAAATAAAAAAGTGGGTTAGGTTGGATTGTGAATATGTGTAAAAAGTTGAGTTAGGTTGGGTTGTTTAGGTGGAAGAGAGAGAAATTTTTTATTTATTTATTAAAGATTGGATTAATTTAGGGGTTGTTGTGTAATTAGTTTATGTATTTAGAGTCGTGTATGTAAAGTGTATAAGTTAAGGGGTTTAGTATGTCAAGAATAAAGTTAATAACCGAATGGTAGTTACTTTCGGTTATAGGTAGTTATTTATGGAAAGTTATGACTTTTCATGAAGAGTCACAATGGTTCGTTTATGTACTATAAATAGAAGTGTCTATTCGTTGTAAAACTTAACAGAATTCATTATATACAAAGTGTGAGTTTGTGTGTCTTGAGTTTTGTTCAAAGAGATGTTTGATTCGAACCCGAGATGATCCGAACGGGCCAACAGTGGTATCAGAGCGTCAGGAGGGCGTGAAGAAGAAAGAGCGTCAGAGGTTCGAATCAAATCAACCAGCGATTCAGGGAATCGCCACAGAGAGAAGATAAAGACCGATTGGTTCAGGGAATCAATCAACCAACGATTCAGGGAATCGTTCCAAAGAAGAGAGATCGATTGATTCAGGGAATCAATCAACCAACGATTCAGGGAATCGTTCAAGAGAAAAGAAGAACAATTTGATTCAGGGAATCAAGTTGACAGTGATTCAGGGAATCGCTACATAGAGAAGAGAAAGACAGATTGATTCAGGGAATCAATCAAAAGGAGAAAACCGATTCAGGGAATCGTCCAGAAGAAGAAGAAGAAGTTGATTCAGGGAATCAACCAAAAGCAAATCGATTCAGGGAATCGTTCAAGAAAAGAGAATAAATTGATTCAGGGAATCAATTAACAGAGAAAACTGATCAAGTGAAGATCGAATCAGAGAAAATAGAAAAGATAAAGGAAGAGACATACCGGTTGTGCGAAGGAGAAACCGCCACCGTTGTGTGCGCTCGCCAGAGAAGAAAGAGAAGCGGATGAACACCCGTTTTTGAAATCAATTAAGATGAAGATTGATTTAGAAATTGGGTTCATTACAGAAGAAGAACAATATAAATTAAAAGAAAAAAGAAGAAATTAGAAGACAAACCTGTTCGTTTGATTGAAGAATCACGAACAAAGAAGAAAAGAGATCCGGGAGTGAACGCCGGAAAAGAAAGGAGAAACAACCACGAACCACCAGACCACCGTGCGTTTGAAGTGAGAACCAGGGCACCAACACCACCGTCGCCGGAGAGTAAGACATGGAGAACGAAACCACCGCTGCTGTGGTGTTGTTGCTGGTGTCGAGAACACCCAAGAACAGAAAAGATTGTTCGAAGAAAGAAAGAGGCCAGTGGGCCTGGTTGGTTTCCATAGCCACAGAAGAAGAAAAAGTTGATTTATAGCCCTAGTTCTTTATTGTTCGAATACTGGAAGAAGAAAGGGGGAAACATTTGTCAAGTGTTTCATCGATCAAAGTCAGAGAAAGAAAAAGGGTATAAGTGTTAGACCAACAGTTTGGGCCAGAAATTGTGGGCCTGGTTCAAAAGATAAGTGTGGGCTGATTTTAAAAGATTGAATTTATTTTGAAGAAGAGACCCAAAAGATCTAGAAGAGACAAATAAAGAGAGCAAGACCCGCTACAACATGTTCAAGACAAAGATGATCGAGTTTGAAGACATGAAGATGTTGAAGGCATGGATTAATAAATTAAGGGGGAGTGTTGAATGATAATTCATTAATCCATGTTGACATGAAGTTTAGGGGTCATTATGTAATTAAGTATTTATGTATTTAGAGTCGAGTTTGTAAAGTATAAGTTAAAGGGTCTAGTATGTCAAGAAGAAAGTTTACAACCGAATGGTAGTTTATTTCGGTTATAGGTAGTTATTGTTGAAGGGTCGTGACTTTACATGAAGAGTCACAATGGTTCGTTTATGTACTATAAATAGAAGTGTCTGTCTATTGTAAAACTCAACAGAATTCATATATACAAAGTGTGAGTTTGTGTGTAGAGAGTTTTGTTCATAGAGATGTTTGATTCGAACCCGAGATGATCCGAACGGGCCAAAATCAACTATATTTTAAATAACTAGCAATCCAATCTTCAAAGCAGAATAACAGATACACCCCTTCGGTTTCAGCTTAATACACAAGTGTAACTTGATTTTAACTTTATTTTCCTCATTTTGAAGATCGTCAGGTTGGGTGTGAATGTTCACATTTTTCGTTTCTGTGTCTTTGCACATCCTTAAAGAATGGTATATTTTACAGAGGTTTCTCTATAGCATTCACCAATTTCTGGCTGTTAGGGATGAATATATATTTGCATCATTCAGGTCATTCCAACCAATAAACAATTTGTATTTAATGTTTCCACTGCTCACTACAAAACATCTCTTGACCTAAAAGAGGACACAAATAACCACACCAACTATCATGAGAGAACAAATAAAAGACAAAGTAGGCAATGAAAAGATATTGACCCCTTTTCTTGCATTTAATGAGGCAGAAAACATCGAAAGTTATGTTGTGCCCATGAGTACGAAAAATATCTTAAAAATTTCCTACTGGAGATCATAGGATGCTTGAGAGATGGAACTGCACTAACGAACAAGTTAGCCGGCACATCCGCATTCTCTTGTAATATGAACAGATATCCAACCCCTCTTTGTAAAAGTGGGGTTAATTCAAATTTACAATACCCAAGGGTCCACTATACATCATTGACGTTGCATTAGATATAATCAGTTCTTACTGTAGTCCTTCAGTTTTAGACCATTTCTACCTTAAAGGGTGACAAACACAATGAGCGGTTATCAGCTTTGTGAGGACGGGGGATGAATGTCTTTCTAAGCATGGTTACTATTGTTTATTATAAAGAGGGCGGGGCAAAAGTAGTGCACAAAGTAACCTGAACGCAAAAGGCAGAGTAAAATATCATTCAAAAGGGAGGGGGATGTTGCATACACACCTGAGTGAACTCCGACAAACGAATTCTAAGATTAAGCAAGTCACCATCTCCAAGTGCATCCATACAACAACTAAAAGGTTGTTTCAGAAGGGTAACAGCTCCACATGAGCTTTCAATGAAACAAACGGATAAGAACGGATGGTTGTATTTTCCTACAACACATATAAAAGTTCAATCAATCTTACAAAGAGATCTATCAGTCACTGGGCCTGTACAGGTTTTGCCGAAAGGATGATATGTAAGCAAACATGGAAGTTTCGAACATACCAGCAGCATACCACAGTGGCAGAAGGTTAATACGGATCTGTAAGCACACAAATGGTGGGTACATCAAGAAACATATATACAATGATCATATATAATACGCCAATGTTTTTAAACTAGATGCAAACATACATATAGTATAACCCAGCGTCATGAATTATGTCACCAATCGAAGTAAACATTTCATACATTTCTGTCACTTTATAACTCTAGGATTGTCCATTTATGTTCAAATAATCCACATATATAATATCACCAATCAATATGATATGCAAAAAGTTCATGCAATGCTTCACGTAAAATAGTATGCATAGTTGTAAACATGATTTTGCTATGCAGAGAATAAGTAGCCACTTCAGCCTCTTTAGCTTAACAATATGGGATTTGTGTAGAAGACTTATAATTACGTTTGCAACCACTAAGCACACAATAACCTTAAGATAATAGAAGTGGTTAAATAGTTGCTTTAAATGAGAAAACTGCTATACTTGAACATCTATTAGAGAGAGGGTAACCTTCACCTATATATGTCTCTATATGGTACTCGTACTTTCCTTCGTTGTCACTAAAGTTTCAATGTAAGTGCTATTACGGTACTTAATTCAAAAGGTGACCTGCAGAATGGTGATCTAGAGGTTACATAGTGATGTGGCATGCGATGTTAGCTTCTAACAGGACAATCAGTGTGACATGGCATGCCATGTATGCTGCCACTCGCCTATTTCTGGCTGATGGCTGACATTGAACCATACGATATCGCAACAAATGTGAAAATAAGATGGCATTTCATGATATTTGCCCTCCGAAAGAACACATTATGAAAGATGAATTTGAAAATGTGCCATGTAAAAGGAGACCTTAATTCTTAAAATGTAACTGCAGAAATTAAAAAGACAGTGGTTATATTTCTTAAAAGATGCACATTGTAAACAAGCAATTTAGGATGCAGAGAACAAGCAACTTTCTTGAGCATGCAAAACCAAATTGATAGAAAGCGTGACATGAAATTTTGTTTATAAAACTTGGCAGATTATTAAATTGCAAACAGAATCAATAATTAAGTGGGAAACCTAATTGAAGTAGACAGAGAGATAAACTAAGGAAATTAGCATGAAAGAATGCAAGGCAACCACCATAAGAAGACAGGATATCAGGATTGATCCTAGAAGTTTCTGAACATTTGATGATATTTCGATTAATGTTATTTAGCATATATCAATAGTTCACAATCAAAGATTATCCACAAAATACATGTTGATGATATTTCAATAAATGTTAAGCTGTTATTGTGTACCTGCTTCAGAAGGTTAATACAAACATCTTCAGTACATCGTTGTTTGTTAGCGGTAATCCAAGCCAGAATCCCATCACAAAGCTGTTTTTCACTGAGAATATCGTTGATAACATTCATATGTGCTGTTTTACTTTTACATTTTGTAACAGTAAGTCTATAGCAAATAAAAACAAACCTATCAACAGTCAAATAGGGATGCTTTATAGTAGAAAGCAACAAATCATGTGAAACATCACCAAAAGAACTACAGGACATGGCCCAAATCTGCACAAACAAGCCTTCTTTTATTAATAAATACTAGGACGGTACCTGCGCAATGCGTGCCAGGGAATAGTTTCAGACAGTTTTTCAATTTTTTAATGGTTTCCAGTGGTCTTCGGCGGTCTATGGTGGTCGTCAGGTTGGCCAGAGGTGGTGGCGGGTGAAGGATCAGAGGGTGACGTGTCACGTTAAAATTGAGTGGTGAAGAGATGGTGATGAGGTGCCTAGCTACTAGAGCTCCATAATCTCAAAATGGGGGAGGGGGCAAGTGCTTCATAGATGATAAAGTGATTCAACACGACTGACCAAATATGCCGCAAGATACATCATGTAGACATGTAGTATTCAATGTTTAGCTAAGTGATTCAAAGTCAAAGTTATAAAATTTCCTTAACATAATTGTGGCTTATCCCACAAGTCTGGAAATGATCGTTTACTTCTTTTAACTAGCTTTTGGTTTTAAAATAAATGACTTCCTTAATGTTATAGACTACCATAATTCCTACTCAATACTCAGGGCCATATTCGGTCCACATATCTAAGGAGAATCACAGATACATCAATATATACAATTAAGATTTCGAGCATCCCATGTGGGCATCTTTTCTTAGGTGGTAGAAACTTCAAATAAGATTAAAAATCAATTCAAATATCCCTTGTCGAAGAACATTGGCACCTGCTAGCTAGTGATTCCAATTCCAAATATCATGTTTAATGCCCCCCTTATTAAAATAAATGGGTGTTTTCCTCTATTAACTCAGCCAAATTGAGTTTACCAACATTACTAATCAACCAAACTCAAAAAATACAATCTAACAACAAAAAGTGTCGATAAACATGTAGATAAGGCGAGTGATATACGTACAAAGTTTTTAGCAAGATAGCTTGTACATAGTTCGGGAATATAGCTCACTGCAATCCATAACATTTCAGCTTATCAGGCATAAGACCAATAAGATGTTGTAAAACAATAAAGGACACTATCATTCTCAATTACAAACTGCCAACTATCATTTTTATCGATATTAAAAGCTGGAAAACAATGTTTCAGCAATATTGATGCATGGATATGGGTATCCAGAGATTCTATAAACTGAAGGACGGGGTGTGTTTTTATGCGTATATACGTATAGAAGTCTAAAATCAAACCAATAAAATGGTAAAACCTATGTCTTAACTTACTGGTTAGTAAATCCATACACTACCCAATCCAGACTACTAGGAAAGTAACTTCTTGTATCATCATGTTTTTCCTCTTTTAAAATCATAAACTCCAGGTTCTTTTTTCTATTTTATTCATTGTTTCTAAGTTCACAAAATGTCAATATTCAACTGTGTTTCATATAAAGGAAGTTGAAAACTTTCTCTTTGCATATCGCCATTTTCGTATTTCTATAAGTTCGTGGTCAAGCACACTCCATAAAGAGAAGGCACCCAAAAGCAATCAATGCTAGGATTTGACAAGCAATAGAAGAAGCCTACTTCCTAGTAGTAAACTCACCAATTTCAGACCCAAATTCCCAGATACTGACAAGATCCTTAAGTTGTACCAACGGAACTCCATTTACCAATATGGCATTAGTCAGCCACATCTTACATTCTGAGAGAATCATCTCCATACCAAAATAAAGTGCACCCTGAAAAACAACAGCTATATGACTATATCATATATCATATACAACCTGTTATACTACCTATTTCATCATCTTACGAGAATTCAAGAAAATGCAATGGTCAAGCAGAGTATCAGCTATTTGTTAAAAAATAAGCACAATGAAACTACTAAAAACCAAAGTTGGGCAAGTTTGGAATAAGAGATAAGAAATTTAGTAAATATATGAGACTCTATAGATAGCTTATTTTCAAGGGTCACATCGCAAGATAACTAATATGTTTATCATGTTTTGGGTAAAGGGTTTATATATGGTCATCATTTTCACGTACCATATCGAAACACCATTTCATCTCCAAGGTGGTCTTGTGGTTAACATACTGGACTTCTTAACAAGAGGTCTAAGGTTTGAATTCCGATAGATACAATCTTGGAGGTGGCCAGGGAAGCGGTCACGGGATACCCGGTTAGGTCGTGTACATTTGAGTCAAAAAGACTCGCCTTTACTAGATAGCCTAACCCTCATCCATTTATGTGTAATATAAAAGTATGCAGAGGATATGGAACAAGTTTGATAAAGGAATAAATAAGTACATGGTGCATCTGTGTACATTAGGTTTGCATTTTATGACTTAAACCCATGTTAAAACAGAATCACATATATTTATACCTCGAAAATCGGAAGAAAATTTTCCGAGGTAAACTCGAGCGGATAACCAAACAATGAAGCCACAAGAAATAAAAATGCTGCCTGGTTCCACTCAACTAACACTTCAACTTCTGGATCCCTGATAATAAAAAAAAAACTTAAAAAACCCAAAAAAGAAGAAGAGATTTTTAGTACATAGAAACTATTGAGTACTTACCATATTTTACATCCAATTAAGTCATTAAACTATGTTTTTGTGTCATTTTAGAGTCATTATAAAGCAATTATCTTTATAAAATTAACATCTAATTATATAAAAGTATTGTTATAAAAGCATCCTAATTCTAATTATATATATTAACAACAATGATATATTCATGAAAGACCTGAAGTATCCTTGAGCAAGGAGGGCATGGAAATAAGTTGAATGTTGAATAAGGGTGTGTTTGTGAGCATTAATTATGATGATTGGGTGTTCAAGGATTAATGAAAAGTTCCAACTGTAAACATCTCTTGTTGATATATTATTATTATGAATCTCTTCTTCATCATTTTCATTTTCTTGTTGTTCTTGTTTTTGTAGGCATTTTAGTTGTACAAACACTTCTTCTTCTTCTTCTACAGCCATGGAGAATCTGCTGACTGCTGGCTTGTTACTTTGCTGATTTTAGGTTATTCACGAG
>JAOXNX010000028.1:3831414-3845089 GCA_028566075.1 Solidago caesia
ACAAATTAGTAATTTAATTTTATTTCTATTTAATTATTTATCCATCTATTAACCTAAATAAACGTGGTTGAAAATTTTAAAACGATACGAACCATGTTTCACCGTCATGTTTAGATTAGGTGATTTCATTACCAATATCAAAAGTAATATTAGATATCGATCAAACCTTTTATGATACATGTCTCACTATTACGCTACCATTAGATAGATCAAATGCATGCGATGGAGCATGTTCAAATTCTTTCTATATTGCAATATAATCAATCCTACAATATATATAATCAATCCGTACATCGTACGGGTATTAAAGACTAGTTTATATATATATATATATATAGAGAAGAGATATGAATGAATTACAAGGATTGCAACACCAATAACCCAAGAAATTTCAAATTCCTTGATTCTATTTCCATTAAAAGGCAACGATTTCGTAGAATCATGGGCTGAGTTTAATTACTAGTTAGGTCCACCAAGTTTTCGCCAATGGGCAAGAAAAAACTCACGATCCGCGGATAAGCACCTGTCATGAGTGGGTAAAGCCAATAAACTTGACCCGTATCCTTGATGGGTTGCGGACAGGTAATGGATGTACCATATCCGTTATGGGTAAATCTGTCCTGCGAAACTGTGATACCCATCTGCGTATATATTCGTATAAAAACATGTCGAACCCCCATATTTAATTTTATACTTATAATTCTAATTTTTGAACAAGAAGTTTGTTGCAAAATATCAAAATTGATTCACATCTTCTTGGTAATTTTTGAACAACGATTTTTTTTGTTTGAATTGGTTTCTTTTTTAATGAAAGCTCAATTGGCATGGGGAAATCAAAAGATTGATTTGAGACCATAGGTGTGAAATTTAAATCCGATCCAAGGGTTTTACCGCAGTGGGCCTTTGGGTGACGGATTTTCCCCGAAACTGGTGGCTTTGGTGGGTTTTGATTACTCAGCACTGTTTGTCGTTTGCGGGCGTATAGGGTGCCTTTCGCCATTGGGTAACCCCGGGTAGCCGGGCATAATTTTTGTAAGACGTTCAAAAAAACTTCCTAGGAGATGCTTTTATTAGGGACCGCGTTTTTGAGAATCCTTTCATTAGTTATGAAGACCTATTGACTTACAAAAGAAACCTATGTTTTTGGCATAAGAAACTATCTAAGTTGATTCACTAATAAAAAAATGAAAGCTCACCCATGTTATCTTACATTGTTATTGTTATATTAGAACGTATTATATTACAATTTATCCTTAAGAAAGTATAAATTAATAATGAGGTGACAGACTAGCAAACTGTGATAATCTTCAGTGTGTCAAATTGGAAACCAAGAGGTCAGATAGAAACTTGATGTAACAGATAATTAATTAAGGTCTCATTAAGTTGCTGCAATCTAATGAATGAACGCCTCTTCATTTGCAGATAATTAGTTTAAATAGTACTGGTAATGGAACTTAACCAGACAGATATAATTTGATCTTTTTTTGGAACCTAACAACTATGGCTCCGAAAACCTCCCAATCAAAATTCTCGTTAAAACTAATGGTTCACAAAGGGGAAAGTAGAGTTATATTTGCTGAAGTCGACAGCCATTTCGTTGACACTCTTTTCAGCATCATGACATTGCCAATGGCTACTATTCTCAGGCTCTTGCGAAAACACTCTGATGAAAGCCTTAAGTCAATTGGAAGCATAAACAATTTGTACGATAGTCTAAATGATCTATCTATGAATTGCCTTGCTTCTGAAGAAAACAAATGGTTCCTGCTTAATCCCAGAACTTCAGCATATGATCTCTGTGCAAAGCTTAAAGTAAACATAGATGACTCAAGGCCGATGAAATACTTTGTATGTGATAATTTAGATTGTAGTCGACGCTCTGGTGCACTTTTTAGCACTTGTAATGTTGCCAGATGCCATAAATGTGGATTATTGAGGATGGACCGGGAAATCAAGGATGAGGATTCAGATGATGACACTGGAGGTGATCGTCTTGATGGTGGTGTATTTGTTTCTGATGTGACAACCTTTATTGTCACAGATGATCTCCGTGTTATGCCAAATTCTTCAGACTGTACTATTCAGTTACTCCGTGATCTTGGAATCAATGACGTTAGCGAATTGGAAAACAGAACCTTTGACGTCGGTCGTGATCAGGTTATTTGGTGTATGATTTTATTCTTTATATATAATAAATAGTAAAAGTTGTTACTTTGTAATAGGTTTATCTAAAGTTTGCTTGAAAAATCAATTTAAGGTCACACCATTGATCAATCTATTCTTTCTAAAAGTTCTAAGTATCATGTTTATTTTTCTAGATTCTAATTCTACTGAAAGGGGCGCTCTTATTCAAGTATCCGTTGACTTATATGGTTTTTAGCACAACCCATATTGCTACAGAGTTGGTTAATACTGTAAAAGTTGCTTCTGCTAAGCAGACGAGTAAGGATACCGCCACAGGTTCAAAAATCTTGAATTTGAAAGTTACTCTGCAAAAGTCAGCTTCTAAGTTCTTGTTTGCTGAGGCAGATTCTGGTTTCGTCGAATTTCTTTTTGGATTCCTTGAAATCCCTTTAGGAATAATGATTGGCAAGTTAATGGATGGCTCTAGTCCTTTAGAGAGTTTGAATAACTTGTATGCTAGCATTTCTAGTATGAGCGTTGGAGAATACGTGAAGTCCAGTTATCACAAAAACATGCTTCTCGAACCTTATTTGGTGCTGAAACATCTTTCAGTAAACCAGATCTTTCCTCTGCATGTTTCAAGTGCTCCTAAGAGTTATTGTCATAGCTATTTGAAGAATAAAACTTACTGTGCATTTAGGACTAACCATGTAACGCGTGAAGGTCACAAAGATGAAATGTTCACTTCTTTAAGTCTTAAAGATCCAAGAGTCAATGGATGTTACCTGAAGGTATCTGCGAAGTTTATGTTAACAGATGATCTTGTCATCACCCCGTCATCAGCTATGTCTTCAATTGCTATGCTAGGGAAGTTGAAGGTGCCTCTTGATGATATTGAGGAACACACAGTGAAGATTGGTGTTGAAGAGGTATGATACAATATTTCAGGCAAAAAGTATTTTCGTTTCTTGGTCTGATTGTATTCGCCGATTTTATTGTGCAGGGTTTGAAACTTTTGGAGGCTTCGCTGAAATCTAGTTCGACTTTGACAGATGCCTTGCTCGAGAAAGTACTCCAATCCAAGAAATAATTTATGGGCAGTTTTCTTTGCCGTGACATGTAGCCTGAAATGTCGTTTAGACGTCGTTTGAATTATTGAAAGTCAGTTGGGTTACCATATGTTTGATTTGAGTCAGACGAAATATGAATCGAGTTATTCAGTCTATAATAAATTTACTTCTTGTTTGTTTGGTTTTCAAGAGATCGGACAATGGATGTCCTGTGCTGTTTCACCAGCATTTACTTACTGAAACAAGAGATTCGAAACAACAAAATCAAATCATATTTTAGTACAGATCATATGACACAACTTTAAAATAAGTACAAACACAAAATAAAAGAATGGACCGCGAAACATAGAAAGAACATATTTGGATATAAATTAAGCCTGGTTTTGTAACAAATTGATTCCTGTTTCTTAACAAAAAACAAGATCCACAAATAGACCCCGTTGTTTAATCAGTTTGAAAAAATCCTGAGGCTTTTAGGACTCTGTTTTTACGGATGGATTTGGGAGGTTTAGAATCAGAATCAATGTTTACGGGTTGGTTATAAGTTTGACCATGATACATTATGATTCAAAGATATGAGTCGTAATCAAATAAAAACTAGAAAATTGTTGAAAATTAAGGGATAAATCTCAGTCATATATTTCCTCCTCTTCTTTCCTTTTTTTTTTTTATCTTAATATTTCATTTTGTATTTTTTTTATAAATAAAAACCCATACAAATTATTTTTTTTCCGGAATAATGATGCGTTACGGGATCCGCCTTTAAGGTATTAATAAGGGGTAGCTGGTGGGGTGATATGTTATAGGAGGTGATCGGTCATGGGGTGATCTACATGACGGGCTCCGCCCTTAGCCGCCATGGCTCCGCCCTATACTGACGGCTTCGCCTTACGCCTTTTGAATTTTATTTTATTATTATTATTTTTTTGGAATGGATTTTTATTTTTTAAAAAATTTAAAAATGAAAATAACAAGGTAAAAAAATAAAAAAGGAAGAAGGGGAGGAAGAAAAAATAGAAAGAAATATGTGGTTGAGATTTGTGCTTTAGTTTTCAACTTAATTATGGTTTGTAAATGAACATTTACCTCAAAGATATATCTATGATATATAATACGTAGTCCATTTATCCTATTCGATCACACGCAAAGACCGCTCGATAATCGTGTAATATACTTTCCTAGAAAGATTAATTAATTAGACAATTTTTTGTTGTTGGTCCAAATAATTATGAGTTTGTGTTTCTTTAATTAATTAGTTAAATGTTTAACTAGTAATTAATTAAATATAATGTCTATTTTTTATGTATAAATGTATTGATTTATATCTATATTTATACTACATTATAAAGGATATAACATAAGTCTTAAATTTTGAAATTTTTATGTACAATGAAATTACCATATTACCCTTTCACCTTAACATTTCTATGTTTATAATCATTTCCATTTCTAAAATTTGCTACTAACGAAAAACTCAATTATTTATATACCCGCATGTTTAACAATCCAAAGACGATAGCCGAGAAAGCCGCCTGCCGGTCACCATCACCCTTTTAGGCATGCACTAATTAAAGTTTACCAGTTTTATTTTTGAGTTTGATTTACACCAAAATTTAAAATTTTCTAAAAACTTATTTACCACCATACATTGTACGGGTACATTTCTAAGACATATAATTATAGATCTTATTTGACACATAAATAAATATAGGGACATTCCCCACTTTTACAATTCAAAACATGCATACGCTTTCTTGCCCGCTGAGACGATTCCCTGTTCATTAATGAATCAGCCTATAGCCTACCAGACTGCCTACTTGGTTTTTTCTTTTCTTTTTTAATTTTTTAAAATTTTATGGTTTTATCTTGTTCTTTTTTTAGTCATGTTTTTACCTAATATTTTTACTTCTCATTTGTTTTTTCTTTATATAATTAACTATATCCGACTTTCACCAGACTGTTTGTTATATTTATAAAAAAAATGTTTATTTTTTCTTTTTGGGTCATGCTTTTAACTAATGTTTACTTTTTATTTGTTTTTTGTTTTGTATAATTAACTATATCTAACTTTGGGTTTTAATTTTTATTTTTAGGATGTCATTTATTTTATTTTTTTGGTTTTAGCCTTTTCGTTTTTAGTCATGCTTTTAATTAACTAATGTTTACTTTTCATTTGTTATTTGCTTTGTACAAATTAACAATATTGAACTTTGAGTTTTATTTTCTCTTTATGTGTATTTTCCCTAAGTTTTTCATTTTCTTTTTGGATTATGTTCTTAAATAAAATGACTACGTAAATTATGCATGGTTTTGTAAGAATCCGGGTTAATGTAACAGATTGATTCCTGTTTCTTGACAAAAAACAAGCTCCACAAATAGACCCCGTTTTTTAATCGGTTTGAAAAAGTCCAGAGACTTTGTTTTTACTAAAATAAGGATCGATTTGGGAGGTTCTGAGAACGATTTTGCTGCAGTGTAACTGGAAGTCAATTCAGTGGCCTGATGTCAAATGCTTCCTATATATATATATATATATATATATATTGTGTGTCCATCACAAATCAGCATGTAACTATCTAAGCAATATTGCGAATTTACGATAGGTCTTCCTAGATGGCACCAAGTCTGTGTTACTAATTTAGTCAAGAAATAGAGAGATCAAAGGAGAGTTTTGTAGTAGTAAACAATTCAATAAAATGGATATGTAAGAATTTATAGATTTATTGGAGCAACACTAAACAATTAGATTACTATAGAGTCAAGATCAAGTTTTCTACAACATATACTGGATCTCTTTGTTTAAAACAAAACAATTTTATATTTATTTTCTGTTATTCAGGGAATATCAATAACTAGAAGTACCATTTTATCAAATTTATTTCAAAAGATATAGTTTTTTTTTAGAATGACAGAAATTTTATTAATATAAGCAACTAGCAAGGCATAAGTAGCCAAAAAGTTCAATTACAAATAAATACAACAAATTTAGACCCATCCCAAGACATTAACTGCGAGAACTACAAAAGAAGTGAAAAAAACTCGTGTCAGTTACAGTGACCCAAAACACGAGAAAAACTTCCAACCAACGAATGACGAAAGCCTACTGAGATATAGTAGTTCCAAATATTATGGCTGATCCTACTGAGAATAAAGCCAAAATCTCGCTAAAGGTAATAGTGCACAAAGAGAAAATGAGAGTGATTTTGCGGAAGCTGGCAGCGATTTTGTTGACAAACTTTCAGCTTCATGACATAGCCTTTGGGTACAATTGTCAGAGGCTTGGAAGCTTAAAAAACTTGTACCAGAGTCTAGTGGATCTTCTTACGACTTACTTGTGAATGAAAGTGTGAAAATATGAAAGTGAAAGTTACTGAATTGTGAGTTGTGTTGAGGTTACCAGTTAGAGATCGGATCTTCTATATCGACGACACCTCCACCACGCCATTGGAGAGCGAAAGCAAAGGTTGCGAGTGTGATTGGAAGGAGAGTTATTAGAAGAATTAGCTTTGAAGTGAAGGAATGGTAGGGGTGGTTGTTGGTGTGGAAGAAGTGAAGGAATGGTAGGGGTGGTTGTTGGTGTGGAAATTTGTGATGATTTTAGACCTTCTACCATTACGATTTGAGGATCAATGTGTTTGGTGTGGAAATTTGTGATGATTTTAGACCTTCTACCATTACGATTTGAGGATCAATGTGTTTGAGACAGAGATTGTTGGAAAGATCAGTTATGAATTACCTTTTATTTGACTAGTGATGTCTAGATTTTCTAGATTTAAGTTCTAGAGATTTGTACCTATCAGTGACGGATCGAGAAAAATATAACAGGGTATGCAAAATTAAATAATATCAAGGCTTATATGTGCCACTCACGTGAGTAGGATCTTATATCCCAAATCCCATGTCTTTTTTTAAGTCAAATAGTCAACCACCAACACTACAATGTATGTTATGTCTGCTTAGGATATGCACTCATTTTTTTAGGATATGCACTATTAGTGTAAAAAAAAATTAATTTTATATAAAAAAAATTCACACTAATTTTTTTTTATAGGGTATGCACTTGTATACCTTGCTCTCCACATGAATCCGCCGCTAGTACCTAATGCATAAAAAAAAGTAATATTATGAATAGTATCAAATGTGAGAGGAGTCTAAGTTACTAAATAATATATATAAAAATAGAAATAGATATAGAACTTTAATATATATATATATATTAGCTTTGGAAGGAGAGTTACCAAAGGGTGCTACTATTTTCACCTTTCTTTTCCTAAATACACCATTAATGTACAATTAATAATGTATACTGTATAACTATTCATTGCACTGAAAATGATATATATAGGAAAAATAGAGGTGGAAATAGGAAGGCACAAATAGATACCCACTTACTAAATCATATGTATAGACCTCGTATATATAGACCTCCTTCAAATAGTATCAAGTGTGATTAGAAGGAGTGTTAATAGAGGAATTAGCTTTGAAGTGAAGGAATGGTAGTGCATATGATGTCTCGAACTTTCTAGATTTAAGGTTTAAAGATTTGTACTCATTACATAAAAAGTTGTATTATGAATAGTGTCAAATGTGTGAGGACTCTAAGACTGATGGGAATGGTAACGAAGGGCACGCCCCAACTTGTGTGCTTTTTCTTTTCTTTTTTTTTTTTAAATTTATAATTATATTATTATTATATATATGTGTGTGTTGATGTGATGGGGCAACTACGTTCCTTTTGTAACGTGAGAATGGGCTAAAGTTGTTGTATCCGTTGATAAAGTGCAAAAAGGCACATGGAAAAGGGTGGGCACACCCCCCACTCCCTTTAGCCTAAGTAGTGGGGGCAAAGGTCCTGACAATCCAATAGTTGATTACAAAATTCACATTAATAAATGAAGATTTATATGCTTAATTACATAAATGCCCTCGGTTAAATATTGAGTGTGCCCTCAAGCAACTAAAAGAACTAGAAGGTATTCGTAAAGCCATTAATTAAAAATTAAAAGTTGGAGTAGGTCATGACTTTATATAAAACAGAAAACAAATTTTGTTTTGTGTAATAGGCGATGTAGGATTCATTTTTTACCTCTATTTTAATCATTCAAATTTTTTAGGATAGGTTTCATTTGAAATCTATTAAACATAATTTATACTAGAATAAAAAAGTTAAATTTAGTCTTCAATGAAACCAACTTGAGATTATTGTGTGACTTGGTTTATTCAACAAGCTTATTTGAAGCTAACAAAGGATGTTTGTTTTGTACAAATTATTCGAAAATGACGAATCTTTGATTCAAATATATACGGCCTAATCAGGGCATTTTGGTTATTACTTTTTAAACTTTTCCTAGGCTAGGATTTAGATTTAATCGACAAACTAATTTGAAAAGCTTACAAAATAGACAACATTGTTTAAAAGTCAACTTGACCCGACTCGTTTTGACATACTAAAAAAGTTACAGGGTTCAAACGGGATCGAAATACCTAAGTACCCTGCCCCCTATGACAAATGTTTCTGGATCCGCCTCTGGTAACGGGTTAAAACAAATGGTTTCTTTGTATGGGTTATAACAGGTTGATCCACCATTATTTTCGTCCGTTTTATAAGTAGAACAACAAACATAATCATGTTGAGTCGAATAATGTAATCAGTCATATCTACACCCGAGGGTAAAAAAGATTGCTAAAAAAAAAATAAAAAATCCTACATTAGTAGTATATACAGGGATGTCAAAAATACCCGAACCTGATGGAGAATCTGATACCCGAACTCGAACCCAAATTGACCGGGGTATCCCCAAGTTGACCGGGGATGGGGACGGGTATGGAGATGTAACATAATTACCCTACGTAATCACTTTAAGTTTTAACTTGTTATTGAAAACTTTTTATATGTCACATTTTGTTATTAATATGAATATTAGTTTGTATATAAAATTATATACGTACATTATGAGTAAAAAGGTCGGATTACACGTTTTTTTCGTTAGCTTTCACTTCAAAAGTATATATGTATATAAAATATTTTTAAGTGAATTTATGCTTATTCAAATATGATATCCCCAATTACCCGATGGGGATCCCCGATACCTGATGGGGACATGTATGGGGATGCAATTCTATATTCGTACATTATGAGGAAAAATGTCGGATTACATATTTTTTCCGTTAGCTTTCACTTCAAAAGTATATATGATACATAAAGTCTTTTTAAGTGAATTTATGCTTATTCAAATATGATATCCCCGATTACCCGATGGGGATCCCTGATATCCGATAAGGATGGGTATGGGGATGTAACTTTATTCCCCGACGGGTATGGGTATGGGTATTGCAAATGGTAACCGAGTATGGGGATGTGATTGCAAATGGGAACCGGGTATGGGATCCCTGATAATTCCCGGCCTATTGCCATAATATACTAAAAAAAATTAATTGGAAGGTGAAAAAGATAAATGGGGTGAGAGAGGCTCGAACTCTCGACCTCAGGATCACTCGCTATAGCTATGAGACCTACGCGCTAGCCAACTGCGCCACTAGGGATGAGCTTTTGGACCGGAAACCCGAAGCCCGGCCCAAACCCGACCGAACCCGACCAAGCCCGGCCCGGCCCGTAGTATATTCGGTTCGGTCCTCGGGTTCTAAAAAGTAGTATTTTCGGTTTTCGGTCCGGGTCGGGCAAAAACCCGGCAATAACCGAATAGCCCGGAACCGGCCCGAAGGTGTAATCATATGGGCTTTTTAGTGGACCTTCAGTGTATGTATCAGCCTTCAAAATTGGGCCTTTTAATTCAATTTCAGTGTATGGCTAATGGCTCGGTTGTATGTATTAGATATATCATATATGATATATCACTTAATTGGAAAACCAAACGTCAATCTATCTCTCTCACTCACTCACGAAAAGAAAAAAAAAACCCTGCAACTCTACAAGCCTTCTCTAGTTCTCTGAGTTCTCTCTCACACACTCAACAAACAATGTGTTCTTCCTCATCAATGGTATGTATCTTCTTCTTCCTCTTTGTTTTTTTTTTCTTCGAAAACCGTATATGTTATATGTATATATATCAGTATACGCCTATACGGTATGTTGAATTGTTGATCACTTGATTGTATATTATATATATATATATATATATATCTGTATAGATTGCGTGTGGTGTGTATATCAGTATATGCATGATTAAATAAATAGATGTATGTATCAATGTATGTTTTCTTTTCGTGAGTATATGTATCAGTATGTATCAGTATATGCATGAATCTCTTGTGCCATGTTTTAGTTTAAAAACTTAAGAATATTATATCCCCTTGGTGACTATCTAAACTCTAAAGACACATACTTTATTTTTTTTGTTTAATCGGGCCTAATGGGTATAACCCGAGACCGGACAGGGTAACCCAGGACCGGACCGACCCAGACCGATCTCTAAATGGGCCGGGCCTCGGGTTTGGGTTTTCGTATATTCCGGGCTTCGGGCTTTCCCGGGCCGGGCTGGGCCGGTTCGGTTTTGGGCCCGATCACATGCCTACTTTTGGAGTGCATAATTTCCATAAAAAATTACGGACTCTGTAGGCTGTTTAGTCTGTGACACATAAGAAGGAGTTGTTGTTTCAAACTGCGCGCCTTACTTGTGGAGTTTGATTTCTATACTGTTGAAACTGTGATCTAGTTCTTAAGTTATATTGAGAACTAGGAAATACTGTAGGAATTTGTGACTGTAAGATTATATCTTCTAATCCCAAATTCTGTTCACTGTTGTATGCTTTCATGCTTGATTGCATCAGCTTTTCTGTTTTATCACTGTGTGTGGATGATCCTTTCTTTGATTGTTTAGGCTGTATAAGTTTTCCTTTGCCTTTATTTTTTGGATCCATCTGCATTAAATAGTCTGTTAATATTCCTAGATAACATATCTGCTAATCCATTATCTGTTCCTTTAATATGTTCAAAATTTATTTTGTATCCACATCCTTGTATAATGTTCTGTAAGTTTACCCATCTTGTTCTATTTACTTTTTTACTTTGATCATTTTTAACAAATTTAACTATTGCTTCGCAATCTGTTCTAACTGTAAATTCTTTATGCAAAAAGATTTTAAAATTTTCTATTGCATTGATTAATGCTTGTATTTCAAAATCTAAACTTGACCAATTTGTTCCAGCTTTATTAAAATTTCCACTAATATACGAACAAATTTTTTCTTTAGCCTTAGAACTATATTTATTAGGTTTAGAAAGAAGGATTGCTCCCCAACCTTCTTTACATCCGTCTACTTCTATGATTATATAATCTGTTACTAATGGTAATTCTAAAGGTTTAATCTTCTTTACTGCTTCTTTAATAGTTTTAACTAATTTTATGTCTTCTGTATTAAAATATCTTTGACCATTTTTTGTTGTTTTACTATATAAAGGTCCTACTAATTTTGAAAGGTTTGGTATAAACTTTCTGGCATAATTTACTAGTCCTAAAAATGCTTGAATCTGTTTAAGACTTTCAAATTTTTCTGGAAAATCTAATATTTTTGTAGAAATATGTGGTTGTAATTCTATTTTTCCATTTCCTATTTCTAATCCTAAAAATGATATTTTTCTTTTGAATAATTCCATTTTTCTTTTTGAAACTACTATACCGTTATTTTTAATCTCTTGGAATATCTGTTGTAGGTGTCTTTCATGCTCCTGCACTGTTTCACTTGCAACTAAGATATCATCAATATAAACTAGACAAAAATCATATTTAAGAAATATACTATCCATAAATCTTTGGAATATAGAAGGTGCATTTTTTAATCCAAAACTAAGAACATTCCATTCATATTGACCTTCTGAACATGTAAATGCTGTCCATTGTTTAAATTTTTCTTCTAACTGTAACTGATTGTATCCTGACTTTAAATCAAATTTAGAAAATACTTTTTTCTTTTGTATAAGATTTATTAAACTATCTTTATTTGGAATATTATATCCATCATCTTCTGTATTATCATTTAATCTTTTATAATTATATACTATTCTAGCTTTTCCTCTCTTAATTTCACTATGATTTCTTACTACAAAAGCAGCTGATCTATGAGGGCTTTTAGACTTTCTAATTAATTTTTGTTCTAACATTTCTGGTATTTGCTTTTTAAATTCTTCTTTATCTAAAGGGCTGTATTCAATATTTGCTGTTCTAATTATAATATCTGGATTTTTTAATTTAAATTTGCAAACATATTTAACTGTTGAATTTTTAATATCTTCTCCTATTAATCCTACTTTTTCTAAATGTAATATTATAGGATAATTGATGCTTTTACTAACATCTTTCCCTTTTTCTAATTCTTGTGACATAAGCCGTGTTAATAATTTTATGGCTTCATTTTCTACTTTTGGTGAATTTCTATTTTGTGTTTTTAAAAATTCTAAATTTCCTTGTCCACCACGCTTCTGTGTAAACTCTGATGTTTGTGTATATCTTACTGTAGGATAACTATATGTATGTTTACTAATTGTTATGAGATTTTTAGAAATTGTTATTGCTCCTTGTAAGTTAAATATAAAATTTAAGCCAATAACAAAATCTTTAGATTTTATATTTTCTGGATTTATTATTATCTGTGGCATTTCATATTTTATACTATAATTTTTAGAAAAATCTAAAAACTGTATTTTTGTTTCTTCTAAACAATGTGTAATGGGTATTAATCTATCTTCTATTGTTCTATTATTTAACAAATAGGGTAATTTTTTATGATACTGTTTTGGTATTAAACTATAAGATATTAGATTTTTTGTTGCTCCTGTATCTAATATTCCTGTTAAATCAAAGAATGTATTATTGTCTATCCATAATCTGCATTCTAATTTTAACATAGTGTTTCCACTATTATCTTTATTTGTCTGTAAATATATATTTTCTTCTGGCATTAATTCACTCATTTGTGTTATTTCTTGTTCTACTTGTTTCTTTTTATCTATTGATTCTTCTAACTGATTTAGTTTATATTCTATTTCTTTTAATTTATAATCGTGTAATTCTGTTTTTATTTCTAAGAATTAAATTTTTTTCATTATATGTACTACTTGTTCCTATATTATTTGGTATTTCTTGTTCTGTCATATCTATATTAAATATTTCTTTAAGACATAAGCAACATATTTCTTTAAAGCAATTTGCACACTGTGATCTTTTTTCGATACTTGGCCAATTACCACATATAAAGCATTGTATATTATCACTACCTCTTCTATTTATCCATTTATGTGTACATTCTTTTTGTTCTGAATTCATATATGTATATGTAATTTTTGCTACTGTTTTATCTTCTTCATTATCACTATAAATGCTATAAACTGATTCGTTATCGGAATCTCCTGTTTCTACTAGCTCTATTTCTGTAACACCCAACTTTAAGAAATACCGGATTTCAAAAACTTTTCACCAAACGGTGAATAAACATTGCGAAAGCTTTAGGTCCAACATATGTAACTT
>JAOXNX010000028.1:3865183-3879689 GCA_028566075.1 Solidago caesia
AAATCCAAATGAGGTTAAAAATAATGATGTTTATCAGATCAACCTTTTTCATAGTTGTTATATATGATGACCAAATAGCAAATTTAAGTTACTTTGTTAGAAAATACTAGCTTACATACACTGTTTTCAAACTGCGGGTCATTCACGGGTCACACGAGTACGGATCAGCAAATTGCGGGCCAAGAAAGACTAACTGATCCAGTAGTAAAAAGCTCTATAAACCATCCAAGAAAATATTGAATTGCAAGTTGGTTAGATTTGGTCAAGGTGTTGACCGAGTAAATTGGAGAATACGTGGGCATCATGGATTCATGGAGGAGTTGGTTTATTTGTTTTGTTTATTATTATTATAATTAATATATAATAAGTGTATTAATTAATATATTTCGGAAATAGGACTCACTTAGGTGAGTTGGCCGAAGCTTTCTAATCATTCACTATGTGGGGCCCCGGGGTGAGGTTACCACAGGTCTCAGGTTTGAGTCTGGGGGTTTACATCCCAAAGGTATTTTCCATATGGAGGGATGTGGAGGTCCTGCAAATAACACGTTATAACCACCTTTACTCACATCTGAATCGAAACTCAACCTTCCAAAAAAAATAAGGAGTAAGGTGAAATGTGTGAGAGAAAGTGAGGTGAGAGAAAACTTAGAGAGAGAAAAGGAATGGGAAACGGTGGGTGTAAGGAAGAACATTCAGAAGGATGGTGGCTATGGGGTAAAGGTGGTCAAGTTTTTCATCTCAAACATCCCCGATGGGTGCCGGCCTTGGGATCTCTCATCGGTGCTCAAAGATTATGGTGAAGTCGTAGGGGTTTATATTGCTAGGAAGAAAAGCAAAGACGACTTAAAGCCAGATTGCAAGATTTGATGGGTGAAGAACAGGTTTTTATATTTTTTTTGTTTATATTAACTTGATGAGTATATTTATATATGACCGTCTACGTCTCACATCCCCGTACCCCGCCTTTGACGGGATTGAGTATTGTTGTTGTAATTATTGTTTGTGTGAATTTTATGAAATGCTATACTGCAAATAATTGTTTGGAAAGTTAACAAATTGAGAAATAAGTGAGAGAAAAAAGTAGTTAGATTCATTGATGACACATTTGTTGTTTGTAAGAACAAGTTTGGTTTTTTTTTTTTTGTTTTTTTTGATAATTGTTTAATTATTGTGTGTGTATGTGTGTTTTTTTTCAGGATTAGTTCAGAAACATGACATCATTTCATATACAAAGTACAGAGTTGTGTAGAAACATGACATCATTTCATATACAAAGTACAAAAGTGTGCATTCAATTTTTGTTGATGTATATGAGATGTATGAATGTGAATCTAGTGATTTTGTTATCTATATGTGTGAATATGATACATTCTTACCGTTAATATATTTAAAATGTTTCTATTTGATTCGAAATCTGTATATAAAAATTTGCATATGAAAGTTAAAAACTTCTAATGAAGGGTTTGATTTGAGTTAAGTTAATGTGTAAAGAGTAAGGTTTTTACTTTTTATTGTAAATTATGCAATACTTTGAAGAATGCTCAATGATTGTGTCACTTATTTGGCCTTATATGTTTAATATGCTTTATGAATGTAGTTGAGGAAATTGAGTGACAATGATGGGAAATAAAAGAAAATTAAATTGCTGAAGAGGGTTTGTTTGGTTTAATAATAGTGTTTTCTTGTTAATGAAAATTAGTTTTTTTTAGTTAAACTTAGTTTTTTTTTTTTTGGTTAGGTATTTGACCTTAATAGTGTGAAGCCACATGAGTTTGTTGAGTACGGGTTGGGTTGCTTGGAGAAGTTTGCTGCTCTTGGAGACAATTGTGCAAAAGAAACTCGCGAAAGATTGAGGGTTGTGGTATGTGCATAACGAACTTAATTGCTTTGCTATTTTCTATTTTCTCATATATAAAATTGTAGCCTCAATACGTTCGTAGTTGAAAGCAGCGTTTGGCTGTGCACATGGTTTGATTAAATCTGCCCAATTACCAAGGGGTGTGTTTGGATGTGTATTTTGAAAGTGAAACGCCTAACCGAGTAATAAGAAACAGATTTAAAACAAATTGTTTATCAAAGAAGGTTATATTGCATTAATTTGGTCCGAGGCTAAAAAACATGTACATCGAATAAGTAATACTCCAAGTAGGGGCATGGGCGAATGGCATGATCTTGATGAGTACGCACAACAATATCCTTTAACCAATGTATACATGAATCCACTCCAAATTACGCTAACACAAAGCCTAGTTACTTGTATTCTAAAGACAATATAAACTAGTGTTTAGATATGCATCTACTATTCTATTCTCTTATAATAGATGTCTGACAAATTCTGATTATGTAAGGAAATAATAGGTAAAATGACCAAAACTACATTTTTATGAAAAAAGAAGTGACATATTATGTCTCTCTTCAATATTGTTAATAGAATGTAGAAATAGGTTAGTTATTTTTAGCATGGGTAATTGGTTTTGTGTGTAGGTATGAACAGAATTGATAATCTAATTATAATATCAAATTCATTTGCTAGGTTGCAGGAGGTGATGGAACTGTTGGTTGGGTTCTCGGATGCCTTGGAGAGCTTCACAAACAGGGACGGAACCCCATTCCACCAACAGCAATTATACCTCTTGGTACAGGAAATGACTTGTCCAGGAGTTTTGGTTGGGTAATTTTGTCATCTCTTTACAGGTTCAGTTTTTTACAGGTGGCAACATGTCGGGTTGGGAACGGGTTAAAACATGTCCAGGCTCATATGGGCCATTTTTTCGTATGGGTTGAAACACACTGGGTCTAGTTTGGTTGACCTCCATGCACTTATTTTTCTTCCATATTATATTATTTTTATGAATGTTTAATGTGCTAAGTTGTTAATTTTGATTACAAAAGTCTTATACTACTTGCGCCCTTTTAAAACTGCGTTTTAGGGCTCAAATATACACTCAGTCTTAGTGGCTACAACAGGAGAACATTGTTATCCCACCTTCTGAACATAAACTGAAATGCAGTTGAATGAAAGGTTTATGCATGAATTAAATTAGACTTCGGGTGGCTTTTAACTTGTTTGATGTGTCCCTTTTTTAACTGATCTTATTGATTTAATCTGCTTGATATTAAACATAAACCAGATCGACCATTTTGCAAGCAAATGTGTTGAAATTGCCACCCCAAAAGTTTTTCAGCCTCATTCAGGTTCTTGATGTCGTGGGCTTGAACATATTTCCATGGTGGTTCTTTTCCTCTATGCTGGAGAGCAGCCATAAAAGAAACTCTTGATAAGGCTACTTATTCCCCAACTAGCCGTCTTAATAGGTAAATCAAGTTCTTAAATTGTATATTTTGAGATTTGTTATTTAGGCAATCATGCATAGTTTCCTTAAGTTGATCTAGTAGCATCAAGTTGTGAGATATAGCTTTCTGTTATGTGAAGTTGGAATCTTTTGATATCGATGCCATCTGGTGTAAGTTTGGACACCCCTCATTCTTTGAAGCAAACAGAGGAGGTTGCTCTTGATCAGGTTTGTACTTCTAGGATTGAACCAAAGTAATTTGCAGCCTTTTTGGCATCCATGTTAAGTGATGCCTTCTACTAAATCGTTATTTTTACGTCTTTTACGCAGGATCTAGAAGTTTTGGGGAAGTTACCTGAGAAGGTTTCCTGCTATCAAGGAGTGTTCTATAATTATTTTAGCATAGGTATATATTATTCTTTTCTTATTTTTTAATGATTTGTATATTGATTATCTTGATAGGTATGCAATTTGTATTTCTTCTTCCTGTTATTTTGATTCTATCTTTTTTTTTTTTTCTATACAATATCTTATCCATGTAGCTTTCTTGATGTAGGAATGGATGCTCAAGTGGCTTACGGTTTCCATCATTTAAGGAATGAAAAACCTTACCTTGCTCAAGGTCCTATTTCAAACAAGGTCAGAAATTGACAAGCATCTTTTGATCAATATTAAACTTTGGAAGTTTAATGCATTTACTTATGATGATGTTGATTCCGGTTTTATTTTATCTCTAACAAGCTGAAAGGGTAACAAAAAGTTTAGATTAAAAGGAGACGTGTCATAATGGTCGAAAGCCACCCAAGTGTATTTTTATTGCATTGAACCTCTTTCTTATATTCGTTTAAAAGGTTAGATTATTTTTTGAAATAATATAATCTTAACAATCGTAGACACTAGTAAGTTATAAAAAAATTTAATACCACATGTCAAAAGTGTTGGGTCAACCTGACCCAACCAACCCTTTTTGATCCATACTAGCAAAGCACCTGTTTTGACGTGAACCCATTTCAACCTGTTACCCAACCAGCTTGGCTTACCCATTTTGCTACATAAGGATTATGAATATATTATATGGTTATTAGATACCTAGTTGATTAGTTGGTCATAAATTTACTATCTAGTTTACTCTTTTATTGTTACAGATCATCTACTCTGGGTATAGTTGCAAACAAGGGTGGTTTTTCACGCCTTGTATGGCTAATCCTGGTTTGAGGTAAGAGTTAGTCACTTTGAAGAATTTATTTTTACCTTTTTATGAAGTTCAGATATTTTAAAATAGTTCTTGTAGTATATTAGTGGAACTTGAGCTTCTAACACCGTTTTGAATGCAGGGGATTAAAGAATATTTTGAGGTTACATGTTAAAAGGCTCAATAGTTCAGAGTGGGAACTTGTCCCTATCCCATCAAGGTAAGGGTACTTTAGCAGTTATACTCATAAATTTCTCCCCTTTTGAGAGGTGTCTATAGACAACCGAGGTGTCTATAGCAGCCCCCTATATTAAATACTTTTTTTTTTTTTTGAACAGCTATATTAAATACTTAAGCAGTTATATTGACTATAATATGGGAATGATGGGACAACTTGGGTCTTGCGTTGTCTCAAATGGGTCAATTTTTATATATATTTTTATTTATAGCCAAGATGGAAAACGGGTCAAATGGGCAGAATGGGTCAAACTAGTTAAAAGTCACCCGAAGTCTATTTATAATGCATAAACCTTTCTTATTTCATTGATTTTGATTAACATTGTAATAACATCGGTTTCGTAATCATAATCAATTGGTTACAGAGTAATTGTTTGTTGTCTCTTAAAATGGACAGCAAGTGTCTTGAGGGCGTACTGGCCCCACCTGTACTAAAATGACCCATTTAAATCTGAACCTGTTTTCACCCGTTGCCCAATCTACCCATTGTTTTCATATGTGTCATCTAATTAAGCCTGGAAATTTGTGGAGTTATAATCAATATAACATCAATGAGGAAGTATCTTTTACTTGGTGTTTGCGGCCTATCATTAATATGTCGTCTTCCAGTGTTAGGTCTATTGTTGCCTTGAATCTTCATAGCTATGCAAGCGGAAGAAATCCACGGGGTAAATTGAAACCAGAGTATATGGACAAGGTAAGCATTAATTTGTCAATGTTCTTGCATATGACATTAGATCTACATATGATACCCAAAACTGGTCATTTAGTCCCATGATAATTCCAATCGTTACTGGAGTCGTACTTTTTGGCAAATGTTAACTATTATTCAAATATTATAAATTCCCTCATATAAAAGACAAAGTAGAGAAATCATGAGTACCCAAATCGGTATTGTCATTTTGTTTGTTATGATGATAATAAGCAAATAATAAATGTTTGCATTCGGACTCCATAAACAATGCCATCTAAATATATCCAGCACATCATTTCTGGGAAATGTATATTTACTCTAGAATAGTTTCTAAGCTTACAAAAGAGGGCAAGGCTATATTATTTGGAGATGCGATGATTCATTTTTTGGGCCGGAATGGTTGTGGAAAGGCACCTTAGACTAGCTTTCCCATGAAATATAAAACGATGACCATTGAGAGTTGACAAATTTTCCCATGCGTTCCCTCTTTTTAATGCACTAGTCAGCACACAATGATTAGAGCCCAGAAAGACCCTCTAATGTTTCATAAGTATTCTTAAGTCATCTTGTTTGCAATTGTTTTCAATGCAGAGAGGCTTTGTTGAGGCTAATGCTGATGATGGCCTCCTAGAAGTTTTTGGATTTAAGCAAGGATGGCATGCATCATTTGTGATGGTCGAGCTTATATCAGCCAAACACATAGCACAGGTAGTCCTTAACAGTATGCTCATTGTGTTTATATATATAATATGAATGCCAACCGGGCCAAAAGAAACAAAATTTCCTTTTCGCCATACGCTTCAAAAGATTTCCTTCGACCTAATACCTTGAAGATTAATGCAATTTTACCACTTGAAATTAGACCTGTCTGTGTTTCGTGTTCCAGGACACATCATAAAAGTCAGCGTAACTGTCGAGTGCTATATAAACTGGTTCTGTTTTAAAACCAAGTCAATTTTTTTTGTTGATCAGGCTGCTGCAATTCGATTTGAGTTAAGGGGTGGAGCATGGAAACAAGCTTTTATGCAGATGGATGGAGAACCATGGAAACAACCATTGAAGAATGAGTTTTCAACCTTTGTCGACATTGTAAGGGTACCATTCCACTCAGTCATGATCAACGGAGGGTGATTCTAACAGATACTCTTATGTTTCACATTTGGTAATTAACTAGTGTAAATTAATTCCATCATTGAACTGCTGATAAATTACCGGTGTTCTAAATTACCAGGCAGACCATTTAAGTTATGTACTTGGCTATTGCCATGCTGTAAAATAGTACCTTTCGATAGGACGGTTCTGAAAGCTATATATGTAGTCCTGCATTGATGTAACTGTTTGGTCTTGACTTGAAATATGACGAAACTCTTGTTTAAATAGCCATTACATTTATTTCTATTGTCCATTTGTCCATGGTAACTCATCTTATACAGTTTAAAAAACATCTAATGTAAAATACTTAACAATTATGTTTTTGAGTATGGACTTTTTCTCTAGATTGAGTTTTCCATGGTTTTTGCCATTGATGGACTAACCTATAAAATTAGATTAATTTCACTGTTGTTTTTTACACATTTTAACAAATTTTTATCTTCTCATATTAACTATTATCATGTTTTACATACGAATGAATTCAATCACAAACATGTAATTTAAGAGTTTGCTTGGATTTTAAAAAGAAAAGGGTTTTATTAGAACACGATTATATATATGTGTTTGTGTCTCTCTATCTCAAGTAGTCGTGTACAAAAAACCAGAACCGAAACCCAAAAAAATCCGAAACCGGTCAAAGCCGGTTTGGAACGTTAGAACCGGTTAGTCCGAAACCGGTTTGGAAAAGTGTAGATGCTTTCCATGCCAATAAGGGGATGAATGGATGATTTTTGTTTGTGACTTTGTGTAAGCCAAAATTAAGCTTCTTAGTTGGATGTGGAGATAATTGGTCAAAAAATTCAAGAGGAAGAAGGGAAAGTAAAATAGTTGATATGGAGTGGGTTTAATCCATTCAAATAAATGAGGTAATAACTTTTCTTCTTTAAGTTGAATTTGTGCTAAAAAATTTATTAGATATGATAAGATGAAAATATTCATGTTTTTTTAAAATAATATAAGACTACTTATTGTTACCAATCATTTAGGCATTTTTATTGGGATTTTTAGCTTTGTTTCTAACTAATTTTTTATTTCTAATTAATTACAATAGTTAGTATGTTATTATGTTATCTTGATGTTGAAACCTGATATTTGTTAGTCGTTATCTTTTTTTCAATTTACTATTTGATAATAGGTGTAAAATGACATATAAAAGCAAGAAAAAGTAAAAAATTATGAATACATCTATTTAATAAAACATAATTTTCGTAGTTAAGTTTGATCTAATGATAGTTCTTCAATTATAAGTTTATTCTATTTTTTTTTATATATTTTTGTTAAATTATTTTTATAACGATATATTGAAATTAACGCTTTATGTGACCCAGAATATGGCAGATTAGCTGCTTGAAGAAATTCGTCAAGACTTGAAATATAGTTTGAGTAGCACCTGTTATCTTATATGGGCTCGTCGGACCTTAGGCCTTCCAAGTATAATCTACTATATATGTATGTATGTCCCCCATGCTACCTGTCTTATTTACACTTCTATATGTTGCATGCTTGGCTTTATGCACGTACCTGTGTTTATTATACGTTTTATGTTGCTTCTTAATATGCTCAAATAAGCTCCTATCTGTAACGTTATGTTAGATATGTTTTTATGCCTTATGTTTTCTGTTTCTATAATCTATCCTAAATGTAGCTATGCGATACTCGGCCGTCAGGTATGTTTCCCTATCCCCTACACTTTATTATTCTTCCCCCCTTTGGCCGGAGGTCCTTATGGAAGCAGTCTCTCTACCTTTGAGTAGAGGCAAGACTGTCTACATCTTACCTCCCCATACCCCGCTTCGATAGGGATTGGGTACTGTTGTTATTGTTGTTGTTCCACAGATGGTCATGTTTAGTACTCGTATTTCACACTATGTCTATTAATGATTGCATTAACAGTAACAATAATCGCTAAAGGAACAAATCCAACAATATATGTTTTCAAATTTACATATAAAACTTAAAAATATAAGTATGTCCATGATATATACATACATATATCCTCCTGTGTGTTTATAGCCTGCATGAAAAACAACCCTTTAGTCGATCTGTTGTTTATTATTGTAAATTTGTGTGTACGTACCGTTTTTTGCCGTCGTAGTAAAGGGCTTTTATAGCCTGGCAAAAACAATACTTTGTTGAGCCTTTTTTTGTAGATCATGATGTTTTTGTAGCCTGACCTCATACATACAATTGGCACCCTTAGTTTGTATATATAATTGTTGAAAATATAAAATAAAATAAAATAAAAACAAAACATGCGAGGAATGAAAGCATCCAAAATTAAAGAAAATCTCATAAACATCCATAAAAAAGTGTTACTAGACACTAGTATTAACATCAATTCAGAATAAATAAAAAGACCGAGAAGGTTTGCAAAGATACCCAATTAAGTCCAAAACCTAAACGTACGACATATGTATTAGCTTGAAGCTACACAAATTATCAAGGAAAGCAAATATGTTTTTGCAGATCGATGTATTATATAATATGCATGTTGCCTAATAACATTAGCAATGTCACTTAACATTTCTGGTGATATGCGTTGCATGAGTAAACGGTATCGTATACGCTTGTTTATACGGGTGTTTGGTCCATATAAATGGTCGAGGAAATATCGTACGACGTTAGAATCCTCCCACTGCGCAAGAGCAAAGAGATGAAGGGCCGTCAACTCCATCTTTATAACGAGCCTAGTGCCGCCGGATGAATGGAATATCGGAAAACATGATGACCTTTTCTTTTGCTCCATTTCCTTATACTTGATTAACATGATTTTTAGGTTGTCGAATTCTTTTGCGGTTGCATTCAGATGGTTAATCCAAAAAGTGTAAGGATTAGGATTGGATTGATCCTCGGTCGACATTATTGTTGTTATCTTATTAAGGATTTTATCAACAAGGTAGTCGTAACAATCCTTCTTGTTAGTCAGTGCATTCAGTGTTTCCATCAACGCTGTATAGGTACTTACGTCTAGATTTTCTAAATTTAATCTATAAACTATTTGTTTCCATCGTGTGAGGTCAACTCCGCTAAATACTTTTACTAATTCCCCTTCAACTTTTACTATTTTTCCATCTACAATTTTCTATAAAAACAAGAAGAATTAAAACGGTTAATTAGTGACATTAATCTCATTAAAACCAGGATAACACACACAATTCCACAAATAAAAACCAACAAGATAATCAGGCATATACATATGCTAAAAAAAAAGAAGAAAATATAATAATAATTAAGGGTTAATGATCCGTCCATCAGATGGACGGTACTGCACCCTCACAAACACCTCCCCACGTGATCAAATAAAAAAAAAAGAAAATTTTTTTTGCCATGAATGTGAGAACAGCAATGGATATGATAGGCACTGCTGCAGTGTATATGATTTCCCCAATAATTAATCACCTGTTTATAGATGATGACCTTTTTGTACATGATGGGGCACTCAAGGTCTTGATCAGATAGCCTTTTTTTTTCCCTCTGCTATTAATTTGTGTTTCGTTGGCGGTAGTTTTATAGGCCACCGAAACACCAATCTTACCTTGTAGTATCCTACATAAACAATGATACTCAATTTACATTTTCAGTCCTTGAAGATTTTAATCGAACTCCCTTTCAATTCATTACGTTTTAATATCTCTCTCTCTCTCTATATATATATATATATATATACTAGTCTTAATACCCGTACGATGTACGGATTGACTATATATTTCGTACGATTGATTTTTTTAAAAGAAAATAAAATTTGACATGTCCTACGGATTAGAATAAATAAGTTATTTATGTTGTTGTTTATGTTTTTAAATGAGAAAATGTTTCGTTAAATTTAATTTACAATTAAGCATGCTACTTTAGGATCAAGCGGAACATGTGATTGGTGGGAATTTTATGTGTTTGGTATATGGTAATTTTTTTTAAGTGATACCTATTTATTTTTAAAATAATTAATATTTATTTTTGGGTTGTCAAATTAAAATTAGAATTTCAAATGGCTAAATTGTTGACGTAGTTAGATTTTCATTACAACCGAAAATAAGAATGACGATGAAAATAGATAGTTATGGTAACAATTAATATAATAGGATTTTTAGTATAAGAACTTTAATTATATTAGGTATCTATATCTATATATTAATTAATTAATTTTTTTAATTATTTATGGTATCTAAAAAATTAGAATTATTGAATATAGATTTAAAATAGTTTTTGGTAATAATTTTATGTTAAATTATGAGATTAAAAACATAATACCAATTAATAATCATTTAAGGTACCGTCATATCGATAATTTTTGTTTTCATTGGTCAATCTATATAAGATATCTATATAAGTAGTTTATTTTTATAATTATTATAATATATGGTATGTTGTAATTAAATATGGTTATTAATAACAATTATAAATTTATAATATAACAAAAATTAGGAAACTTAGCTTATAGAACAAAGAGGACACATGTTGTTTAAAGGATGTGACATGTGTCGTACAAAGGATGCTACAATCCTGTTTTAGTTTATTGGTAGATATATTTTATCAAACTAGATGACCATAATTATAAAACAATATTGGGTATGTTTGGCACAAAAGCTTGGAGTTGGGGCTGTGGTTAGGAGCTTCTAGCTGGAGTTTGGGGCTGGGGATATCAATCATCCTTACCCAAGTTTTTATTTTAAAGACCTTTTGAAGCTTTTAGAAACTTTTTGAGGCCGGGGCTTTTTATCTCAAATGCATAGGGCTACTATTTAATTAAGTTGAATCCACTACGCTTAATTGGAAATCACTATAAGTTGAATCCACTACGCTTATTGATACGATTTCGTTTATGATTGATATGGCTTCATTGATACGGTTTCGTTTATGATTGATATGGCTTCATTATGCTATTTTAATTAAGTTGAATCCACTACGCTTAATTGGAAATAAGATAGATATTTTTGTTCAAAAGTTTTTCATATCAAATATATAGTTATTTAAAAGTAATACTATATTAGGTTCCGGCCAAATATATATTTACCTTGGGCACTATTCATAGCATATCATTTTAATAAAGAGACTAATTTATTTTAATTATTAGATAGATATATAAAATTATTTTATTTTTTATTTGGTAAAATTTTAATAGATACAATTTGGGTATATAGAACTCATTTATAAAGTTATTTTTTAATTATACATTTAATTTACTAACGTATTACTGATCGAGTTAACCAATATAATTGAGAGGTCGAGGTATAGAGCTAGACTCATATGATTGTATTATGTGTACGGGGGGCTAGATGACTCCATACATCTGTTTCGTATTTGTGTTTTTTATAATGAAGTGCGAATATTAATGTCAAAGTGGCTGCAATGTGATATCCCATCATCTCATGCAGAAGTGATAGAATGGGTCCAAATCAATACGGTTAATAGTGTGGGTCGGCAGGTCTTTGAAGCGCTAATGTTCGTTTGGTGGTCTTTATGAAAACCTACAACTTTCATTCCCGACTTCAAAACCCGAAACCATGTTACAAACATGATATCATAGTATACACTCAAAATATGAAAGATAATGTTTCAAGTAATGGAAAAAAAAATTATTATTATCTTTCGTAATTAAAAGTTATAATAAATTAAAATAATAATTAAATAAGTTGCTGGTATAATAAGGAAAGTTTGACTAAATGAATAAGGAAAGTATAATTAATAAATAATAAGAGTATTATAAATATATCACGTGGAGATATTTAAAAGAGTTAATAATATTAAAAGGCAAAATAAGGATACCAACTTCTTTTTTAAGAAAGGAGAATGGGGTAAAATGCTTTAATAAATAGTATCTTAATCTTAATCTTAATCTTAATCTTAATATATACTAAAAGACAACTGACCTAACCTCAATTGACCAATCACAACTCTCGATTTTTCTAAATTAAGTTATTCAATATGTGACTAAATTATATTATTTAAAAAATAAAAAAAACAACCCGATCTTTATTTATTTTGACTAGATAAATACAACTTTTTATGTATCTTATTAATAATAAAAAATGATCAGATAAATACAACTCTTTATTTAATTTATTAATAATAAATCTTACTAAATACTTATTTTAAAATTAACTTTTTTTTGGCTATGTATGATTATTAATAATTAAATTACTAAAACGTATCTGTATAAAAAATTTCTAGAACTTATCTATTTTTCAATTGATGATGATAATCCAATCTACATAAGAATTTTTATCCACATCTTAAAAAATATCAGTTTGTTGTTTCAAAATTACATTATTTTATTTTGATTTAATTTACATTCTTTACATTTAAATTACCGGTTTGTTTTTTCCTTATATTTTTAAAGTTGAATTGATAAAAATATCGTTAACCTCCCGTGTATTTGAAACGAGATTAAATCTAATAGATTACTTCAACATATACTTAAAAATCTTTCTACCTTTGGATAGAGGTAAAGCTGTCTACATCTTACTTTCTCATACCCTGCTTAGCGGAATTTAGGTACCGTTGTGTTGTTGTTGTTGTTGTTGTTGTTGTTGTGGGTGTGTACTTAAAAATCTCTAACAAAAGAAAAAAATTAATAAACCAGAATTTATGAAAAATCAAAAATTTGGGAACAAATTATTTCATATATATAAAAAAAAAAATCTCTCTTTTTGCCTCTCTAAATCGGCAATCAACACACCTTGCCACGTTTTTAGCTCGGTCACCCAAGATCCGACCACCGGAATCCTACCCGGAACTCACCACCATCATATCCGACGAACCTTTTATCCTTCTATCAAGACCAGGTAATACCAGAAAACCATAACTCCTAATCTTTTTTGTTTAATTTTTATCAAAGACAATCTATGATCACGATATTTGTCGTAAGAATTTCGATATAGCAAGTATTTTCAAAAATCTACAGGTCTAAACTATGGATGCAGGCTTGGTATAATTTATACATATGTATTGACTGAATTGGAATATGTTTCCCTTAATCTGAAACACAGTACAACAACAAACTCACTCCAGATCCATACCCGAAAAACCAATGAGTTAGCTGTAAGAACCATAATGGCGAAAATCAGTACATGCAGAGTATTGTGTATCTATCTCCACACACTGCTATGCAAAAGTGTTTACCAAGGTTTGGCTATGTGTTTGCAATTAGTGATATTTCACATCCAGATTGACTTGCTACTGCCAGAAGCAGGTAAGCAATCAAACAAATCCAGTCATCCAGAGTGCAGACACATTAGAAGGTCTACATGAAAAAACCCATGCTCTCTAGAAATAGTGTCGTTTCTGCATTCTCATGTTCTATCATCAACTGTTGAGGAGTCCCTGACAACAAATTTGTTGTAGCCTAACAAAGAACCCTATAATTTGTGATGGTTAGTAGAAGGAGACCATTTTCAAAAATTTAGCTAAACAAGAAACAAGTCAAACAGGCTGATAAGATGGAAAGTTGCCCAATGTCAATTATTAACGATTAATGAATATAACCTTTCATATTGTTTTTATTCAAGGGTTAAGACTATGAGTTTTAATCATTAATAAAGTATCACTTACGTTTAAAATAAAATAAAATGTTCTGGGTGATTTGACAGATGGTCTGGTTTTTATCCGTTAGCTAGGGCTGTCAATCGGGTCGACCCGCGTCGGGTTGGCGGGTTGAAAATCTCTGACCCTAACCTGACCCATTAAAAGTTTTGGGTCAGAAATCTCAACCCTGACCCGACCCGGGTCAACCACTCGGGGGTCGACCCAATTAATATATCAGTTGACGGGTTGTCAGGTCAAATGGGTTGGTTTTGCCTCAAGTGGGTTTAATATTATAGCTTTTTAAAACAAGGTTACTAACATTAAGATTCCAAAAATTCTGTAATTTTTTAACAACATAAAATAAATAATAAAAATACATTAAATTAAAAAACACACATAAATCTGTGTCTGTTC
>JAOXNX010000028.1:3908679-3919191 GCA_028566075.1 Solidago caesia
ATAAAAAAAATAATCGAACAATATATATAGTCAATCCGTACATCGTACGGGTATTAAGACTAGTATATATATATATACTAGAAATGTACTCGCGCAATGTGCGACGTGGATGATTTATCAAAAAATTTAAATTATAGTGTATATGACATTCGTAAACTTCATTGAGTACATGCATCAAAAGATGATGGTGTCCGGCAGCCAGCTTCGCCGACAGCCGGTTCTAGATTGTATAACACACGGGTTCATAAAAAATGTGTTTATTATTATTGCTAGATTATTTAAAATTAATTAAGTAAATTAATATAAAAATAATATATTATTAATTAATATATAAATAATATAAATATTAAATGATATGATAAATATGGAAATATTTAAATTATTTAAAAATCAAGACACTATTCATTTGATTTATAATGTAGTGTGGATATATATAACCGGTTTTACAATAACCATATTTTATCACTTTGTTTTACTTTAATCTTTTTCATTGTGTGCCTTGGCGAAACCTGCTAATCGCCAAGGCACGTAGTGTCACTGATCTGATCAATTAATGATTACTCAACCATTTCATAATATTCCTTCTTGAACTTCCTTTAACATTTCTATGAAGGCGTTCGAAATGGTTTTTTGTTCATTTATGATGCTCGTCATCTGTACATATTATTTAAAGGTTGCTAGTTATCTGGTTCCGAAAAATGCCATTATTGGTTAAAAAATGATTGTTTTATTTGTTTTATAACTGCCGAAGGCTTCCATTATAGTTATTAATAAAATTATGGCTGTTAAAAAATAAAATAAAAATGTTATGTATTTTTTTCCGGAATAATAAAGAGAAGTGCATTGTTATAGAAAAAGTAAACGAAAAATCACCAGATGCTACTAATTAATATATATACGCATTCAGCAATTTCCTGAAAAAGTATTGTTTCTGCACGTTATCAATGTTTCTGCACTGTTTTAAAAGTGGTGTTTCTGCAAGCTATAGATGTTTAACTATAAAGCATTCATCATTTTATCACAAGTGATGTTCAAATCGCTTGCTTTGGAGGTACGAAAGTTATTAGTGGTCCTCTACTCCTCTTATGTCGACTGTTGAGGAATCTATATGGGCTATACGGCATTATAGCCAATGAGGTCTAGATCAACTGACAATTGCTTGAGGACTAGTGTGGAGGCATGAGGGTTTTTACCCATAGACCGGGTTTGAAAACATGCCTGGTTTTTGTGGCGTTTTTTTCATGGAGATTAATAGTGTATAAGTTTACTGCGTTTCCAAATAATAAAATTCGGTATTATAAGTTAAGGTCGACTAATCACTTGACTTCATTAATTGAACTTTCTTAATGTTTAGCATGAAGTATGAAATGTAAACATATAGAATATGTTAGAGCTCTTCACGAAAACCATATATGTGTATCTCACAAAAGAAGTCTCGATCGGTGTCAAGATATTTGCATACATCAGCAAACGAATCGACTATGCGATATGGCTCCAAGTTTTGCGGCTAAAGATATTCTTTTCTTGTCGAATGATAAAGGTAAGGCGTGGAACAATTGTAGCGGGAGACATTCATGGCTAAAGATCAGTGTTAGTTTTATTCTCCATTAGGCACTTACTGATTAAGTTCTTTCTTTTGCAAACTTCATTGTCATTCGCGATCCGAATCAATTTTATAGATCTTCCTCTGAAAGTCTGAATGATCAGCTTCTGAAGTTTCTAAAAAACGATTCTCGACATCAATGAGTGTTGCTCAGTGACTTTATCATAGATCTTACGATATGTCTCATTCCCCTTTGACAAAAGAGTAAAGGTCTTATAATATGTTTCTATGTTCTTGTTTTCACTTTCCAACTTTACATATATATCGAATCTCTACAGATAAACAATGTATATTGATGAAAATAAATATGAAGATGGAGAACCAAAAATGAACAAAATTAGTTTAACTATCAAGTTCACTTTAAATCAAACATATATATCCATTCATTAGACAAATAAGTTAACTAAGACAATCAACCGCCTATGAGCAAATTAAGAGAATAATAACTATAGATTCAATTTTACAAATATCTTATTAGACCGGTGCCAACGGTGAGCATCAGTTGGCTTATTAGTTGGCTCGCCAAACCGATGTTGGCACGACCCCATCAATTAGTGCATCAGTTGAGTTGCTTTGGTGAAGCGACGAGCGAGTGATGAGGGGTGGCTCCTGAATTTCAAACCTAACGGCTATACTTCCGTTTGAAACTTTTTTTTTTAAAGCAATGAAGGAAGTGCTGAGGTGCTATTTGCATGGGTTTGTCAGTTTAAAAGTGCTGACATGGTGTCGAGGTGGCAAAACTGGTGAAGAAAGTGAGTGATTGTTAGGAATACCAAATATCTACACATTAACATGGAACTTATCATAAGGAATGCTATTTTACTTAATATAGGTTTTCATGCATGTATTTTATATTTTTTTTAAAGGCAAAGACATACACTTCTAAAGCACCTAATTGTTTGGTTGATAGAAACCTCCAGTTTATATCACCAGGCCAAAGGCCCTTTGGTAGGTTAAGTTTTCCTGAATGTATGTATTAGTGTTTTAATCTCAAATGTATGATATATATTCATATTACTTTTCAGATTGAAATAAAGTACTTTATTAAGAATACCTGTTTTCACTGAAAGCTGCAGGTTAGAGAGCCAGGTTGAGGCAATGAAAATGACTTGTCCTTCTGAAGAACAAACCTGAGTGGAGATATTTTAGGGAGTGTGGAAGTGGTAGGGTAAAGGTACCCTTTTCTTTCTTTTTAATAAAAATCAACTTACTTTTCTCTATACTATTTTCAAAATACATAAGCTATTTTTTAAACCCAAACAACTTATTAGTTAGCTTAGGCCCCTCCCAACCATAACACTAAATTCTCACTGCTACATCAGCGCCACATCATTCCTTTCTCCCAGAATTTACCCAGAATTTACCCCCTACCAACCATACCATCATTCTCCCCAAATTCTCAACTTTTCACTGCCACGTCATCGCCACATCATACACCATCTCTTTCTTTATATATATATATATATACATATATATAATACATACACACACACACAAAGCTTCCAGAACGCATATTCTCAACATGCAGTCCACACCAAAACGCGGCCAGAACGCCGGTCGTGCCAATGGTGTTCTGGCCAGAACGCGAGAACGGCTCCAGAATTTAGGGGCGTGCCAGTGGTGTTCTCAGAACGTGAGATTTTTTGGGGGGGGAGAGAACGAGCGTGAACGGGGTGTTGGGAGGGGTCTTATTAATAAGCCAGTTTTTAAGAAGATTGTGAAGGAAAACTTTGTAATAAGTTGATCTTTTTCATAATAATTAAGCAAAAGCATTAGTACGTAAATAACACAAACACCCCCTAAACTAGTTTATATAAACAACTGATTTCGGCATGTACAATGAACTTTAGGAGATCAAGCTAGTTATCAAGTTATCGGCCGGCTAGCCTTTTCTCTTGTTAGGAAATCAAGTTATCGATATTTTCTACAACGAATTAAAGGAAGAAACAAGCTTTAGTACGGCGAATGATACTTCAATTAGTTTTTGTTTTTGTGATCGACACTTGATTTTCGTAGCATTAATTGTATGGTTGTGGTATGCATTTATCAGAATGAGATTTGATGTAACCAAGTATCATTTATTCTATGATCACCACAAACATAAGCATATATGTAGAATCTTTGTCTTTTGATTAAGTTGGAACATGTTGGCCCTTCAGGAACTGTAAGTGAGTGATGGGATCTTTTATAAGTCTTGTTGATGTAACGTTACAACCGGATCATATGTGCTTTATGTTATTTTGTTCCGATTCCAAGGTCAGTTAACATGGTGGTTTGGTTCATCTATCAATTCATGTATGATGGACCATTCTATTGAGGTTTGAGGATACACATTAATTTTAGTCATTTTCATTTCTCCTTTTCCATGTTCCTCATTCTTATTCTTGTACTACAACAAATATATGTCAATTATTCACACTTATTTCTTTACATTTTTAAAAAGTATCAAGAAATTTTGACACTTAAAAATGTGTAAACAACATTCACATTTAAAAGTTAGAAGAAATTTAAAAAGTAATGATTTTTTCACATTTATATATGTTGAAAATTAATTTCATACTTTTAAGTGTGTAAAAATATATCAATTGTTTATATTTAGAAGTGTGAAAATCAATTTGTAATACTAAATTTCTTCACACAAGAGGAAGTGTGAAGAAATTGGATGTTAGAAATTGACTTCTACACTTTTAAATGTGAACTCTGTTTTACATATTTTTAAGTGTAAACAAATTAACAAATTTCTTCACACTTTTTAAAAATGTGAAGTAATAAGTGTAGACAAATGACATTTTTGTTGTAATATTGAAAAGACAACTAATTAACAATGCAAATCCTCACATATGTACAATTTGTCCACGATAGGATTTGAATCTACAACCTCATGGTTGATGGCCCGCCTAAAATAACGTTAGCTAGGACTATATAAATCTCTTTGGTCATGCTGCTCATTTTCTTGATTCATATTTTCTTTTTGAGGGTTATTTCTTTCTCAATTAGTACGTCCTATGCTATCACTGAACACAGTTTATCTTGGCACATATTTTCTAATTATGCATGTAAGACCCTTTGGTTTTCCGCCAATATTTGATTTGCCTAACTAGATGAGTCAAGCCTTGGTTTCGTTTGGAGCTTACATGTATGGTTTAGGATTTCCTTTGGATATTTATTACTGTCTTAATGTATACAATGAAGTTATGTAGTACGTGAAAATGTATTCAAATACAACCCAAAAGTATATATGAATTAATATATATCCAACTTTAAATAGGCTTCTTAAGGCTCAGATAAGCGGCATCTTGATTGTGGGATAAGGCTCAGTGACCATAAAGTTATGGGTTCGAATCTCACAAGAGATTTGCCAGAAAAATTGGGTTTTTTTCTGAATTGGTGACTTGGTGTTGAAATATGATAGGGTTACTACTGGTGACACCATGATACTCCAGTAGTCCGTCAGTAATCCAAATTAGTTGTTAAAAAAAAAATAGGCTTCTTATGGGTATTAATTTCAACTTTAAAATATTATTATTATTATTATATTTTTATATAGTTTTGCTAATGACAGTCCTATAAGTTGTCATTACCGTACATAAAACAGTTGTACTTTTATCATTAAATTCAGAGAATGAGCTTTTTATATAAAAGGTACAATCTTTTTATACACATTATTAACGGCTCCTAAGGCTGTCATTAGAAAACTTTTTTTTATTTATATCTGACCAATTTAAAAATTCGTAAACTACTGATAGCATGATACCATGTGGCAACTAATTAATGTAGATGTCACATATTTACATTCAGATAATAACAAAATATTTGAGTTATAGTTTGACTTTAAAGGCACTTAATTAATCTTCGAAGATACAATTTATTCATAGTAGATTTGAGAGTGAAGGTATTTTCTTGAATTTCAGGTGTGCCTATTTAAGTTTTTTGTTTTTTTCTTTTTTTAGAAAAATCAAATTATCGACTTTTGCATCAACAAGGAAAGGGATGGACAAGTTATCCAACTTCGAGTTTTTCAATCATTGATTTTGTTAGCGCAATATTGTTAACATGCTATATCAATATGCATTCAATTATGGGTACATTAATTTGGTAAAAACAAATGTTACATGCTTATAAATTTTTGTATATAAGGTCGTTCTAGTTCAAATAAAACAAGTATTAAAGTAAAACAAATAAAACAATCATTTTCTTTTAACTGAAAATCATTATGCTACATGAAAATCTTCGTGCATCAATGTATATACTTGTGCTCAATGAATCTTCGTGCATCAATGTATATACTTGTGCTCAATGAATCTTCGTGCATCAATTTTATCATAAATCAATGATCAAGATCTTATTCTATTTGTTTTAACTTAATGTTTGTTTTATAATAAATAACCCCTATATAATAATTAAATAAAAGGATTTGATAATGACAACCTTATGAGTTGTGTTTATAGTGAATAAAAAGTTATACATTTTTGTCATTAAATTTAAGAGTGAACTTTTTATATGTAAGAGTTGTTATTAGCAAAATTCTTAAATAAAAAGAGAGAACAAAAACAGAAAAGGAAAGTGAGTTTATAATTATATCCTAATAGTTTGTAAACTTTTTGTAGTATGTGTAGTATTTATGGTTGTATAGATTAAAACTACAATATGTATTAATTGCCAATGATCTACATTTTGAGTGATGAAGCACCCAAGTTTTACCCACGAGACGAATGTTCAATTTTCGGTTTGGTTTTTGTGAGTTTTTTTTAAAAATGTAGTAACATGGTAAGCTTGAGCTACCCAGCGTTTTCTGCGTATGGGATCGTCGCCTTTCACCATTGGGTTACCCTAAGTGGCCGAACATTTTTTGTTGGCCGTTAAAAAAAAATTATGTAGTAATCAATTGTCATTTATTTTTCATATGGCATATATATACAACATTAATAAAAGTTTTGTAGAATCTTAATTTGCCTTTGTTTTTGTTGGAACAATATGTTAGCGCTTCATCAGAACTGTGATCAACTTGTTGGGATTTTATCGTTGATGTAACATTGAAAGGGAAACACAAAAATGAATAGGGAGCATGAAAATATTTTGAATAAAAAAATTTGTTTTGTTTTTTATGCCTACAACTACAATTGTGCATTTGATAGCAATTTAATTCTAGACATATCAATGAATCAAATGATCGATACGGTAGTTGAAATTCTCAAATGTGAGACACATCAAAGCTTCTCAAATCGATCTGGGAACATATGCTTTTGTATTGAGATTCTAAGGAATTGAAAAAGGGAACTAAGAGTAAGACGTACGTAGTCCCCAGCCAGTTGCATGTATCCCATCAAATAATGAAGAACAAAAACGACTCACACTTATAAGTTGGATTTATACCTCTAACTTAACATTGTTAATCAACTTGTTGGGATTTTATAGTTGATGTAACATCGAAAGGGATGTCACCAAAGTATTGTTAGAGGGCTCCCAATGGTATTTGTCGGTTCCCAAGCGACACACGTCACTTTTCGCTATAAAACCAACGCCAGGGCACCCCGTCGGTTGGGGAAATCGGTTTGGTGTGTTTGTTTAGTGATGAGCTTTGTGGGTCCTTTTTTGTTCCTTTTATATATATCTGTGTGATATATATATATATATATATATATATATTGATATATATAGAAAAAAGTTTATGTGAAAACTATTTATTTTAGAATAATCATGAGAACTTTTTATAATTAATAATACATGAGGGTAGTTCATATGTGAATGGTGCATGTAACAAATTCATTCACATATAAACAAATCAATTTATATGTAATTTTACATGCTTTTAATAAAAAAAATTTGTTCTCATATAAACTTTTATTATGTTTTACATGTGAATCTTTAATCACATGTGATCTAACACATAATTATAAAGTTCTCACGGTTCTTATAAATAAAAAGGTTCTCAGAAGAACATTCCCCAATATATGTATGTGTGTGTATGTGTGATATTGTTGTGATATACTAACTGTTTGTTTATGCTCGTTCCTCTGGTGGTGGTCCGCCGGCGTTCATCTGGTTGTGATATTACGGTGACGTACATCACGCCCGAGTAAACTTCGTTGTTCTTCTACTTGTTATCTGTCCGTTTAATTTTTCGACGAATACCAACCGATTTTACTATTGTCGAAAATTTTTTTAACCATTCTAAAAGGGGCAGTGATGATTTCGTTCTAATTCCGAAAAGTATACATTTGATGTTGATGATGATCCAAATGCGAGACTAGTTTTAGAGATAATCCTTATCTTGGCGAGGTAACAGATGATGACAACGGTTGCAACATTTGATATTTGCAGCCATGACAGATTAAACATAAACTTGTTCCCAAATGTATCTGAGCCTCATTTATATTTTTTATATTAATGTCGTTATTTTTATAAAACATGATGTTATTTTTTTTAGATTATTGTATTTAATTTAATTAAAAATAAAATGATGAGAAAATGATTGAGTATTGTTGGTAATAGTGTATCATTCGAAAATCAGTTATGATATTGATTAGGTGAGACTGGAGTGACAAAACTGATTTGAAGTAACGTATACCACCATTGGAAGCCCTCTCAAATTAAGTTTGTTTTTCTTCGTAAATTCTTTCACCAAAAATGAATTTTTGTGCTATACTCATAACTTACTTTACAACAACAAAAAAAAATATTCTTTCCAATTTCCAAATATTTCCTTCTTTTTTCCACTCTAGAAGAGAGATCGCCTCTATAAATAACACTCGAAATAGCCAGTTTTCCAGCCAACATTTTCTTATACAAAAGCCAAACAAACCTCATATATATATGGCAGTTGAACCAACTTCTTCAACATTTTCATCATCACCACATTCGGCTGTTCATCACCATTCACCATGGCATTCACCGGTACCATACCTCTTTGGAGGCCTTGGTGCAATGTTGGCTCTCATTACCTTTGCTCTCTTAATCCTCGCATGGTCTTATTTTAAGCTCTACCGCGAAATGAACAACGACCTTGAGGCTGGTAACAATAATATTGGAGAGGACAAACAAGAGCATTACAAGGCATCACCAACTGTTTTTGAAGACAAGTATCTTGTAATCATGGCTGGGCAAGCAAAACCGACGTTTTTGGCTACTCCGATTTCTAGCAGTGTGAGTAATTTGTTTGACGTTGGAAACATTTCGATGGAGAAGTTATCGACCACGGAAATGGAGATGATGGAGGAGAAACATGGGATTCATGATCACTCCTCAGATCAGGTCTAGAAAATTTCATGGCACTTTTTATGGTTGCATGGAAAGATTAGCTAGGAATTAGTGTAACTGATTTCCCCTTATTTTAATTTGTCAGAAATGTAGATAATTCGCGCTGTTTGTTTATTGGTTAAGTTATATCTGGATAAAGTGTTTGTTTGGATAAATACTTTCTGTATAAATTAAACAGTATTGTTTTTTTTTAATATGCATGCTGAATAAACAAGTGTAAAAAAAATATTAAATTTCAATGCTTTAATTGATAAATCAATATATATGTGATTTTTTTGTTAAGTAATTCGTTACAGATTATGTTCAAAACAAAAACATCATTTACTTATTAAGTCAGTTAAAGTTCCAAACAAATACCACTAGGTGGATGAAGAAAGGAAATTTTTGTTTAATTACACTTAATTAATTAGTAAAGTTTCTTGACTTTAGTTGTGTTTTGTTAAAAGCAAATTCTCGACTTTAGTTGTTAGACTATTGGGTATGAGGCACCCCACATGGGGGCGTCTTCCGCCATGTGGCGGTGCCTCCCCCAAAGGGATGTCCCTCCTTTTTCTTGGTGTGAGGCATCTCTTTTGGGGCATCCTTCAATTTATTTATTTTTTTAACACAAACACATTTATATACTTAAAAATACATTATATAAATATATACATTACAACATAATTATAAAAAACACACTATAATACTTAAAAAATACAATAGAATTTTTTGAAAGCTTTTTAAAACTATTTTATAAAGATGTTAATAATTCAGGGACTAAACTGAAACTTATTTAAAGATATAAATATAGATGTAAAACATTGATATTGGAGGGGCTAAAGATGTCAAATTGTTTATCTTGTTCTTCTTCTTCAATTAACCTGCAATTTTATATATATATATATATATATATAAACATGAAAAACAGAAAGAAATGTTAAAAAAGAAAAGAAAAAAGGAACGCTGCAAATTTCACACCCTTCGCATGGCACCACATAACACTCGTCGAACCCATTCCAAATTTTGCCGAGTGAAGACGACGACCGGCCACGACGGGCCGGTGCCTATGCCGTCGTTAACGACGTGCTTGATGACGGGGTCTTCGACGGCGGATAGGAAGAGGCCTAAGGAACTTTGGGTCTAGGACGGGGTGAAAGAAAAAGGCCCTTAGGTTAGGAGCAATGAATTTGACCCGACGACAAAATGACCAAAATCCACACGTACCTAACATCTTAACCATCAACTTAGAATGTTTATAGTTAATTATAAAACGTGAAGATATCATATAACACTATAAATTACATATATTTGTATATAAGAAATTTAAAATTTTGGGCCCTTGAAAAATCGAACCTTATGCGGTCGCCCACTTCGTCTTATGCCTAAGCCCCATGTAATTAGCATGTTGAAATTGGATATTTATTTTCAAGTTTTTGTAAAATTGGTTTGGTTTTTTTTTGTTTTTGTTTGTGGTATTAGCATGCATGTGGCAAAATTGTTTTCGTTTTCATGAGGTATTGGCGTGTATTAAAATTATCTGTACTCCCTATTAAAAATTATCTCATCCCTGTTGAAAATTACACAATGCGAAATGATCATTCTACCTTTAATGAATTAATTAATCCTCATTCTTTTATTCAATAATTTAAACATCTCCACTTAAAATACCTATA
>JAOXNX010000028.1:3940342-3951496 GCA_028566075.1 Solidago caesia
CAAAGGGTCCATAGCTCAGTGGTAGAGCAATTGACTGCAGATCAATAGGTCACCGGTTCGAACCCGGTTGGGCCCTTATTTTTAATTCTTTTTAGCTGTTAACCTGCTAAATACCTAATATTCTGGGGGTTTTTTATTTCTTATCTGAATAATTTACAATTTATTCGTACAAGATTTTGTTAAAGCCTTAAGATCTCAAATATGAAATGTTAAACTCTTAAATAACTTTTACGAGGGCATTCGTCGCGTGCCCGATGAGGTAGACAGATGATTTTCACAAAAGAAATCTTTATGATTTTGTTAAAACCTAAACATTTGAAGATGAAATATTGTTGAGATCTTAAAATAACTTTTACCAGGGTAAGAGAAACCTTTATGATTTTGTTAAAATCTTAAGATCTCAAATACGATATGTAAGATCTTAAATAATTTTTACCAGGGCACTCGTTGCGGGTGCCCGGTGGAGGTGGACAGATGATTTTCACAAGAGAAATATATCAAAATATATCTATTTGCATAGGATGAATTAAATCATATAAGTTAATTTTAGTTTAATTTAATTACTTGTTTGGTTACATACTTGAAACGATTTAAGATACAATGAATAAAAATATATTTGACGACATGTGTCTTATTAGACAAACTACGATTATCTCCACTTTACAAAATGCATATCAAAGAAAAAACTGATCATCATTTCTATAGATTGAGAAAGTGGAGTGTATCACTGCTCTTGCCGATCAGTGATAGAACAGTTGCTGCAATATGTTTCGGGCTGAGTCCGGCCTCGTCAATCTGGTTAGGTTGTGCCCCGTGTTCAATATATCTGTCCGGAAGCGTCATTGCCCTCCACTGCAATGAGATAAAGATAAACCAAACAAAGATTAATACGGTTTTTTTTTTTAAATGGAATAAGGACGACAAAAATGTTTCGGCATGAAAAACACAGAGTGTTGTACGTAAGTGAATTACCTTGAGGTTCCCATCTAGTAATCCATTTGTGGCCAAGAAGTGAGAAACATGAGAGCTGAATCCTCCTATAGATCCTTCTTCCAGTGTGATTAAGACCTCATGATCATTTGCTAGTTGTTTGATCAAGTTTCCATCTAGTGGCTTGCAGAATCGTGCATCTGCCACTGTCACCGAGATACCGTGAACTTCAAGAAGTTTGCTTGCTTCTAAACAACTTTGCACTATGGTTCCATACCCTAATAAGGCCACTCTACTTCCCTCCTTTAGCACTCTACCCTTTCCGACCTATTGGAAGTAATCGAGCGTTAGATCAATATTGCTTATATATGGTGTGATGTATACTAGGTGGAAGATATGATTAGTAAATGAAGTTAAGTACCTCTATTGGGGTTCCTTTGTTATCGGATGGGATAAATGAACCTATTCCATTGCCTCTTGGGAACCTAAAGCAGCTGGGACGATCATCAATGGCTGCAGCTGTGGCGACCATGTTCATTAGCTCGGCTTCACATGATGGAGCCATTACCACCATGTTTGGTAAACAAGCCATGAAAGTTGTATCAAATGCACCACAATGAGTTGGACCATCTGCTCCTACCAAACCAGCCCTATCCAAGGCAAATCTCACCGGAAGCTTTTGAAGATCAACATCATGAACGACCTACATTATTAAATACCATTACGTTAACCAATTATTCATGAAAGATATCTCAATAGAGTCTTAAATCTCTTAAAAATAGTCTAAAGATCTTACCTGATCATAACCTCTTTGGAGGAAAGATGAATAAATAGCACAAAATGGCTTGAGCCCTTCTGTTGCTAATCCGGCTGCAAAGGTGACGGCATGCTGCTCGGCTATGCCAACATCGAAACACCTCTTAGGAAAATGTTTTTGGAAGGTGTTAAGACCAGTTCCTCCTCCCATAGCAGCATGAATAGCAACTATTTTATCATCTCTCTCTGCCTCAGCGACCAAGGAATCCGCAAAGTATTGGGTATATGAGAGGGTCTTGGATTTTGCTTTCAATTGTTTCCCGGACTGGGTATTGAATTTCACAACACCTATAAAATAAATTTCGTATTAGCCGGTGTTTCTTTTTCATCACGAGATTCGTATTATATTTAGGGAAAATATGCAATACCATGCATCTTATCGGCTGCAATCTCTGCAGGAGGGTAGCCTTTTCCTTTCTCAGTAACAATGTGGACAAGAACAGGTCCTGCATCAGGCAAGGACTTGATTTTATTGAGAACGTAAACAAGGTCTTCGACATTGTGTCCATCTACCGGACCAACATAGTAGAGCCCAAGCTCTTCAAACATGGAAGCTCCTTGACCACCCACTATTCCCTTCATATAAGTGTCCATTTTGGCTGCAACTTCATGTGTTGTTTTTCCCAATTTCTTTGTTACTTCCTATACATGGACAAGAGTTTGATACATAAAGTTTTTTTCATACATTTATGATACATTAACATAATTATGCATTTTTTACACAATTTGCGCACATCGATTATTGCTGAGTTTTCATTTGTTTATCAAACTAAAAAGGTTGAACTTTGTGTTGCAAGTTTATATTACATTATATATATCAAATTTGTGAGAGCATCAGAAAAAGTACAAATTAGAAATTTTACCTTTGCAACTTCTCGCAGTTGGCGGACCTTCCTGCTGGTTTGTAGCCTTATGAGGGATCGGCTGAGAGCTCCCACTGGAGGAGCCGGACCATCAAGAGTGGCGGTGGGTAGGGAGACTTGGCGGTTGTCATTCAAGATTATAATGAGATTGGAGTCCAAGTAGCCAGCATTGTTCATAGCTTCGTATGCTTGTCCTGCAGTCATGGCTCCGTCTCCAATGACCGCAATTACATGGTTGTCCTTCCCCAGCAAGTCTCTACCAACAGCCATTCCTAATAAAAAGAATACAATGAAGTTCATCATTCTTCAAATCCAAAAAATTCACAAGCCCATAAAAGATAGTTATTTTTGCCACTTTTCGACCAAATTTAGTTTAATTAGTATTTTTTTTACAAGTTTAACAGATATTTTTATCTGTTATATCTAAGTTATAAAATATAAATACAATTAGTGTCAATTAAGTTCAAAGATTGCATAGTGGTACATATTTGACTAAACACTAAATATATAAATAGTTTTTAACAGAAAAACTAGATAACAATAATAAAAATAAAAATAATAATATTGCTTGTTGTCTTCTTAAGTTGTATCTGTAAAACTTATGGAGATTGGGAAGTTACCTAAACCAGCAGAAATGCTAGTAGAGCTGTGGCCAGCACCAAAAGCATCATGTTCACTCTCATCTCTCTTGGGGAAGCCTGCAAGTCCACTCGTTTGTCGCATAGTCCCCATTCTGGACCTTCTACCCGTCAAAATCTTATGCGGATATGACTATACCAAAGAACGAAATTATATATATATGTATATATTAGCATCACTATGCGATCGATACAATATTGTAGTGATTTGGATACATGGAAATGAAATAAATCAATCCTCACCTGGTGGCCAACATCCCAAATAATCTTGTCATCTGGAGTGTTGAAAACATGGTGAAGTGCAACGGTTAGCTCTGCTACTCCTAAGTTCGAACTCAAGTGACCTCCGGTCTCAGACACCGTATAGACAATCTCTTCTCGTAGCTCATCAGCCAGCTTTTGAAGGTCCTGTATATCATTATTTGGAAAAGGGTAAGGTTCCTTATAATCACTTACTCTAGTAAGTAAGTAAGTAACACCCAATGCCGCCTTCCACGGGTTTTTGGTCCCAATACCATGACGGTGTATGGGGGAGGTTGAGATGTAGACAAATAATCTAAAAATGATTTAGCCATCTTGCATAATTAATCTTTTTTTATAACATATTTATTCTTTGGCATAACATTTTTAAGTACTAAAGAATATGTGTATCCGGCTTATAGCTTGTACATTCGAATATCGTTTTCCTATATATATGTAACGTGTGAAATGTTCTAAACTTCCGGCCATGCCATGTACGAGAAATGTCACATAAAATTAAAGGATCGACGTAAATTACATAATAGAACGATCAAACTAATTGGGTTAATGAATTTTACCTCTGCATGAAGATTCTTCATATGCTTAGGATGATTGATGGTATCTAAGATAGGAGTGGTCGGCTTTTCTCCAGAGTACCTGAGGGTACTTGCCAGACTCTCATTCATTCGTGCTATGTGCGTGGTTTCATTATTCGTGTCCTTTGCAACAGCTACGATTTTCGTAAACTGATACAAGAAAGGATATATAATTAGATTCAAATAAAAACTCTTCTGGAACTAGAGCTAGAAAAAATGTGCCATTAACAACCAAAAGAAAGTTAAAAATATGCGAAACCTTTCGGTTGCTTGACTGTCTGGTCGCATTGCTGGATGGATTAAGCAAACAAGGAGAATTGTAACCATCTTGAGTTACATTTGATGATAGAAACATTGTCTTCAAAGCACCACAAGAAGCCATTTATATGTATATAATTAAGCTTTTGGTATAGCTTTTAGAAATGGAAAGCTACTAAAGTGAGAGGGAAAGAAATGGGCTGATTACTTAAAAGAGCATTCAGCAGTTTTATAGGTAATGCAAATAATGTATTGGTCTAGTGAGATATTTAAAGAAGTTGAAGAGGAAGTTGAGGATGACTGCTGGTGGCGTTGGAATTTTGTGCACAAAAGCCGGCAGTCAAACATTTTGAGCCATAACATGACATTTACGACTTTAAGATCGGTGTTCTAAATATTTTAAGGGACCAGTACGTGCTAAATATGACCAGACTTTTGATTATAGTCAAATATGTGTGGATATATATGTAATTATCTATTATTATAATAATAATTTTATTTATTATCAAAATAGCAATAGCAATACTATATACAATGGAGAAAAATATTTTATTTTAAAAGGTTTGATTTTTATTGACTTGGGATATTTTTAAATTTTTAGATGTGTGTCGAAAATTGTGTTTAGTAGAATTGAATTTTGGATATTAAAAACTAGAGAGAAAACAAATGATATAGATATTAAACTGTGTTAACAACCGGAAGTCGGGAATCATCATCATCAAGCGGAGCCATAATAGCTACAGAGCCAAAATAGCTGGATTTAAAGATTCCTATCGTGACTAGGCTTAATTTGTATATTGTTTACACCAACTTCAAAATTACTCCTATTGTTTAACTAAAAACAATTATTTAAGAGTTTTTTTTTTAACGGCAAAATATATATTAAATAAAAGGAGCTTCTAGCAAAGAACTAAAATATTAAATATTAAATATTAAATATATATTAAATAAAAAGAGCTTCTAGCAAAGAACTAAAAACAATTTGCAACCCGACCATATAGCAAAAAACTAAAAATAAAGAGCTTTTGTCATTTGGAAAGAAGATCAGAGTTCAATTTTTGGCATCGAGATAGTTTAGGAGTTGAGTAGAAATAATTTAATATTAGTTGTTAAAAAAATGGTCTTTTAAATATTCTTTGATATTTGTAGAAACATTTTTAGATATTTTGTAGGCTTACAAACATACCTAAAAATCGTGTGCTGATGTATAATAGATCAAATATTAAAGATTAAGATTGAGAATGTGTGGAATTCACATGTCAGTACCGGATTTTTAGATATGTATTTAAGCTTATCAAATTAGTCACATATATCATTATTCTTGTTTAGAGGTATAACTTTTCTTCTCGGATACATGGTTAGACACTTGGAGATAAATACAACAACAACTATACCCAATGCCTACATAAGCGAGGTATGGGGGAGGTGAGATGTAGACAGTTTTACCTCTATCGAAGGGTAGAGACTGCTTCCATAAGGACCTTCGGTCAAAAGTGGAAAGAGCGAGTGAAAGTATGAGGAAAGTAACCATACCTGTCCGTCGAGTATCACCTGATTACATTATGAAAAGGGTAGAATAACAAAACATACAACATAACAACCACTTAGGGCATATCAAACAAAAACATAAAACATAAAAACCTATTTGAACATATTAAACAAAAACATAAAAACATATTATACGTAACAACATGCATTATACCAAGTATAAAAGACGAGAGCAACTATTAGGGTGACATCTGCAAAGCTCCCCTAACCCCCTCCCAGCATGACATACAAGCATATAAGAATCGTATCATGCAGGAAAACATACATATAAGCAGATAAGAACATAGTAGGCATAAGATCCGATAAGCCCATATAGGGTCAAGTAGGCTAAACTACCTATGTTACAAAGAAGCCTAGGCCACCTGTCGGCATGAAAACTACCCCTAAACCCCCCAAAAGGTAAATATTTATCATATTCCTCTACACTAATCCTAGTCCTTAAAGTATTCCAATCATATGTCATGTCCTCCGACAGGCCAACCTCTTTTGGGTCAAACGCTAAACTAACCTCCCACCTCGATTTAGCCCTACTTCTTCTCTTGGCCAAACCATCTCCAGCGACCTTCGGTAAACCTATATAGAAAGAAGTCGACAAAACTAAGCTACGTAAAAAAAAAAAAAGCCTTCATCTCCCAAGCCATGTCCTCCGACAGGCAAAGCACCTTTAGGACATTCGATATTCTATCCTCTCACCTCAGTTAGACCTACCTCTTCTCCTGGCCAAACCATCTCAAGCGTCAAGTCACCTCAGTTTAGGCCTATCTTTTCACCCAGCCAAACCATCACAAGCGTCCTTCGGTAAGACAATAAAGCAAAAGTTGTCAATCTAAGCCACATAAAAAAAAATTAAAAAATAAAAAACCTATCTTATTCCTCTACTCTAATCCTAGTTCTCCAAGAATTCCTATCATACGTTATGTCCTTTGACAAGCCAAGCTCCTTTAGGTCATTCACTAGTTTATCCCCCCACCTCATTTTAAGAATACCCTTCTCCTCACGCCGTCCACCTGAATCGATTCTACTCTCCTAAGCGGTGTCGTTTGGTCCTGTCTAACAAGGTCTTCCCGCATGTCCACCTTAGCATCCTCATCTCAACCACCTTCACCCGAGAAGCATGGGCTTTCGTCATTGGCCAACATTCCGATCCATATAGCATAGCCGGTCTGATAGCCTCTGTAGAACTTACCTTTCAGATTTAGCGGGATCTTCTTGTCGCACTTGACTCCTGTAGCCGCTCTTCACTTCATCCATCCAACTTTTATCCAATTAGAAGCGTCTTCATCTATCCTCTCTGATTTGTGTAGCACTGACCCTAGGTATTTAAAAGACTCATTCGGATGTAAAATCTGCTCCCCAATGCCTGATTTCGTCCTTGTCAAAGTCACATCGTAGGTATTCGGTCTTCTCTCGGCTGACGCGTAATCCATTGTCTTCAAGGGCTCCTCTCCATTTCTCTCTAACCTGAGGTTTAGATCCTCTATTGTTTTTGAAATAAGCACGATGTCATCGGCAAAAATCAAGCACCACGATAATTCCTCCTATAGGCCACTCGACAACTCATCCAAGATCAAGGTAAAAAGATAAGGGCTAAGTGCCGAACCCTGGTGTAAGCCCACTTCTACCAAGAAAAGCTCAGTGTTCCCCACATGGGTTCTAACAGCAGTCCTCGCTCTAACGTACATATCCCTGATAACACTAATGTATTTATCAGTAACTCATTTCGCATGTAGAGTCCTCCAAATCAGCTCCCGCGGTACACTATCGTACGCCTTCTCCGGGTCTAAGAAGGCGCAATGTAGTGCTTTTTGTCTTTCCCTATGCTTTTCCATAAGTCTTCTAGTGATGTGGATAGCCTCCATTGTCGACCTCCCTGGCATAAAACCGAATTGGTTCTCTGCCACATTCGTGACCCTCATAAGCCTCATCTCAATTACTCTCTCCCATAACTTCATAGTATGGCTTAGAAGTTTAATGCCCCAGTAGTTGCTACAGCTCTACACATCCCCCCTTGTTCTTGTAGATAGGGATAACCTCACTAAGTCTGCATTCCTCTAACAATTTTACACTTGTCCAAATTTTGTTGAAGAGGCCTATCAACCAACTTACCCCCACATCCCCCAGACATCTCCATGCCTCAATAAAGATTTGGTTTGGACCTACTCCTTTATTTCTCCCCATCTTCTTTAGGGCAAACCTCACTTCCTCTTGGTTGATCCTCGTATCATCGTCGTCATCGTAGAATGTATACGGGCCTGTACTGTGGTCAAATCCTCCTTCACTTCACACTGACCCTCTCCCATTAAAAAGATTGGCTAAATATTCTTCACATCTTTTCCTGATGTCGCCTTCCTTCACAATGCTCCATCCGCTTTCGTCTTTGATATATATGATGTCTCCTAGATCCCTTTGTCTTTTCTCACTGGCTTTAGCAATCCTGAAGATATCTTTTTCACCCTCTTTGGAGTCCAATTTCTTATACAGTTCTTCGTACGCTATTTCCTTCTCTTTAGCTACACTCTTCTTTGCTTCTCACTTGGCTTCGATGTACCTCTCCCTTGCCAAAGACCAATCCTCTAGTGTCCCGTTTTGGCTCTTGATATGCTCTTTAAAGCAACTATGTTTTGTCATGACCTTACCTCTTTGCTAATCCACCAAGATTCCCTACCCCTTTTATGCTGCCTTATGGTCCCTCTGGCTACCCCTAGTACCTCCTTAGCCATTTTTCTCGTGCCATTTGCTAGTGATGTCCACAACCGATCAAGTTCCATATGCAAACCGTCTTGAATATCCCTTGTAAACCTCGTGCTAGTCGTCGATCTAAACGTCTCTGTCGCTTCACCTGTTAGGTTTTTCTAGAGGATTCTCGGCATTGCAACCTTCTGGATATTGATTGCTCGAATACTCAAGAGCAAACCCAAGACCAATAGTCTATGTTAGGAATAGCATTCCTCTCTAGGAAGGACCTTGTAGTCTTTGCATACCCTAAATTCGCCTTTACGCACCGGGAAATAGTCGATCTGTGTGTTATGTCGTCCACTCTGGAAGGTAATCAGCTGGGTATCTCTCATCTTGAAGAAAGAGTTTGCGACAATCAGGTCGTGTGTAGTAGCAAACTTTAATAGCGTGCGTCCTTCTTCATTCCTCTCTCACCTGAAACCCCCATGTGCACCCGGGTAACCGTCTGCCTTTAATCCTATATGCCCGTTTAAGTCCCATCCTAAAAATAGTCACTGGTGCTCTTGTCAACTCCTCACAAGCTCATTCGGTGAGTCCCAAAAACTCTTCTTCTGAACCTCTCCTAGGCCCGGCTGGGAGCATACGAGATAAATAACGTTTATGGTCTCCTCTTCTATCACCAAACTCACGAAAATCAACCTATCACCATGTCTTTCCACGTGCACTACATAGTCTTTAAGTCGCCCACCATAATGATACCTACTCCGTTTCTTTATGGGTTCTTCGGTTCATTTCTTCTTTTTTTTTTAAAAAGGAGAAACCATAGGTAGGGGTGTTGATGGGTCAGGTTATTTGGATTTCGGGTTATTCGAGTCGGGTTATTCAGGTTCTGAAGAATTATAAACCAACACGAAACCCAAACTGAATAAGATTTGGGTTATTCGCGTTTGGGTTGTCCGGGTTTGGGATTTTAGGGTCGGGCTTTGGGTGACCCAAATAAGATGTAATATTGAATTTATATGTGTTTAAAAAAAAAGTTTGTTAGTTATGTGACAATATAATTTCAATTTAAAAAATTTGAAAAATAGTGATATTTTTATAGATTAACATTTTGTTTATATCTAAAAGTGTTTCAACACTTAGGCTCCTCCCAATGCATACGTTCTCAACCCACATTCTCGTCGTTCTGAAATCACCAATAGCACCAAGTCGTTCTGGCTCCACATTCTCACGAGACTTCCAGAACACCATTGGCACGGACCACGTTCTGGCTCACGTTCTGGATCCATGTTCTCCTCAAGCAGTGCAGAACGTGGTGGTGGTGGGGTTACGAGCGTATTCCAAGGGCTTTTTAGCCGTTTAAAATAGAAAATTTGGGGAGAATAATGGTATTGTTGGTAGGGGGTAAATTCTAGGAGGAAGGAATGATGTGACGTTGATGTGACAGTGAGAATTTGAGAATTTGGTGGTATGGTTGGACGAGGCCTTATGATTATCCGATTCTTGAATTCTTGCATCAAAAGATGATTGTGTTATGAGAAGAAAAATCATAGACAAAATAAATAAATTACAAACTACATAAAACTAATAAAACATATAGTATTAATTAAACAATTTGACAATATGAAACTTTTATAATATTCATATTTTTGTTGTCTGATACATTTGTACTTTTTTAACATCCGTTATTATTTAACCGTGCATGCTCCTGATTTGGTCTATAAATGAAAGTTCCAACATTCAAATAATATATACTTAAACAAGTTCGATGTTTTATATTAGTATCAACATGTGCGTGTGACAAAGCTAAAAAGAAAAAAAGCGGTAAACATATGGCAAAAGGTTACATTTTATTTTGCCGCTCAAAATAAAAAAATAAAATAAAATAAGGTTACATTGTGTATATATATATAATTTTGGAATATCATTTTGCGTGCCTTTTTGTCTTCTTCTACCTTTTTATGATTTTTTTTATCTTTCTTATTTGTTTTTATTTTTTTAATATCGTCCATCATCCACCAATAAACCCATATATCAATAATACATGGTACATATTTGTTTTCTTTATTATCTATTTCATCCTATATATTATTTGTTACCATTGTTTATTATTTTATTATTGTACGTTTTCATTTTCTTATCATAAGATAAATATTCATTTCATATTCATAGTATTTGTTACCATTGTTTATTATTTTATTATTGAATGTTTTCCTTTTCTTATCATAAGATATATTCATTTCATCTTCTTTATTCATTTATTTTTATTTATATTTTTACTTTTTATCCGTCGTTTTACCTTTTCTATATGACACTTTTGTATTAATATTAATCTATATGATTATTTTAATACCGTGTGTTACATAATGACCGATACTTTTATTTGTTGTTATTTTATTGTGGTTGCTATGTTATGATTCATATACTAAACTATGAAAAATAATTATATGTCAGTTTTCATGATCAGATTATTTAACGGTACATAAGTGTATACTTTATCAACCGATTGATATTATCTTTATGGTTATTTTAATACCACGTGTTAAATAATAACCTCAAAAGTACAAGTCGTTTGTGAGCAGATGCACT
>JAOXNX010000028.1:3957714-3972177 GCA_028566075.1 Solidago caesia
CCCTTTTTTCACTTTTTCCTCTCGCCGGAAATTCATCGTCGCAACTATCTCCGGCCGCCACATTGTGATAGTCTCCGGCCGCCACTAGCCCTGCAGAGTCGGTTCCTAATTGACCGGTTGTTCCTCTATTATTGGTGCTATTGTGAGCGGTAGGTGTCACTTTGGCCGGCGATTTTGTGCCTTTTTTATGATTGTCGGACCACCATTCCGGGTACCTGACGATCTGGAAGCATTGTTCCTTCGTGTGCTTTTTCATGCCACACTCGTCACATTTGAGGTGAGTTTAATTGTTTTTTGTCATGGGTTTTTTTCCGTCACACCGGAGATAACCCTTTATATCATAGCTGCTGGAAGTTCTTTCCGACGATCTAGAGAGTTTTGGTTGTTGATTGATATTGGTTTTATTAAGGTTTGCTAATTCGATTGCAAAATCTGATCCATAGCTGCCGGAAGTTCTTTCCATGGTGGCTTAAGATCGATTAAGGGGCTGAAAAACGGTTTAATTGGTAAAGGATGAGACTGATAATGGCTCTGATACCATCTTGACAAATGAATATATGAATAATGAATTGTTTCGTATTGAATTGCTTGAATTACAATGAGCATTAGGCCCCTTTTTATACATGAATTCTGGAAGCTAATTATGGAAATAATGACACATTCTTGGCTGTAATTCTTATCTGTGAAAATTGAGTCTCTTAGCTGTGATGGTTGTGGCTTACTGGCTGTAACATTCTAATTAGGGAAATGATGTGACTGCTGATCCCATTCTTTTCTTTTAACAGTATCCCGTGACTAACCTTTTTTTCTTTTACCGACAAATTATCCCACTCTTACTTTTTAAATATCTTAGGACCTGTTTGTTTTTTTAACCATTAAGTGACTGAATTGATAAAAAAATGTCTATATGGATTAAGCTTTTTTGTTTATTAAATCACAAAACAAACATTTTTTATTGACTTTATGGATTAAGTATTTTTTTATTAAATACTTTCCTTCCACAAATATAAAGAGCAAGTCTCAAACCGTTATCCTAAAGTGCTAAAACCTTACCTAGGTGGTTGACAAACTTAACGTTTTACATAATATAATATGTTTCACGTACGATGAATGTTTCGTGTATGTCTAAAATGAAGGAAATCCAATTATTATTTCCCAATTTTTATGGACCTTTATCACCGTCAGTTGATTATTACCACTAATGACGATTTGCCACCCATTTCTATCCCTAGTTGGTTGCCATTCTGACTATATAAATTCTCACAACATTCACCATACGAAAAAAATAACCATTCGTCAAATAGGCAGTATTTCTCTACATTAATTTCCTAGAGAACATACTGCTAGTTTGTTACCAATCTCATTTTTGTATAATAATAATAATTAAGATAACCAAAAATGGCCCGCCACGCCATTGTTGTTGCTCTAATCTTCGTCGCCTTTGTGGGATTTGCCGCGGCAGCTGATACAGATACCTCATCAACCTCTCCGTCGTCAACCCCATCTACCGACTCCCCAACTGCACCAGGAGCTACTCCTAACACGGATGGTGGTTCATCTACTGGTGATAGTTCAAGCGCAGCTTCATCCAAATCAGGAGCTCACGCCAAGGCGAAAATCTCAGCCACTGCTGGTGCTAGCGCCGCAGCCGTGGCTGGTTTTTTGGTTCTCTAAATTATTATATGACTTGATTGGATGTAAAGCATATTTTGCTTCGATTTTTTTCTTTTGTTTTTTTTTCTTCATAACCACCAATGTACAAATAATCACCTCTTTGTAATGCGGGCATTACTAAGATAGCATGATTCATCTTATTGTAAATAAAACGAGAAAAATGAAGGTCTTTTGAAGACCAAAGTTTATAGATAAATTTGTTGTATTAATATAGTAATTTGAGCTCAAATTCAATTTGAACTTAACCCCATATCTAAATCCATAACGAGATTTGAATCATATTAACCGTTGACTCAATATTATTAATAAAAAAAGCTATATAATCTACCAAAGTCAAATTATGTTTGATCAGATTGAATGAAAGAACGAATGAAATAGTTAATGATATGGAATAAGTATTGTAATTGAATGGATCATTATCATTCTATTGTTATGTTTGGTTGCTCAATGGAATGAAATCACATAAGTAAATAAATAACTATAATACCCCATAATACAAAGCCATTCAAACTCGAGGACAATGGAGAACATAAAAGAATTTGGATGTAATTCAACTCTCATCCCTAGATGAGATTGAAAAAAAACATCAGGTACCCAAAGAATCAAAATTACTAAATGTTTGACTTAAATGGAAAATTGACGGAGTGAAATGGATGAAGCATAGTAATTGAATAAATTATTATCATTCAATTGTCGTGTGTGTTAGCTATATTGAAATAGAATGAACTATTATTGTAAGTCATTTGGTATAAATGAATAGAGAGAGGACTGAAATACTGAAATGTAATTTATATACAATGACAAGGATACTTCCTAATAGTTGGGATTTTGTATGGATTACTGGATTAGAAGTGCATGTGGGAGAATATAAAATGAGCTACTTTGATTTCTTAAAATTGGAATTGAATGAAAAAAATAAGTTAAGTGAGAATATGAGAGAATATAAAATGAGCTACTTTGATTTCTTAAAGTAATGAACCATTTCATTATAAAGCGTTAAAAAAACAACATTCTTTTCATTCCATTTGAATGATCGATTTCATCCCAGTTTTCATTTGATTACGTATGGTAAATTGAAACATTGTATTAAACATTCTTTACAAAGAACAAAAAGGTACACACATTTTTCTTAAAAAATATTTTTTTTTATTTTTTATAAAAATATTACATATATTAATTGCATTTTATGTGTATTTTTTCCTCCCGTGATCTGTTTGCGGGATTGTCATGAATAAAATTTATCTTTTAAAAAAATAGATGAATTATGTTGTTTTAGTTTTAATTTTATTATTTATTACAAGTTTTTTACCCGCGCGTTGCCGCGGCGCACGTTTCTTACACAAAAAGTTGTAGATTTATTTTTTTAAGTAAACGATTTAGAAGGTAAATAGAAATTTACGTTAGACTTAAAAGATTGTACAATTAGCTACAGTAACTTTCCCTCGCAAAGGAAAGTTACTTTTATATATATATATATAATAAAACCATTAAAAATTTAAGGAAAAAGTCAATAGTTACGACCAAACTACAATAAATAAATGTATAAACAATATATAAAAATTTAAGAAAAAAAAACAAAGTTAAAAACCATTAAAAAAAAAAGAAGACAAAAAAATTTGTAGGGGAAAAAAAAAAGCTACAGTGGCGATGCTACAGTACAGCTACAGTAACTTTTCCTTATGCAATAAGGACTTGTACGTTACGCTGTTAAACATGTACCATTAGCTACAGTACTTTTGTCTCACAAACAAAAGTTACATTATATATATATATATATATATATAATATAATAACATTAATAACAAATGCGGTTGTTATATATGTATCTTTCATGGAATGACTTATTATAGAAATTTTGTAGGATACACAACCAAATGATATCGACAAATGATGACTAGTGATTTATGTATGATATAAGACACGTTATTACATTGTTTGTATGAGATAAATATAGAGTCCTGCAAGAGTTTCGCATCAACTTTCCCAGTGAGTCTCTAAACTTTTCTTTGGACTCTAAATATCCATCAAATAATCATACTATACGTTGATAAGACTGAGACTATCCTTGCTCTCCCCGATCAACGATAGAACCGTCGCAGCAATTTGCTTAGGAGTAAGGCCGGCCTCCTCTATTTGGTTGGATTGACTCCCGTGGTCAATATACCTATCGGGCAGTGTCATCGCCCTCCACTACAATAAGTTGTGGATGAACGATGTCAAGATAATAGATACTTTTGCGCTATAAGGACTAAAAACGTCGTTAAATACATACCTTAAGGTTTCCATCGAGTAATCCATTTAAGGCCAAGTAATGAGAAACATGAGAGCTAAATCCTCCTATCGATGCTTCTTCGAGTGTGATTAGTACCTCATGCTCATTGGCTAGTTGTTTGATCAAATTTCCATCAAGTGGCTTGCAGAATCGTGCATCGGCCACAGTCACTGAGATACCAAGGAATTGAAGAATTTCACTTGCTGCTAAGCAACTTTGTACAATGGTTCCATATCCCAATAAGGCCACTCTATTTCCCTCCCTAAGTACTCTTCCTCTTCCAATCTATTAGAAGGGATTTTGAGTCATTAGAACAAGATTGCAAAATGATCATGTATGCAATGCACAAACAAAAGTTCATCATTACACAAATTTGACTACCTCAATTGGAGTTCCTTTGTTATCTGGTGGGAGGAGTGAACCTATGCCATTACCTCTCGGGTACCTAAAACAACTTGGTCGATCGTCAATAACTGCAGCTGTTGCAACCATGTGCATGAGCTCGGACTCACAAGAAGGAGCCATCACCACCATATTTGGCAAACAAGCCATGTAAGCTGTATCAAATGCCCCACAATGAGTTGGACCATCTGCTCCTACCAAACCAGCCCTGTCTATAGCAAATCTCACAGGAAGCTTTTGAAGATCAACATCATGAACTACCTGTAGCATCACATACAGTCATATTAGCAATGATTGATGAAGACTTTTACTTCAAGTAATAAGCCAAAAAACTTACTTGATCATAACCTCTTTGTAAGAAAGATGAATAAATAGCACAAAATGGTTTGAGACCTTCGGTTGCTAAACCTGCTGCAAAGGTAACGGCATGCTGCTCTGCAATGCCAACATCAAAACATCTTGTAGGGAACCGTTTTTGGAAGCTATTAAGACCCGTCCCTCCTCCCATAGCCGCATGAATAGCAACTATTTTCTCATCTCTCTCTGCTTCAGCCATCAAGGAGTCTACAAAATATTGAGTGTATGAGAGTGTTTTGGCCTGAACTTTCACTTGTTTTCCAGTCTGAGTGTCGAATTTCACTACACCTGTAAGAAATGGTATTAGCAAGTAGTTCCCTTTCATATTAGTACCATTTTACTGTAAATCTTTTAATACCGTGCATTTTGTCAGCAGCGATTTCAGCTGGAGGGTAGCCTTTGCCTTTCTCGGTAACAATGTGGATAAGAACAGGTCCTGCACTTGGCATTGTCTTAATCTTAGTGAGAACATGCACAAGATCTTCAACATTATGTCCATCTACTGGACCAACATAGTACAACCCAAGTTCTTCAAACAAGGAAGCTGCTTGACCGCTAACCATTCCCTTCATGTAAGAGTCCATCTTGGCTGCAACTTCATGTGTTTTATCCCCTAATTGCTTTGTTACTCCCTATTGTTCACACAATGTCAATGCATAAACTTCTACATTACTCTTTCTATTACAATTGAACGACCACTTAAAAGTGTAAGGACTTCTAAAGTTTTCGTTAACTGTTATTATAACTTGAAATTCCAGCTAAATTTACTAGCTATATATACATATGGGTAGCTAGGAATCAGTGTAAAGTGTATCCGAAACACGCCTATAAATATGAAAGATTTGAATCATTTCCAGCCCATCGACTTAAGTTAATAAAACGGATTGGTTTAACCAAGAAAACTATTGTGTTCTTAACATATATACTTGGATTTTGAAACTATGCATGTTACTAGATGTTTGAGATGAGGAAAACAAGAAAGAAATTAGACCTTTGCAACTTCTCGCAGTTGGCGGAACTTCCTGCTGGTTTGTAGTCTAGTAAGGGATCGGCTAAGAGCTCCCACTGGAGGAGCCGGACCATCAAGAGTAGCAGTGGGTAGGGAGACTTGGCGGTTGTCATTCAAGATTATAACGATATTCGAGTCCAGGTAGCCAGCATTGTTCATAGCCTCGTATGCTTGTCCTGCAGTCATGGCTCCATCTCCAATCACTGCAATTACATGGTTGTCCTTTCCTAACAAGTCTCTTCCAACAGCCATTCCTGTTTTGGAAAAAGAAAGGTGTTACAACCTTAATTTTAAGCTAAAAATCTTGCAAATAGATATATAGATGGGCTTAATTAGTTGATTATGGAGACCATTTATCATCTTCAAAAGATACACTACTAAAACTCTAAAAGTATGGTAAAAAAAATAATTAAAAAGATAGAATTCTCAGTAATAATTTTATTTCATTGGGGTGCCCAAGAGGGGCTGGGAAACGGGGTCGGATAACCCGGTTAGCCCGTATACATTTAAGTTTAAAAAAAAAAAAAAAAACTAGTCATATCCGGATAACCTAAACAGTAAACAGGAAACCTTTGTCTTTATATTTTAATACGACTTAAACCATTATCAAAATGACCTAGTGGTTAGGCATCTTGATGTCTTCACAGAAGGTCTCGAGTTTGAGACCTCACTAAGATTAACATCTTGATTATTATCCACAAGGTTTCTTAATTTTTGATAGTAACTTTGTTTTATATGATCTTTGAAACCATCAAAAAGATGCTGGTCCCCAGGGGAGTAGCTTTTGAGGGAGGGTAGAAAAATTTCAGTATATTCGGTTTCGACCTCTCATTTTTTTTATATTACCCGAAAAATAACGTTACGAAAAAAAAAATTTAGATCCCGACCCCCCACCCAAAAAATTCAAGCTTCGCCACTGCTGGTCCCGGTCCCACTTGAAATTTGGGATCACTTTCCAGTACCGAGACCGGGACGTAATCGGGATTTGAAAAAAATTTCTCGTACCTAATATGATCGGTTGTCTTACTAATTAATGTGTAATTTTGATATTAGATTAGATTGCTGTGCGTGTGGTAGGGGAAATCAATGTGCTAAAATGCGTCATCACACGTGAAAAGCAATTGATGAAATAGGTCCTGCATGGTTTTCGTGTTTTGTTTTGTTTTTTCTTTTCTTGATGTAATGGTGTTACTCCGTATTTATTAAAGAAAAATGAAAACATAATTCATTTAAAAAGGTTCTTTACTGCGGAAACTTTTTTTTTTAACATTCTATAAAAAAGAAAAACTATATTAATAAATCAATTTTATTTCTACAAATAAAGCAAAATTAGAAGAAATAAAAGTAAATTTATTTATTTACGTAAAAATCAACATTATATACATTTTACCTCCTTTGAAGATTGGCTTTGATTCTTTGTTATGGAGACTGTTCGTACTCTACACTTTTTTTTTGAAAGGTGAATTTCTTTATCAGTGTTTCGTGTCGCGGTTTGACAGCTGGAGTTGGGTATGCTAGGCGTAATAAAAAAGATGTAGTAGGTGTATAACCAGTCATTTCGAACAAAACACAGGTAACATCTGTGTATGTTAACCTTTTTTTTAATTTTATTAACACTAATTGATATTTATTTCACTAAATATACAATGCTTATCATCACATTTATTATATCCTTGCCATTTAGATTTTTTAGCTACTACATGCTTTAATTAATCACAAGGACTAAAAGTCAAAATAAAACATCTTCAAATTTTTTATCCTAGATTCAAACTTAATGAACAAACTAATTAACTTATATTACTTTTTAGAAAATTATGAATAACAACCTCAAGTTTATAATGTTGTGAGAATCTACAACCAAACATTTTTCTAAATATTATTTTTCTAAACATTTAGTGTTAGTAACAAATTTCAACAAATTTGGCGTTGCGAATGTGTCTTAACATAGCAATACAATACCATTGAAATCACTACGTTACCTTTTCAAGTGAACTTAATTAATCAAGTTTTATATGAGGTAACTTTCTAAATCACTACATTAACTTTGAAAAATCCGATGTTTAATTAGTTTGAGTTAATTACATGGATGGTTTTGTGGTTTGTTTCAAATTTTACATTTCGATCTTTAAGTTAAAAAATGACAAGGAATGTCATTTTTTGAAAACTTGTTTCACCGGTGGTCCATTATGCCTCCTAAAATTTCTAAATGTCTAACTTACCCTTTTTTTTTGTCTTTATCTATAAGGAACGTCTTTGTAACTTTATTTGGAAGTTTGTTTCACAAGAGATTGAAAACGTCCTTTAATCAACTTGTTATATTTCGAACTTTCTGTTTGTAACTTGATCAAAAACTATGTTTGATAAATTTGTAGAGTTTAGTACCTAAACCGGCAGAAATGCTAGTAGAACTATGACCAGCACCAAAAGCATCGTGCTGACTCTCATCTATCTTAGGGAAACCGGCGAGTCCACATGTTTGTCGCATTGTTTCCATTCTTGATCTCCTTCCGGTCAGTATTTTGTGTGGGTACGCCTATAGGACATTAAAACCAAATTGTCATTATTTATTAACGAAAATCGGGATCGTGTAATAGTATATACATCTCAACTGAATCTTGTAATCACCTGGTGACCAACATCCCAGATGATCTTGTCTTCGGGAGTGTTAAACACATGGTGGAGTGAGACGGTTAACTCAATGACCCCCAAGCTTGAACTTAGGTGACCACCGGTCTTTGAGACCGAATATACAAGCTCTTCTCGTAGTTCATCGGCAAGCCTTTCGAGCTCCTATAATGAAATAACATTATAGGAAATAGAACTTTGTTTTTTTTATAGAGGTAAGATTAACGGCGACATAATAATTCACATATTTATCCTTATAAAAAAATAGACACATAATCTTTTTGATTGATGGGCTAACTCATATAATTCCATAACTAATGAAAAGCCTTTTTGATAAAACACAAAGTAACAAAACATAAGAGTTAACGTTTTAAACATTTTTTTTGGTCTTTGGTATGAAACCAACAAAATGGGACCCTTGTCACTCTTATCGTTATTTTCATGTAATGGAGACACCATGAGATACATATGGAAAAAGCTAAATAAGAAAATGAATTTGACCCAATGAAATCATTTAATATCTAATCGAGAGATATCATATCTTCATCATGCTGTACACAATTAGGTACTGCAAGGGTAATTTTAAGGAACATTTACAGTTATTAATACAGGGAATAACTTAGGTGCTTTTAAAAAAGCATGCTTCTACTAAATTCCTATTAAAAATTTTTCATTGTCCCTCCTTGAAGTTCGTTAAATATACACATTCTATCCCTCATTTAAAATTGTTATGAAGAGGGAGCACCTAACTTATATGCTTCTGGAAGCATATAAGTTATCCCCATTAATTAAACATGTAGGTTTGTGGCATTTTTGAATATACCTCACAATGAATTTGGATCTACTTTACCTAGGTTGGAAAAAACTTCTTATCAATGTTTTAAAAAGCCTATGATGGATCAAAAATTTCTTCTGCGTATATGGGATAAATGTCTTTCTTTTAAAACAAACTAATTAATTGGAATTACAAGTACATTAATATTTTTTTTTTACCTGAACACTAAGATTCTTCATATGTTTTGGATAGTTAATGGTATCCAAGATCGGAGTTTTGGGTTTTTCCCCAGAATACTTGAGCTTAGTTGCTACGCTCGGCCGATTAGCTCTCATTAAGTCCCCGTGTTCATTGGTCGCATTGTCCTTTGAAGCAGCGAAAATTTTCACAAACTAGCAAACAAGAAACATCGATTACTAAAACGTAACAATAGCTTTCTTCAAGATGATTATGAAGCTAGATGTGGTATTTTAAGTATTTTATTATGGAGGAGAGAAAGTTTGTCATCATATGGTAACATTTTTTTTTTTTTTCATACACAACAATTTTACATATGACAGACCACAGACACAGTTGTGCACAGTGCAGTATGTTGTTTGGTATTTGTTGTGTATGACCAAAAGTCGTTTTGAATATAGTATCACTTTCTAATTCTAAAAACATGTTGAATTATCGACGGCAAACCAGAGACAGAGTCAGGAAATTGTGGAAAAACCTGTCGCTTGTTCGAAGGCATGATTGCGTTAATGGATAAATTAGGCAAACTAGAAGCACTGTAACCATCTTGAGCCAAGGTAGTAGGAACAAATGCACCTTTTAAAGCACCATATGAAGCCATTTTTATATGTGTGTTTAGGTGCAACTGTGAACCGAGGAACACCAAAGAGAAGAGAGAGGCTGGACTTGATTTAAATTTCTGAAGAATTTTGGATCGTTTTATAAGCCATAAAAGGAACCGAGGGTCCCATCCAGAAGTAGTGACATTTATGTAAAGGATTAATTTTATAGAGGCTTATAATATATAGTAATTAAATCTCATTTCTAATTAAGACAGTCAAATTGGAGCACATGTTACGTCTGTAGATGATGACATATGCTTATCCTTCCATTCAATAAAAGACGGTTTCAAATTAATTTAAGGATTTTTTTTAATGAAAGCCCTAAGGGTTGTCAATAACCTGAATAAAAAATTTGTATCTTCCATATAAAAAGCCCACCCCCTGAATTTTATGGTAAAAATACAAACTAATTTATGCATGTTAATAACCGCCCTAAGGGCTGTCATTAGCAAAACCCTTAATTTAATTACCAGCTTTTGTCATAATTAGATATATTGAAAATAATCTTATTACATTTTTTAATAAGTTTAATTACAAATCATATTTCGTAAATTAAAGTTGAGCATATCTTAATTCTCCCTTATCCCAAATCGATCACCACAAAAAGAAAATTTAAAAATAAATAAATAAATAAAATAGCATGTTTTCCCTATTTCATACATGATCCATATGAATATTATAATTATATTTTTTTCTTATAAAACTATATCTACACAAACCTTATTTGACTATTTTGAATATTAAACCAACATTTTACCCACATTCTTCTAGCGTTTTTTTTTTATTTTTTTTTAATAGTATTCTTCATAAATACGTTAAAAAAATGATAGTTAATACATAACTCTCTGTTACTTTATGCAATATTCATAGCGTATACAATTATTTTTGTATAAAAGTATATTTGTTATGTATAGAAATCTTTATTTTCAGTTTGAATCATGTCATATTGTTTGTGAAGATCGAGCTCTAGTACTCCGCATTAAAAGACCACCCTGGTATTCGAAAAGTAACTGAACTGCACAAGCACGGCTATCGCTTCATAACCAGTACACATACGGGAAACATGTTAAGAGAAAGAATTATTTATGTGAAATTAAGCATGAATTAGTTTTAACAAGAAGGGCATCCGTGCAATACGGCGGCGGCGACGACGGGTGGCGGCGGCGACGATTCATGGTGGCGGCGGCGGCGTGTAGTGTAGGTTATTGATGTAAAGGTAATTGATGTAAAAGGAGGTAGTGTAGGTTATTAATGTAAAGGTAATTGATGTAAAAGGAGGCAGTGTAGTTATTTTAGAAGTTGGGGGATCTATATTGTAAATTATTTCATTAAGGTTATTTTTGGTAAAACAGTAAAAGAATGTAAAATTACATCAGTAAAGAGAAGGACATTTTAGGGATTAAAGTTCATCTTTTGAGAAAATGGGAGGGGTCTTTTGCTTTATTATATATTATAGATAATGTAGAATTTGAACGAGTGTATGTAAAGTGTGTTTGTGTGTGTTCAGGTAGTTGAGAAATAATGGTTTAGAGATAGAAAGTTAGAAAGTGAAATAGATTTGGAAAATGATTCAGCAAATGAAGTCAGCATGTCTGGGGGATGCATTTGTGATATTTCTTACAAGTTTTGGGTTCAACCCTTAGTGTACTCCTAATGCCCCTTCCAATACAAGTCATACTAGTCCCAGTCAGCGCCACATCAGCAAAATCTTTTTCATTACTAACCCAATTTTACACTTTTAATAATAAAACTTTAAATATCTTTATAAATTAAAATAAAATATTATATTAATAATTAAAAACATTACATTAATTATAAAAAAAACTACAAAATCCTAAAACTGGAAAAGAAAAAACAAAAGTCACAAATTAAAAAAACATTACATTAAAAAGTAATACTAATCTACTCGTCTTCGTCGTCAGATAGTTGAACGAAGTCTTTGTACTCCATCGCTTTTTCAAGAAACTTTCATTGATGCAAATCGGGTTTGATTGTCCTACAAAAAAGAACGACGCGTATGGCGGCAAGGGCATCCCTTTTAGTATCAATAAGCTCTTGTCGGGAGCTCCAAGTTTTGTCAAGTGCGCGGACAAATCGGATGCCGAAGAACGAGATGAGGCCGCATCAGACGATGACGAGGTCCGTACCATTTTTGATTTCATTGGGCGTTGAAACAGATCCGGACCGAAAAGCTCGTTTTCGCCAAGGTTGACGTGATCTTGTTGCTCATCGTCACTATCGTCAACGTTGACAACCGTTTTTTTTTTTTTTGCTTACATATCGGCCCGACGCGTCAACACTTGAAAAGGCGAGAAACTTCTGTTTATCTTTTAAGACCAACCAACAAACTTAGTAAACTTTTGCCTCGTTTAGGAATAGTAAGCCTTTCGAGATTTTTCCATGACTTTGGCGTCGTTTTCGCCACTTTCCTGGTATTTATCGTACTTGCTCCAATTGGCGTTGAACCTCCCGACTTGTACTTTGATTAGTCTCCATTTATCGGTTATTTGATTTTATACCGTTGCACCTTCACTGGAGAATTGTAGCTCGCGATAACCTTCTGCCAAAAACATTCGCCGGTATAGGAGTTTCCAACAATTGGATCTTCCGAAGCATTGAGCTAACATTCGGTTAGAATTTTTTCTTTTAATGCACTCCATGGTACTTTGGATTTTTTGATCTTTGGTTTTTCAACCATTTTGGTTATCGCTTTGCCTTTAGTTTTGGTTTTTCGGCTCGGTTCGGCTTCAGCTTGGGGTTCGGCTTTGGGTTCGTTTTCTTGCACAGGTTCGGGTTCGGTTTCATGGGTTGAAATGATGGGGGTTGGATGAATTGTTGAAAATGTCGTTGTTGGACTTGTTGGTATTGTTGCAATTGTTGGAATTGGTAATCGTTTTGGTACGATCCCATAGGATAAAAAGTTTGGTGAGGCGAGTAGGAAGCATGGAATGGTAGATACAAATGTTGGAGGTTTGAGGTGCGGACGATGAGTTTACGGGAGAGAAGTTAAGCGCGGCGTTGGAGAAATCGTTGACGACTCATGATTGGTTGTTACGAGACATGGTAGAGTGAAAATGGTGATATTTAGGTTGTGAGAAAATATGATAGGTTGAAATTTAGATAGTAAAAGAAGTTTGAATGAGTTGTGAATGAGATTGGATGTTGTTTGTTTTAAATAGAAATTAATTAAAGGGTTAAATAAATATATATAAAAAAAAAAATTCAAAAAATGTTGAAAGAGTCATCGGCTCATCAACGGCTAGTCCCAAGATTTTTTATCTTACTCCCTTATAAAACAAACTATCCCCTCTCGCTTTTTCAACTTTCTACCTTTGAAATACCTAAAATGCCCTTACTATAACTAACATTATTCATGATTTTATTGAATACCCAATATACCCTTAATTAAATTAATTTATGTAACACCCCAAGATTTTAAAATAATAAAATAATCTACTTTTGTAGTTTTATCTTTAAAAGAAGTTCCTAGTAATTATTTTTGAGATATGGAATTAAATTAGTTGGAACTTTAGTGGATAGCGGGTATTAAACCCACTTAAATTTTGTTGGAGCCGTGGCATCTCAAGAGAGTGCCAGCTCTCTTCTTATTTGGTTAGTCATGCTTCCACTTCATAATTCATATCACCTTCTCTATTCTCTATTCTCTTTTCAATCTTCAAAATCTCTAGTAATACTATCATCTTATAATAATAATAATAATTTCTTCTCCTAATATCTAAGATAATATGGTGGTACTTGTGTGATTATGTAATGGGAGAAGAAAAGATGGTGATTTCTCAATCCTAACCTAGTAATAATAAGGTTTCTATTTTCAAGAGTTCTAGTAATTAATTTGGAGGGGGTTTTTGGTGAATGTTGAGATTGAAGTTGATGATTACTCCAACTTTAGTATTGGTATTCCATTGAGGTATGATTTCGATTATTATTGTTATATGAGAAGTTAGGGTTCTTAGACCTAGTTAATTTGGGGTTTTTAGTTGGAAGAGTTTATGTTATTATTGGAACCCTAGTAAATAGTAACTTAGAGATAATACATTATTATTATTGAGGTTTAACCATTCCATAGATATGTAGTGTCATTGTTATTGAGATGAAATAATTGATGGTAATAAAATGTTGGTGACTTGATATAGTTAAGTATGGAAAATGATATTTTTGGGTAAATGGTAGTGTAACCACATTGTTGTAAATGAGATATTGGAAATGATGATTTTGGTATGGAAAGTGATATAACCATATTGAGATGGTAATTGTGATAAATATGAAAATGAGAATTTGTGGAATGAGTCAAGCTCAATAAACAATGTAAGTTGGAATGTGTGAATGGGAAACTAGTGAATTATGGCTAGATGACCTTATTGAGATGATGACCTTATATTGTGTATATTGAGATGATGACCTTATATTGTGTATATTGCTAGGTTGAAAGCAATGACATTTGTGTTATGGTCATCTTGAATTGTGATTGTCGCATTGGAGGTGAGTATCT
>JAOXNX010000028.1:3972277-3983622 GCA_028566075.1 Solidago caesia
AACCCAACCCGAACCTGCTTTTTTTCGGGTCGGTTTCGGGTCGGGTTTCGGGTCGACGGGTCGATTGACAGCCCTAATGGTAGTAGCAGCTTTGTATTTCATCATTGCAACGTACTGTAATTTCCATTTGAATGAAATAGTTTCCACTCCACATACAGTGTTTTTCAATGTTTTAAAAACCGGATTTTTTTTCCCGAATTAGTCGTTCCACCATGACTGGTCGAACCGGCCGGTTTAATCGGTTGGTTATAATTATTTTTTTTGTTAAATTTTTAATAAAAATGTTACTAAACGTGTTACAATCCATTCAAAAATAATACTAAATAGTTATAAATCAAAGAGAATATACGTTTTAATGTTCACAAACAATTAAAAATAACATTAAAGTATACACATCATCATAAAAATTACCAAAAAAAAAGAGCCGGTTGAACTGGACCGAACCGGCAAATCGGCCGATTCGCAATAGTGGAAAAAACCGTTAAAAAACCGGAGTTAAAAAACCGGTCATCCGACCACACACCGGTCTGATTGGTCCAACCGACCGGTCTGATCCGGTTTTTAAAACATTGGTCTTTGTCTTTCCTTTTATCGCTATTAAAAACTCCATACACAAATAGATCCATTTTTATAAACCAAACTCGTAAGATTAGAGGTGTAAATACCGGTTAACCGGTTAGGTTATTTTTTTTAAAAAACCGGTTTCGGTTATTTAAAAAAAAAAACGGTTACGGTTAACCGGTACCGGTTAATAACCGGTTTCTATGTTTTAAAACTGGAACTGATCTACCCGGTTTCGGTTAATAATAACCGGTTAACCTATTTCGGGTTTTTTTATAACCGACCACCAACACACCACTCATATTATATCTACCCACCAACACACCACTCATATTATATCGATGAGCTCCAAGGTAGATAGATATATATTCATCATCATCATCATCATCATCATCTATCTACATATCATCATCATTAACAAAAAGAAAAAGTGGCAGAAAGAAACAAAGAGACGGCAGCCGCCACTTTTGGACGAGAAAGAAATTGATAAAGACATACCTGTAAACCATAACCATGGCAAAAATCTATATTTATTGCCTCCTTAATCATCTCCGTCATCGTCATCGCAGCAATTCCGGTGAGTGGCGTGTGTGTGTTTTTCCGGCCACATTGTTGGTGGTGGTTTGTGTTTAGCATAGATATGTCGATATATATAGATAGGGTTTATATCTATACTCCTTAATAAAGGAGCAACCTTCTCCCCCTTTTTTCAAAAAAAGCCTCTAGATCTGCCAAATTTACCCCTCAATTTTATTCACTAATTTAAACATCTCCACCTAATATACCTATAATACCCTTAATAAAATAATTTACAATATAGATCATTCAACCACCGCCGCCACCGCCGCCGCCGCCACCACCACCCGTTGTTGCCACCACCGCCGCCACCTTTGATGTCACTGCCGCCACCAACACCCGTCGTCACCACCATCACCGTCGGATCGCGCGAGCCTGCATCTAGCATATGTATATATATGAGTGTAAATATGATTGAATGTATATATATATATATAAAGAAACCAGTTAACCGGTTATAGGTTAACCGGTTATTAGTCGGTTTATGTTTTGAAAGTGGTAACCGGTTACGAACCGTCGGTTTCTAGTAACCGAAAATCGATTATTACTGTTCCGGTTAGTAACCGGTTCGGGTTGCCGTTTACAAACAGGTCCGGTTAGGTTAACCGTTTTTTTCTTACACCTCTACCTATGATAACTTGAATAAAAAACCTTCTTATGTGGGCCCAAACATGGAGGAACATACCCTTTTGTTTATGGAGGCCCAAGATCGCATGAGTAAAAGGGCTTCGCTAAAATGATCGTTACTTGGGCTACAAGACTCCGTTTTGGGCGTGCGACAACGAACATTGAAACAATTGGAACCAAAAACACTTTATTTTATGAGCTATTTGCATTTTTATGTCTTTTATTTCCAGTTTGTTATACTTTGTTTGTGGGCTATTTTTCAGTCTGTGTGTCTTTTTAGGCCCATTCAAAATTCTAGGGTTAGTTTAAGGTTCTATTATGATGCTGGAACATTCAGTTTTTGAATATACGAAATTTTATTTTATTTTCTTCCGTATCACAAAATTCTGTGTTTTGCGTGAAAATCATTCTGATTATCGGTATTCTTTAAATCAACGATAATTAGAAGAATTGCTCCTAGGCTCCTAGCATTCGTGTGAATCAACAAGTTATCTTTGTGTTTATTTCGTTTATATATATATATATTTAGAACGGCAGAGTTATTTTATTAATAATAAAAGAAACAACGTAACAAGACGCTAAATATTAAAATACAAAGATACAAAACTAGAGATACCACACTTACGAATCAACACACTCTAAAATCTTCCCGAGCGCTTAAATATATATTTCATTTATATATAGTCTACATCAACCTCATTATGTAATTTGTTTTAGAAATATTTTTAAGTTCAATGAAATTTCCTTTTTCGCTGTATTACAGTTGTAAGAGGAGTTGTCAAAGTTCCCAGGTCCCATTCATGCTAATTGGCTTTGGCCTTTTCGATCTAATTTAACTGGGATATATGTTTTAATTTAATATATTTAGTATAGTTTATTTCAGGAGCTATCCGATATATATATTAAAAAGAAATAACCAAAACAAATAAAGTATAAACATTTGATTAAAAACTTACTTGAGTGACGATCAACATATAGCACAATTAAAGTTTGAAAGAATTTCCAATAGATAATTAAATAAATAAAAAAATATGTGTAAATACACACATTTCATTAGTATACATGTGTACGTATATAAGGATGATGTGGATAGCATCTCATGCAAAAAATCAGTAAGGTTTCTCACCAATATAGTTCCCTGGAGGATCATAATTACAAATCATGAAAACACCTCTACCTTGAAAACAAGTCACCCTAGAGCACCCAATTCTCCTGCTTGTCTTCCAAACAATCTGTGTGTAATGCCCACACTCTTGTCCTCCGTTACACGAATTTGATCCATACTGGTACCACCTCTGCTCCCCAACCCACGCCGCAGCAGCTTGAGCCGGGTTCCACCCATTACCACTTCCCCAAAAGATGTTCTCTCCGTAAGGTCCATTTGAATGCTTTAACAAGCAATCTTGCCTCCTTTGGCTAGCATACGTTTCTGCATAACGCGCTAGTAGTGGGTCCCATACCAGTGGGGGCACACGAAGCGCGCCTCGAGCTTGGTTCTGAAGAGATATGAAGTCATTGATGAAATTTTTGGAGATTGGCTTTTTACTTGTGATAGCATTGGTGGTGGAGATTAGAAGACCAAGGAAACAAGCCAATGTGATGGAAGGAAACCACATTGACAAATAATTTGATGTGGTTTCCTTGGTGGGAATTAATTTAGGCTATACAAAATGCAACATTTTATATAGGGCGATTTAAATATTAGAAATAATAATAAAATAAAGAAGTATTATAAAAGGATAGTTGGAATTGTGGAGAATTTAAGTGGCGCCCATGATCGAATATGATTGCCATCATCTTTTGTTCTCATTTTCGGTCAAGAAATGGTTCGAAAATGTATAGAAAATTATTTGGGAAAATTCTATAGAAAAAAATTAATTATTTAGAACTTTGTTTATTTAAATATTATATTATCAGAAATCAATCGAAAAAAGGAATATCGTTATTTACATCCGTTAGTCATTCATTAATCATCTATTAAATGCCAATGTGGCTTGCATGTTATTAAAAATTTCACGTGAACTTTTGAGTTGGATCTGAAAACACATCCACGACCTGGGAACTCTCTTGTGTTTTCCCGAACAGTTAATCCGGCGCCATCCAAAGTTAAAAAAAAAACATCATTAAAAAACATTTACGTGTGTTCTGATAAACATTTCAGGTACACGCAAAAGAATCCCCGGGTCGCGGATGAGTTTTCGAATCCAACTCGGAAATCCACATGAAATTTTTAATGACATGTCAAGGCGTCAAGCCACATTGGCATTTAACGGACGATTAAAAGATGACTAATGGATAAAACTAACGATATTATCCTGTTTAATTGACTTTTGATAATGTAATCCTTAAATAAACGAAATCTAAATAGTTTCTTTTATGAAAATATGAGAACTATGATTACAATAAGATTCAAATTTCTGATCACTATAAATTTTAAAGTGGTATTGATACTGCTAGGCCTGTAGTTATATATTTTACATTATGAATATGTTTGATTTTATCACCAAAGACTATATTTATTGTTAGATTTATAGCTAAAACGTGTTTAATTTTCTGTGCACAAATCTTGTTTTTAATATTTACGGCCCGGACAGGGTAGGTTGTGTACAAAGTTGTACCTCAAATGGGCCTTAAATTAATATTGGGCTAAGTTTTACCACGTCAGGGCTAATTTTTGCTAGTGCAAAACTGCAAACCTCACCATCAGTCCGATCTATAAAATAAAGTTGTAGTGGCATAGTGTGGGTAAAAAACATAATTTCAATTCATCAAGAAAAACACTACAACAAAATTAAACTTTCATGAACACAAAAAAAGATCATATGTTCCAAAAACAAGGATTTACCATTTATATTTAAAAGAAGATTACCTTAAATGAACAAATACTAGCTAGTACTTTTTGTTTTCTAGAACACAAATTACACAAGAGTCTAGAAAATCATTACTAATTTCTTCTTTTTAACGGTAAACAAATAAAGCCCGACACTCAGGCTAAACCAATAGCGAAAGGCGACCCCGTAACAAATGTAAAACAAAGAGACACCATTGATACGACAAATGCCTGTCATTTCATCATATTCGACCCATATATGATAATACCCAGCCAAGCCTGACAAGCTAGAGGGAGGACCAAAAGGAAAACAGTACCAAATTAAATATCAACATGATTGCTAAGACGACCCTCTCACACGTGGCAACGAGCATCCCATGGGTCTGCTCCAATCCTCTTTGTTTAATGTGGCATTAAGTAGATGTTACGATATCCTTAATTCTTGGAGAACGTTTCGAGGCTTTTTGGATGGATTCATAATCTTGTTAATGCTTTTTGTTTGTAGTTCTTATATGTACGTATTGCACACAGATCGCGGCTATATATGGGAATTTCATTGTATAATGTTGTAAGAATGTAATTTATAAGCTACTTCTTTTCGTTAGCTCCTTACAAACCCCATCAATTACTAACCAAAAACTCATGCCAACAAATGAAATTGTATGTACTGCAATAAATTAAGGTTATGCATTCGTATTGGCATTCAAATAGGAATTGTTTATAACACATTGCAAGACACATAAACATATAAATTTGATTAATATAAACTTCACAAACTGAGATATATAGAATAAGTTTTAGAAACAGAAATAAAATGGAAAATATATGAAAGAATTACAACTGATAACGGTTTTTCAGAATGTATATATTGATAGAACAACCAGAAAGACAACATTATTTCACAAATTTACAACATCATTTACCAGTCCTCCATCACCTCAGCTCCACTTTATCATAACAAATTAATTTTGAATAAACATTAGCTAACACCAATATCTTATACCTCTTTTAGTTTTTCATTGTGCTCTATGGATACCGTTGTACTAATTCGAATACTTCATTTCTCATTGTGGCTTATCAAGGATGCCGTTTGAATCCCAAGAGTTTGAGGAAGCTGAATTTGCATCGAACTCATTAGACCACCATGTCATCATGTCCTTGGAAACATCCATGTCCTTGAAACAATCAAACTCGTTTGCATGTGCTTGATCTAGTGACACGGTATTAGCTCCTTTGTTGCTAAGGTAGTCATTGATTTCAGCTTGAAATTCCAAGTACTGCTGGTAATCCACGCTTGGCTGTTTCATGCTATCGGATTCTTGTACCTGTTTTGATGGACTAATGTTGATTCCATTGATGGAGTTATCCATTTGATTGACCAACATATTATGGGGTAGGGAAAAAACTGGTGGAAGGTGGTTATTGGATGGTCCAAAAAGTTGAATCTTTTGAAGGGAATCATGTAAAACATGTTGCATCATTAGAGGGTTTGATGATTCATTTAGAAGTTGGAGACTTTGCATCATCTTTTCTTGAGTTGGATTCAACTTGCAAGGCCACATAGTCGGGTTAGCACAGTGAGCCAAATTAGGGTTTTCAAGGTTTTGGAGTTGCATGTGAAGTTGAAGCCTTTCAATAGCAGAATTACTCAGTGTTTCCATCCCATTCCCATCTTTGGGATCTTGGGTTGAACCAGTGAGCCTACTAGAATTAGACTGTTTGCGTCTACCGAGCAATTTCTTCTTCAATCTCGTGTTCCAATAGTTCTTGATATCATTATCAGTTCTTCCAGGCAGTTGGGCAGCAATTATAGACCACCTATTTGATTTTTCAATTGATTTAGAATTGATATATTAACCCATAGATACATGCCTAATTAAGAAACTAAAAGAAAAAAAGTATGGTGGAGGTGCATAAATCAATAATAAACTTGTGCATGTTATGAGACATAGGTTATATTCTTTGAACAAAAGCATCATGGCAAGTAGAAAGGACAAGCAAATTAAGTTGAAACATACATACCTGCTGCCAATACTAATATAGAGGTTGCAGATGATGTTGTCTTCTTCTTCAGAGAATCCTCCATGCTTGATATTAGGTCTTAGGTAATTCAACCACCTAAGTCTACAACTTTTTCCACACCTTTTTATACCTGCATACAATCAAGGTTATATATAACTCCAACAACTAATCCGGATACAGATCTTGAAAAAGGAAAAGATCAAGAACAAAGAACGAAGAAGCATACCGATCTTTTGTGGAAGAGCGATCCAGTTTCCACCGGTACCATATTTTTCGATGTAATCTTTGAGTTTAGCATCTTCTTCAGGAGCCCATGGTCCTTTCTTCACGTTTGCTTTGTCACAACAAGGAGCTCTTCCCATCTTTCTTTAGTACTTCAATTCCTTTGCCTTTGTGTGTTCAATTAAGTCTTTTCTGATATATCTCTCTAGCTATCTCTTGGCGTCTGGTTTGTTTGTGGAAAAATGTATGAGGGAAGACCCAAGCTTTATAGTGGGTATGACAAATGACAATTAGGGTTGGACATGATGCTTTTTCAAAATAAAAAAAAGTCATCCCCTATATTAGGTTTTTTTTTTTTTTGGTTAATATTTGACAACTTTAAGCACTAATTATACAGCACTTAATTATGAATAAATAATAATTACGAGAATTGTTATATTTGTATATATCTGTATAAGATTATAAAGTATATGTTTTAGTAAACCTTAAACTAATTTAATTTGGGTCTTCAAAATAGTTAAAACATATATAAAATATTATCAAATTGCAAAACGAAATTATAAAGATACAACCAGACAAATAACTAGGCAAATAACTTTTTGGTATCTTTAAGTATAAATATTTTGAAGTACGTAAACAATGCATAAATAAATAGTTCTATTTTATTGTTTAAAGGTAATGGTGCAAGTAAAATCAAGAAAGAAACCTCCATACTCTTTGTTTGTCGCCAACCTCTTGTGTATTGTTCAATTTATTAGCCATGAATGTATTTGTGAATAAAAATAACAAGCGTCTCAAAGTTTGTACCGTTTCGAACTTTCAAAAAGTTAAATCTTGATTAATTAGTTTTCTGACATCTACAGGAGGAATAAAAGAACTCGTGTTTACAATAAAACAAAACTAATGAGGATATATGGAAACCATTCAAATTAGGAAGTGATCGATATAGGTACTACAATGAAGTTAATAAAAATCCTATATTGGTTGGGTGTTTGGGGGGTTTGCCTCTCTCGAAGGTTGTAGGTTCAAATTCAGACATGAGTGTTTAATCTCTAATTTGAGGTATCATCTTGCAATTGTTAGGTTCTCTTAATGAAATTTCTCATTTAAAATAAAATTATGGAACCAACAATCATTTACCGAATGAAGAACCTTTAAGAAATACAAATTAGAAACCTAAACGAAGCAATGCACAAGTCAAAGAGATAGGAACACATGCAACTCATTACCCTTGCAAGGGTGATGAGAAGTCACGCACTCTCATTACTGAGAGCCTACTAATCTATAAACAATGTGTATACATTGGACGGAAAGACACTAGCGCTTGATGGTTTTATTCCAACAAACATCCCATTGTAAAGCCGAAAATCACTTGATTAATAAACAGAGCTAGTTTTTGGGCATCTTCTTGTTCTTGGTTTTCTTTGCAGTTCGATTAGTTTAAGGTTTGTTAGTTTTATTCCAACACGCCTTACATACACCTTGGATATAAGATGTCGCCACAGATGTCAAAAGGCATGTTGGCGATGAAATAACATCTGCTGGATAGAGCAAAGCAAGATAGTTTTCTTAATGCGATATATATTTGATTAATTTCTAAATTATCATTTGGAATTTAGACTCGATTTTGTCTTCCGAAAGATTGTATTATTTTCCGAAAACATCATGTCAACAACATCACATAATTGCCACCTAACTCTTGACTTCTTGGATTCTTCCGAGATTGTGATTGCACATATTGTGACAGTTTGGGGTACAGCTTGTTAGTTTCTTAATCCGAGTTATACAAAAATTAAGAATAAAATGACCCATCGACTCTAATGTACACTTTTATTGACAGAATTTGCTATTATGATTGATCAAAGACCATGCACGAGTTCAACAAAATGGACATAGATATTGTTAAAGATTTTCTCCATATCGACCGGTTTCACGTCTCAACAAAAGTATGATCTTTCGTCTCGATCGATCAACAGTGTTTTTGTGAAATGGACACCATGTTAGCGTTGATTTGGATCCATTAAGTTTAGTTTGTTACGTTGGAATTCTTATAAAATATCTATTCTTATGTTACAATAAGTTAAATATATATTATATATATAACATAAACATACTTAGCTGTGTCCACTAAAAAGGAGGAAAGGCAAAAGCTTAATTAGGATTAATCTATTTAATGGGAATGCATTGCAAACTTCTTCTGCTTGGATGCTTCTTCTTTTTTAATTATTCTTTGATTTTTAACACCCTTAAACAATATTTAAACTAATCCAAAACAGCTTCTCTGTCGATAAGAATAAAAATTAGCATGTCAAATGGCAGAATGCATGGTTTTCTGAAGAAATTAGAAATCAGTACTTATATATGTGTATAAGCTAACATACTATATTACCTGGGTAATCCATTTATCTAAAAAAAAGCTAACATACTTATACTTATTCGTTTTATATGTCTATGTCAAATAAGATCATATCGAATTGGACATCGCGCCATGATCATAAAGCGATCATTCTCATCGTTAATCGCGGCATATCCTACAATCTTTAGAGTAGTACGTAAATTTTTACTTTAAGGAAGCTAGGCTTTTTAAATCATTAATTAACAATAAAATTATATCGAGGGTACAACTTTTAATCTAATCCAGAAGCAAACCAATTAATAATTAGACGTGGGATTTCTGAAAAAGGATTTAATTATAAAGTGTAAAGGAAAGGGTACCACCATATTGACCAATGTTTCCAACATGACACATTATTTTCTTAATTATATTATAAATTAAATATGATTAACAAGAAAAGATTAGGAAGGGAACAAAGATATCCATGAAATAAAACAAGCAGAAAACTATAAGAAATTGGATTAAAGTTACTCACTCCCACAACCATATTTATATATTCTATTGATATATTCTTTATCAACATATTGACTCAGATTTGTTGAGATCGTAATGAGGTCTTCTTCTTGTCTTTCTTTCAACAACAGATTCTTTCTTTCTCTCTAATATGTACAATTGTCTACACCTGTGAATACGCTTAAAATATCATAGCATACAATTTTTTCATACTTAAGTATGTGAAAGCAAAATTTTCGATACATACAAATCCAGTATTTATACGTATTTTTAAGCATAAAGATCAATTCTTCGCATTTTTTTATTGAAAAAAAATAAAATTCACTTGCAAATAAATGATCTTGTCATAAAAGTACATATGTTATTATATCCCCAAGTTTGTGTAAAAGTAATTTAACAAACTAAGACAAATTAAAAGCAATTTGATAAAACAAGTAAATTTGAAGACAAAGGTTTTCCTTTTCAAATGATAACTCATTATTTAGTTGTATTAAACCATTATAAAAAGTGCTTAGAGAAACAATTAAGAGACTAATATAGACTTAAAACTCCTAGCCAAAACAACAAATAACACCTCTCTATCAAATTGTTGAAAACACAAATAGTTTATTTTTCAAGTACTCTCGGGTCGCTGATTTTTTTTAAACCGGCAGAACTCAGGTCGCTGATTAGATCAATGATTCACTAAGTAAATGCCCTCAATAATATCTAGAATAATTGCGTATTGAATTAGATGTATTTACTTTTCCTCCAAGTATTCTATATATTTATAATAATGGGAAAATCATGACCTTGTATGCGCAATTTTTTTTTTTTAAGGCAGAGAAATGTATTACTATCGACTGCTAGCAATATGCTAAATAGTCCCAAAAATATTTACAAGGGATATAAACATATCAACCGAATTTACTAATTAACCCTTATTTTGTCCGAATCTTAACTGTGAAGGAACTAAAATAAATGAATAAAAAAGTCTGAGGTGTTCAAGAAAAAAATTCCTGAGACTAGGGGCCGAGTCACCGGTTTTCAACCTAACTCGTTTTTTATAGTGCCCCATTCAGATTCGGACCATCATGATACCCCTAAAATATACGTTACAGACCAACAAAAATAACACATGCTAATTGGTTATTCACTACAACAGACAACAAATATACAAGAAACCCGGGGGTCAAAATCTTTATTTCTTTATCGATTCTTCCAAAAGCAGTGCCCATCGTCCAAGTGAGTATTACACCATCTCGGCTTCAATAATCTGGGACAAATCTATAGCTTGAATTCACACCATTTCTTCCATGACAATTCTTGTTGTTTTACCCAGTTTTTAAACCATATATATAGATAGCTTAGGTTCTCACATCTTCTTTAAGTCATTGCCATGAGGGAGAAGCATTATCAAAACAAACTTTGTTTCTATCCTTCCATAGGCACCAGCACGCAGTGAGTACAATTGTGTGTATGATTGGATTCTTTCCACTTTTATCCATCCCGAATAGGCATAGAAGATCACAAATGGAAAAAGTAAATTCATGGATTATTTTGCACCAAGAGCTAATAAAACACCATAACATATTTGCAAACACTTGATGTGTTTTCGTTTGAATGAACAAGTTACAAAGAACATTAATGCTTCTATTTGTACACATTTATATTTATATT
>JAOXNX010000028.1:3994899-4007339 GCA_028566075.1 Solidago caesia
AATACCCGATGGGGGGAAAACCCCCTACTAATCCGCCCGAAGGCACGACAATTAATAGGGGTAAACCCTTGCCTCCTTCAAGATTCAAATATAGTGTTATCAGACTCAAACCCCTTCATTGATGGACTTCCTATGTCAAAGAACAAATAATGTAAAGTTATATGTACAAAACAAATCTAATATGTACAAAGTTATATGAAATATGTATTCCACTATCTTAAGCACATCTTAACGAATTTTTTTTATAGATTATAGATCATTGGTAATATAGCCTCAAAACGAGTGTCTTATTGTTATATAGTCTGATTTTCTTTAACATGAAATATTTGCCACAATTAGATTAATAATTGTTGTCATTATATGAACAAATCAAGTTGCCCTATGGTGGACATTGGTTGAAGTCAAATGGCAAGTGACAAGTTTGACTTTCTTTGATTCAAAATTCAGAATAAGAGTATTAGGTATGAAGGTTTTGGGCATATTATTGGATTCTTTTGTTATATTATTTAACTCTTAGCATATATATATATATACTATTGTCTTTTCAACAAAATAAATACTGTAAAAATGAAGGTTTAGGGCAGTTGTGGGGTAGTGATGAATGAGGTCATGTTTATTGACCCTTAACGGCTTCTTATTAGTCTATCCTTTCCTTTTGTTTGTTCTTAGTAAAACTTCATTATACAAGTTACAATAAAAAAAAAGAGTCAAGTATCAGTGTACAAAATAAATATTGTATCATAAAACATATCATATCATGTACTATATAGGTCTAAACAATTAGGGGTAATCTCTTTAGCGTAAGTAAGGATATGACTTTTTATATCTTGGTTCCTCCATACTCTTCATATATTAGTGGAATCGGTAGGAGTTGTTAATTTCGATTGCTTGCTGATTGATCAATATATCGCGCCTAATATGAAGACTCCGATAGGATCTTCATGAGGGGTGAAAATGGGTTGGGAACTTGTTGGCACGGGTTGGGAACTTGTTGGCAGATTCCCTTGCGGTAGTGGAAACAAGGCCATGTACGCCGCCAAGTTTATGAGTGATTTGTTGGTGATGGAACATAGTTTTCGGGGGTGAAAGTTACACGTATATGTTGTTTATAAATCCCTTTTTTTTATAGGGGGTTGTACCTTGGAGAAAAAGTTTAGGGATTCAGGTAAATCCCTTTAGCGGATTTATTAACTAAGAAGGTTATTCGATCAGAGGAAAAGATATGGTTAAATCCCTCTTTAATGTATATCAGATTTAGATACCGTCTTAATACATATCCAAGACAAATTAAGCTTTCCTTATTGTAGATAGGGAAGGGATATACACGTATCCTTATAACTCGGATATGATCATCTTTCTGATATCTTCCCTATTTGGATAAAGATACAAAGGCAAGGCTTTGTATGTAAAACAAAGAGTACCGCGGGGTATACGAAAGCTCCATGCCTAAAGATCTTTGTGGATACGAAGGCATAGCTTCGTAATATAGTACAATATCATAGGCGTGAAGGCCATGGCTTCGTACTAGAGATGAGGTATACCATCACTTGTAACCAGGCAAAAACGCTATGTACAGTTGTACTCTAGTAGTCAAGAAAATGATCACGCAATCCAGGTTCGAATCCTAGGAGATAAAAAAAAAATGTCCCCTTGTGGCTACAAAGGTTCACCAGTAACGATTCCGGGCTACCCACAAAGCGGATAGTCGCCCTGAGATTAGTCTGCCCACAAAGCGAATCGGATACCCTGGTTAACCAAAAAAAAATGATCACGCAAAAAGTTTAATAAAATATTATCATGTTATGCCTCTTAATAAGTTTGTCGATACTTAAGCATACTTAATTGTTGTTTGTTTAAGCTCTTAGAGGTTAAACATAAAGCGTTCACATCGCTCAAAATTCTATTTGACAATCATAAATCATATCATATGATATAATAATAAAAATAATTAACATAATAGAAAATGATAAAGTATGTGTGACAATGACAACCAAAACAAAGCTACAATCTTGATCATGCCGGAAAATATGCTGAAAATCGTTTTGTTAATTAATCTAGAAAGTCTTCCATGTTTGTCGTGGTCTAGACATTATAGTCTATGGTTTCAAAGTCACGAAATATATATTATACTACTACAACATAATATGTATTTAATCAAATAGTTAAGATAACATACTACTTTGAGTAATTGTCACTAAATCTTGATACTTGATACCCTAGTGGTCATAGAGGTTCATCTGCTCTGACTCCGGGCTCGCAAAAACAAGTAAGCTCTTGGGATTAGTCATAGTTGTTAGACTAGTACGAGTCACGAGTCGAGTCAGAACATAGAGAAAAAGAGACGACTCGGATGGTGAATCAGACAAGCTTTTGACTCGTGATGTCATGTAATCCGATTAGTCTACTCGTAAATCAAATGGGACACCCAAGGTTACCAAGAAAAAAAACTGTTACTAAATCTTCATGAAGCAAAATATTCATACTGTAAAATGATATCATATGAGAAACATCAAGAGTTAAGTAGAGATAATTATATACTCTTTTTTTTCATTACCATATTTACAGTGTTAAATGAATGATAGTTGTTTACTTGTTTGGACAATACCAAGTTACTTTGATGCTATATACACTTTGTATGTCATTCACCGATCTGTTGGTACCGGTGTCATACCTTAAAGAGCTGAAAGTAATTTTGATCGTGCATAAATCACGCCTCTTACCCGAAACATGTATAACTACAGGCTAAATCATATACCTTTGCAGTACTCTACCAAGCGTCCGGATAGGCGTTGCATCTTTGTTTCTTCTATAGGGACTACGTTGGACCAACAAACACACTTGTTTAACAAAAAAAAAAGGAAAAAAAAAAGCAAGGAACACCAGTCACGTTAGCAATTTAAACGATGGATAAAGTTTTAACAAATATCATTTCAGTTCTTACAAACGTACCTTGATTTAAACTGAATAAAACGTACATTGCAATTGACATACAATTACAGAACAGTTTTTTTTTTCCCTCTTTGTGCCCAAAAAAACAGAAGAGTCAAGTCTATAGAGCAATGTAGTGTGAGAATTATGCGGATCTAAATTGATCATCATCATCATCTATGTTTTACACGTTGATGCTAAATATATTATTGCCTGCTAAAACAATAGACAATAATACGTGCGACCCGTGGGTTATTATATACAGATGCACTCCTTTACGGGCTGCAACCACTCTCGAGTCTCGACTTGCAAGATTCCATGTCCAGTGTTGTCCATGGCGACCACTTTGGAACTACTCAATGAGTAATCCATGTCCTTGGTAATATTGGATCAATCCAATATGTTGCAGACAATCATGTCATTTTACATTGATGGCTGCAGCCATAGTTCTCAGTTTCTGTGAAATTTCCGAAAACGATGGTCTTTCTGCAGGATCAGCAGACCAACACCTTCCCATTAAAGCTTTCCATTCAGGATCGCACCAGGTTGGGATTGTTGGACGTAACGAGTTGTTCACAATTCCTCCTACATGACACATCATCATATTCAAAAATTTGTTTTTGACTAGTAGCAGGAAATCTTCTCATTTTTTTTTCTCCCAACATAGTTTATAGGAATTGAGAGCTTGTTTTCTAAGTATTTTCAATGTTTACTATCTAGTGTTGTTCATAAAGATTATGTGACATACTACTGTCATGTAAGACTCGTTTGTGTATAATATCATACACCGTAGCAAAACAGAGGTCGGGTGGGGTAAAGTCACAGGACAAAATGGGTGCTTCGAGAGTGAAATATGATTACAAAAGACACATAGTGAGATAACAATTTAAATTTTTGAACAAAATGATTTAACAGGTTTCTGCTGAGAAAAATACAATTTGGGTGACTTTCAACCTATTTTGCACAAGCTAATTATTTTTTTTTATTATATCTTCTTGACCCATTAGATATAAAACATAATCCATATGTGCTCATTCAAAAGTACATAGGTCAATATTGCTACATGAACTTGATGTTGTACACGATATACAAATGAAATCAGGGCTGCTCAGATTTTGATACTTCATTACCTTCAAGCATTAGGCTTGGAAACTTTCTTATTATATTTTGTCTCCTTATCTTTAAATTTACCCCTTAAATTGCAATTACCAAATCCTAAACAATCTATATTTCGCTTAATAGCTATAGTCATTTTTATCAATAAAAGAAAACCTATAAACCAATATGAATATGGACATACCAATTATGGAAGCACAATGCATATCTCCGTAAGGTTCGTCTCCAGTAAGCAATTCCCACATCACAATCCCGAATGAGTAAACATCAATCTAGATTCGCACATTAAAAGATATATGGTATTGTAAGAACAATAATTGCAAGGAAAAACTAACAGGTAAGAGAGTTATTTTTATAATTTTATACTTGGTGATGTACCTTTTCTGTTACCATGTGACTTTTGCCACTAAGCAGCTCAGGTGCCATCCAGGGCAATGTTCCCCGAACACCTCCAGACACCAAAGTGTGTTGCTTTACCTTTGATAGGCCAAGATCTCCTATCTAAAAAGAGCACACATATATAAAGCTCAACAAAATCCTCAAAGTAAACATAAAAACGGAAGTAAATTAACTGTAAGTGGCAAAATGGGGCAGATCAGGCTGGTTGGGTAACGTGCAAAATGGGTGCTGATCCAAACTAGTAATTTTAGATGCAGGGTTGAATGTCTGGATGGATGGTCTAACCAGACAACAGTTTTGCCCATTTTTTTTAATCTTTGTGAACAACGAATGTATTACATATGTTGCAAAAACAATATTACGAAAATAATAATATAAATTCTCTTAAATGAAAGGACTTGGGACATCGCAAGAACTTAAATACACTTTATTGAACATTTGACCCATTCCAATTTTAGCTAACTTCTTTATATTTTGCCCATTTGACCTACCATAACCAACAAAATACAACCCAATTTACATACAAATGGGTAATTGTTGCCACAAAAAATGAACACTCATGCATCACATACCTTGCAAATTGGTCGATGTGGATCTCTCATATTGACTAGTAGGTTTTCACATTTGAGATCAAAATGCACGATATTCTTTCCATGCAAATATTCCATTCCAAAAGAAGCATCCATAGCAATGATAAGCCTCTTACGCCGATCAATAGTTCTGTCACCAAATCAATCCCATAATAAATGCAATGTTACATAGGACACAGGTTGATAACATTTAGCTGTCGCTGAGCCAAATATCTAAAGTTCCCTCAAATATGAGAAAAGGTAAGAGTCTTGTAAATCAAAATTCAAAATCAATGGTACCAATGCGGCAATGCTTTCCAATGATTACAAAGTATATTTTTGAAACTTTGCCAAAGAGATCTTGCCTTTATTGAGGAACTTTAAACAAGAGACTGGGAGAGTAGGATTCAAGAATTGTATATACAAAACATGTCTTTTTAAATACTAAAAGAGTTGGGGCAAACTGAGAACATGAAAATTGACAAAAGATCAAGTAAAACTGATACCTGTCTTTTTTCTGTAAGAACTGCTTGAGAGATCCATTAACCATGAACTCTGTTACAGTTGCCAACGAGCCATCTGGTCCATCACGGACTATACCATAAAAAGAGACAACATTTGGGTGGTGCAATGAGCTTAATATCAATGCCTCCTTCCAGAAATCTGCAATCTACACATAAATAGATGTACAAATGATTAAAAAGGAGGGACCTGCAGAAATCTGCTAATTGTTACATAAATAGATCCAGCAATATTAATACGAATACAGAGTAACTGAAGAGTATCAGTTATAGAAACTTGAGAAACTATGAATTTCAAGAGTTGCAGGAAAAAAATGGCCTTATATAATGAACACAAAATTCGTCTTAGATATCAATAAGCTTTGATTCTTCAGATATTAACAAGATAGTGCATAAGACTGATGATTACTGGCTATTCCCATTTCTTCATACAGCTTATTCTGAGCAAATTCAATAGCAAATATGAGCCACTTCTCATACGTGTCAAGCTAGGCTGACCCAAAACATTTGTTGTCAATTTCTCTTATACTTATTAACCCAATAAATATGATTACAAATGCTAAATTATTATAACTATAATCTACTTTGTTCAAACAATGCAAATTAAAATATTCCATTCATTAAAAATACATGGTGGTCAACTTTCGACCCATTTGCTAATATTTGCAATTTGACACCTTCGAGATAAACCATAACCAAATTAAACAGTTCATTAGTAAATGAGTCGGAATTGCTAATGCAAATCAAATAGAAAGATTCTAGAAAGTAGAAACGATGAGCAGAACCTAGGATGTTTCTATCATGTAAGAACACCTGCTATGGGGCTGTAGTTTCCAAATGATAACAAATATTTATGTCAACTGTATACAAAGGGATATCGTATGGAGATACCACCATAAAAAGTCATTACCTGTCCTCCACTACATGGGTTACAAGTGTTATCATTTGATTATCCATCTTTTTCTACTACAATAAATAAAAACTTAGATATGTTGTTAGATGCTTGTTTTTATCATGCAGTAAATCCTTCATTTAACAATTTAACTAAGAAATAGACCCAAGAAACTAAAAAAAGGTATCCTGAGTGATTGCAATACTCGAATTCACTGATATAATGATATTCCTGGTATAGTATATACTATCAAACATACAATAATATTCTATTCGATGGAAGTGTTTGATCTTAAAGGGGAACTTCTATAACATTGCATGTGAGGTATTATTTCTTGGTTTCATCCAGTCATTAATTACTTACTATTTTTAGATAACAGTAGATGGAAACAACACTTGTAAGAAGTCCTATTGAAAACAATATATATAGGCCTGCCTGCCATCCACAACATAATAAGTAGACATATTTAATCATATACGTATAACAATTACTTATGTACTATACATCAGTACACATCATCATTATTCTTCCATCCAACAACCGCTCCTCCCCTACCCCCCAAAAAAGAAACTGATAACCTCGTAAACCCAAATCGCGATGTCACTAAAACCGCAGTTTTCTTTCCTAGGTGTGTATTTTTCTTCCACCGCTTTCATCAAAAGGTGGCAGAACAGGCGTAACCAGTCAAATATGACAAATTTTATATGGACTCACTCAGGTCGGATGACTCGCTAACCCCTTTTATTCATTTATTTGAACTTTTTTAAAAGTAAATGATCTAATTAACATATTTAAACAATTACTGTTAAAATTAAATTAAAATGTAACTTATCTTTTTTTAACAAGCAATATAGGAGGTTTTAAGCATATTGAAAACGCTTTGTGTAAATTTCTGTTTGACCTAGTCGATCCATTTTATCTAAGTTTTTATAAAAGAGATTAAAAACAACCTGATTCAATTCAATCTTAGGTAAACGGATCGGAATTGCCAGTCCTAATTTTTTAAGTGCAGATAAACTTTATTGCCTCGAGGTCTTCACCCAAGGGAGACAGAAGAACCACAACTCTTATAACCTTTGAGAACAATTATAAAGATATTGACAGTTTATACTTTATAGAGGACACTAAAGCACTGTATAGATCTCATATCTTCAAATATTTGAGTCCTCTCCCATATGAAACCCAACAAAATCTGACTACAACAGGGTGTGGTTATAATAGGAAGATGATTAAAAGTAGTCATCTTTAACTTCACTAGAAAATAAAGATTCAAAAAAAAAAAGGTTACAAGTAGTGATCACGGGAGCTCAATATAGATAAAGAAAGCAGAACTTGGTACTTGTAACAGATTAAAATAAAATAGAGACACGTATATTTCTTAAAGAAATCTTGGCACAATTTCATTTCCTGAAACAATTACCTATAGCGTCTTAAATGAGTTGCAGATATATGAAAAGACAGTTCTGTTAGGACCTAGAAGAAGTTAAAAGGATCTTATCCAGTTGTGTATGGAAATTTTTGTAAGAATTTAACGAGGTTCATGACTGGAGAACAATAATTTGGCTAGTGTTAAACTGTTAACTTATGTTCTATTAGTTGTGAACATTTAAGTCAGTAAAGAACTCAGCTAATGATCATTAAAAACAAGTAAAACAGTAGCTAATTACACTATGTGCTTACGAGGAACAGGTCATACCCAATGGCATGTGTAGCGAGACAACAAAGAGTTTATAATTGAATACAGCTCCAAATCAAAGCATATGCTTCAAATCAAAAACTAGATGTAATTTTTGTGCTAAATCAAACTTGCAATCTCTCACCAAATGAAGCTAAAATATGAAAGTAGACCCTCACTAATGTATCTTTTAGAAAGGAAGAGTAAAACTTAAGTAGTTTTATTGAGTATTTGAATCATAAGCAACTATAACGATCATAATAATCAATCTTAACTGTTATACAATCTAACCACTTAAAATTAACAAAAGTGATAGCTTTGATGGGAGTCAAAGATATATATCAATCTACATATTTCCGCATACTAATCACTACAAAAGAAGCTATGTCTCATCATTCTCCACTAGATTTATTTTAATTCATGATGTGGAAGAGAACTTGAACAATTAAACTAACAATCAACAAGTATATCATAGAACAAAAGGTTTCGATTTAAAGGCGCTAAATTCATGTATTACAAAACTAATGAAAGAACATTTTTAATTTCGTAAAACAAAAAGGATAACTTTAAAGGAACTAGATTCACGTGTTATAGAGAGAGCACATGTATACACTAGCAAGCAAATCTTAACTAGTTAAGCAAAATGACCAAAAATGGAGTATCAATTAACATACCAAACGTTCTCTTTCAGATGGCCTCCCAGCAAAGCAGCTGGCTTTTATTCTTTTTATTGCCACATCTGAACCCTTCCATTTCCCATGATAAACAGCTCCATAAGTACCAGATCCTAACTCCCGTATTTCCTCCAGATCATCATTCTTTATAGTCTAAGAAAAAACATAAATTCAAGCTAAATATAAATCATTTGTTTGTACGTTAAGAATTAAATATATATATATATACATATATATCTATACACACACACACACACATATATATATATATGATTAGAGAAGAACCTGCAAACCCCGAGCAATAGCTTCCTCCTCTGCCTTTGTTGGTTCGATCTTTGTATTGCTTTTGGTGTCACTGTCAGAATCCAACTCCAAATCCGCAGAGGGGTCCTATAAAACAAATAAACAAATTTAAGAGAAAAGTAACCCATGATCGGAGCTTATAAGTTATAGCTAGTAGAGGTGGGAAAATGACCTGACTGAAACCTGTGAGTTTAGCATGGGCAAAATAAGGGCAGTTCGCTTAAGCTGATGTGAAAAACCTTTTTTATTCACTTTTAGTAAAAAATTAATACAATGATATGATAAGATTCAAAAACATTTTTTACTATAATAAAACTCAAAATCTTTGATTAAAGCGATTTAGGAGGTTGTGTGCCTCAAAGAAAATACTTCACACAAATTGATAACCGACCCATTATCGGGCCCCCACCAACAACCAGTTTGACCCATTCCCTTTATAGATGGAAAATTCTAACCAGCCCATCAAACCAGTTTAAAATAACCCAAATCGGCCCACTCAAAAGTATATGAGTCGAAATTGACACCTCTAACTAGTACCCTTTACTCACCACTGCGTCTAATTCCTGCGCAGTTCCTTCTTTGGCTTTAACATCAATCACGGCAGGAGAAGCTGCAATTTCTTGAGTTTCATCTTTCACCTCCTCGACACCTTCTGCTTTCTTTACAGATTCAACACGTTGTGGCATATGAGCCAACCCCTCAATTGCAAGTTCCTCGTTTTTCAGAACAAGAGCATTATCTTTATCAGAGTTCACAGCTCCAACGATTTGTATTGTAGGTGAAATCACGTTTTCTCTATCGAAACCATCTTTCCTACTACTGGAATTATTTATTCCGTCTGTATTCAAGCTGTTGGGAAGTACTATATCATCAACCAGAGTAGGTGCTGAATCAGACCTTGTGGCTGGTTCTATCGGATTCAAACAGTTAGGCAAGTCGGGAGTAGATTGGACTGGTTCTAAAGTTGATTGAGCAACTTCAGGAGAAAACTGAATTGGGTCGGGAGTTACTTGAGCCGGGTCAGACGTAAGTTGGACGGGTTTAGGAGAAAATTGAACCAGATCGGAAGTAGGTTGGACAGATTCAGGCATAAATAGCACAGGTGGAGGAATGAATTGGACGGGTTCAGTTGGTGACTGATGCTGATTCGGACTTTCCACCCCGACAGGAAATCTAGGACTGGAATCTATTGTGGTCCTAACATACCCTAGGTTATATGTACCATTTTCTTGCAGCGGGACTCCCGATGCCTCATAAGATGGATGACCATGTATTGGACTCTGACCATTTCTCCATAGAGCATTCGCAGGCACATGCCCATGCGATGGTACACCATGGTAAATATTTTCAGCCCCATAAGCATTAGGATAACCTGTAGCCACACCCTGATCATGAAACATCTCGTTGCCAAACTCAGGGCCATGACGAATATAGCGTGGGCGATCGTCATGATAGACATAATGTGAAGTCATGTCACTCCCATCCGGATATGCACTCTGCCCGATATTCATATTCATACCATTCCCATCTACTACATAATGATCATTAAATCTCGGTGGGTTACGTAATCTGGGTTCCTCAACTCGCGGGCTTGACTGATGCATCATCCATCCCCTATCATGCGGATGAGCCTCATTATAAAAAGTTCTAGGAGAGCATTCAACACACGGATTAGAACCATTCCCAACATTGGAACCTTGAAGTATATTACCCGGAAACCCCGCCTTATCACCCGACACAGGTGGCGGTGGTAACCAAACAACATTCTCTGGTAACGGAGACTGTTGCTGGTCATACTGCGTTTGATGCCCAACATGCTGCTGCTGCTGCTGCTGCTGTTGTTGTCTAAAATAATCATCCGAAGGACTATGGTAACGTGAGGACGAAGAAGGTGAATTCGGAAAGTCATTACCATGATGCCTAGGAGAATAATACGCAGGACTCCATGGTGACTCCATTTCACTGTAACGTTGACTATACGACTGCTGGTGAGGTATTCTCACATGCTGCAAATTAACCGGCGACATGGGTATCTCAAAATTCCTCGGGTTATAACCATTACTACCAGGATTACCATTACCATCCAAACTCAACTGACTATAATACTGTTCAACCAACCCATCATCCAAACCCAAACCCGTTTTCCCAAACTCGGGAGAATCATTATGACTATTCAACGCATCAACATACCGTCTCTCATTATCCCTCTCATCAAAATGCACAACCAAATTATCATCCTGATCACCACTCGAGAACAAAAATATCCTAAGACGAGTAAACCCATCACCCGACCCCAACTTCTCATACTCTTCCATCATATTCGTAACATCATCATCGTTCACAACAGAAACCAACGCGTCAAGATCCTCATCAGGTTGTTGATATTTCAAAACACACACATCCTCAAACAATTCTTTCATCTTACTCATAAGTTGTTCATAACCTATATCTTTAGGGACATTAACAATTCGCGTCTCGCCGCCTACGTATCTAAGTTTTCCGTCTAGGGGACGGGGTAATATACTACCATTAAAACTACATAAAAACTTTAACCTAGGCTGTTGTTCCTCATTCGATTTCGAACTACGAACCGAATTCGGACTATCCATTTATTTATTCCTACTCTCAATACCCTAACCCTAACCCTAACACAATATATAACAATAATAATAATTACACATAACAATAACAATAAATAATAATAATAATATTCATAACAAAAATAAATTAAAATAAAAATAACAATAATAATTATTTAATTTAATTTGATTTGATTTGATCTGAATCTGTGTGGAGTGAGATTGGGAAGATAAGATGATGAGCAATGATTTTTTTTTTTTTTTTTTTTGATATAATTTTTTTTATATAAGAAATAAAAAATAATAATAATAATAATGTGATTGATTTTTGTAAATAGAATTTAAAAAAGGGGGGAATTATAATGATATTTGATTTGTAATGTGATTGTGATTTGAGGATTAGGGCCACACGGTGGACATCGGATTCTTTCTTTCTTTTTAAGTTGGACTAGTGATGACAGCATCTAATATTTATATTTGTTGGATATTCGTTGGACTCGCAGAACAAGTTCATAAAAAAAAAAAAAAGTTTATTTTAAGTGAACGAATATTCGCTCTGTTATATGAACGAACATTTTTAATATAAACTTAAGGAAATGTTCATTTAAATCCTAAATTTTTTTTGGAAATCAAGAGATAAATCTTAGCCACACATTTTTTTCCCATTTTTTTCTGTCCTCCATAAATCATTAGTTTCATCTAATTCGTTCAAAATCTTTTATCTCAAAAACCGTACATCGATAAATTATAAAAATTATATGGGTGTTCTTAAAATTCCGTCCTC
>JAOXNX010000028.1:4009583-4021168 GCA_028566075.1 Solidago caesia
AAGACGCACATGGATTTGATTAGTCATTTGGCGATTAAAAAAAAAAAGAAACCAAACCAAACCAAACCATAAACGAAAACAACTTAGTTCTGTTTTCACAAATTGAAGACGCTGATAGAATTCTTAGGCAACATGAGATTAGTAACTTAACTAGTAAGTAATGGAAATTTGGAATACAATACCTTGCAATGATCTTTCTAACCATCGAGAGCTATATACCGTCAATGCCTTAAGATTTCTGGGAGTGTCGCAACGTAAAATATTCCTTTCTCGCATCCTCCGCCGAGCAAAACCTTACCTTTAGAAGTTTAGATACATAAAATACAAAGAATGAGGGGTACTGATTATGATTGAAAGTGGCAAAAAGGACAGGTTAGTTCAGGTTGAATGGGTCATTTTTTTAGTCCGGGTTAATTACTGGAAGGTTGAATTGACCCGCAAAGGTGCAAACACTTTATGGTCATTGTAAAAATTAAATACAAATTAATGCGATTATTATGATTACAAAAACGATAATGACAATAATAATCTAAATCTTTAAACAGAATGATTTAAGAGGCTGTATAAATTAATGTGATAACCGATAAGTATGATTACAAAACCCATATTATTACAATAATAATCTAAATCTTTGGATAGAATGATTTAGGAGGTTGTAAGCATTAAAAATAGACCTTGGTCAATGTTAAACATTTAGATTGCCCGGTTTCCCTGTTAGGTAAAAAAAAACTTTGGTTGACCCAAAAATAGAACACGACCCAAAAGATAGAACACGACCCAAATTGACCCACTCATAAATAAATGAGTCGGAATTGCCACATCTTTGAGTCACTGTCACCGTAATATTTAATAGGATAATGGTATATCCTCCTAATTCATTAACCTAAAAACTTTCTTAACCATATACTGACAGCTGTGCTTGGCACTAAGTTCTGTTGGTTTAAATCGTTAAATCCCACATGTGCAATGCACATAAGAGATTTAACAAGTTAAACTAATCGAGTATGAGGACTGCTCGCAATGAAAATAAAAACCCCAAGGATAGCGACGAAAAAAAGCATATGGCTTAAAATGCAAATATTACCAACCATAGGGACCATTTGTGACATTTTCTCTATAAATAACAATTGCATATCCTTTTAAAAACAATATAACATAAACACATAAAATCATTTAAATAGTTTTTAACATTATTACTTTAACTTCCCCTTGTATATGTATCTAGTTTTTAACATATCCTTTTATGTGTTTATGTTAAAATCATTTAAATAGCTTTTATAATGTTACACCTGATATATGAAATGTCAAAAATGTAAACAAAAAACATAAAAAGTTAATGAAGAAGTTGTGCCTATGACAGAAAGCATCTCATATAAGCGTTCAGTGAATTGGTCCATCAGATATGGACGACACCTTACAAACACCAGCAGAAGTGGTAAATGGTAGATCTTTAAAGCAGGCTATAAGATCCTTGTCTGTATGTAAGTCCACCTGCAGTGTCTCCCAAACCTTCTTAGACTTAAGAATATCATCAGGCTCACCGTCAAACCCAGAAAACTTAACTCTCTCTCCAATAGCAACAGACTGGGGTGGCTCAACTAACTCAACCTGAAATTATGTTCGTGCGATCAGGACAAATGAATGTTCAAGATTTGGTTGTATTCATGGTAAAGTATACAACTGGATTAATTCACCGCTGCTAACTACCAATATGATGAGTTGAGTTGTGAATCAAAACAGGTTGGCCCAGCCCACCCCAGCCCAGCTTGACCCGAAACACTGGATGTCCAAAAGTTTTAAGTTTTCAAAAAGATTAGTTTGTTATAATTAATAGCAATAGCACAAGTTAAATTATTTCAATAACATACTACACTTTGGGCAAACTTTGACTGCGTTGACCCAATTACTTCATTGATAACTTTTTTATTTTTGACCCGTTAGAAATAAAACATAGCCCATATCAAACCATGGACAGTTGGACTGAAACTGCCCCCTCTAAACTTTTCATTAAAGAAGCACATTAAGGTAGAACTTTTGGAACTTTTTGTCACTTTTATGCTCTTTATCCTATCGGTTGAGCGCTTGTTCACCTAGTAATGCATGCTAAGCTGCTATTCAATTTCACGAACTTGGACTCAACTCAACAAATATTAAAAAACTCCTCTTAAAATGAATTGCTTCTAGGATTTTGAAGGTTTGTCAAATATAATCCTCCAACTAACATGGATAGAGAATAGTAGCATTAGCAGACAATGAACCACTGAGATGTGGCCATAACATTAGTACGCGTCGACCTTTAATTAAGGGTGCAGTATTATGAATTCTTACCTTGGTGTGATCACTATTGTTGGTACAAAGAACCATCGCATGTGATTTTATACCGAGCATGGTTGCAGGCTTTAGATTGCATAGAACACAAACCTTCCGGTTCTGAAGGGGAAAAAAAAGAAATGTGAACCCACAAGGAAAAGATTCATACACACCCGTTAAAGAGAACGCACAGACATATATTAATATACATACATGTGTATCTAAAACCAAAAGCGGCAGATAGGGTTTGGAGTAATAATAATAACCTGCATCTCCTCAATAGGAATATATTTGACAAGCCCGCTAACAACAGTTCTAGGCTCCTCTTCACCAACATCAATCTTTTCCACATACAAAGAATCAGCATCGGGATGTTTTTGAATTTCCTTAATAATCCCGACACGAATATCTAGTCTATTGATCGTTATCTCCTGTTCTGCACGGTCAGCTTGACTTCCAGCAAACTTATTCCTGAGAGATTCCACTTCATCTTCCTGCACATTACAAGATGTTCAAGCAAATGCTGCCACTAGACTACACAAAACGAGCTAAAAGAAACGTCTACAAAAAACACAAGAAGAAAATAAATTTACCAATTCCGAGAATAAATCCTTATCAGGGATCCCAATTCTGTGACCAACAGGAATGATCTCCCAAAGAGTTTTGGCCTTTAAAACATCCCCTTCATCATCAGAAAGGGATAGTTCATCAACGGGCATGTTAAGCTGCTTGAGTACCTGTATCAACACATTGAAAGGAGTCTTTAAGGGACCAAAAGATGACCTCTTACAGAAATATCATGCCTATACTCCAAAAACTTCAAAACAGAAGGTGCATATTTATTTACTAGCCTGAACTGAAAACGATGGCATAAAAGGTTCTAAAAGGCATGCAAGAAGATAAACTACTCCCGCAGAAGTTCTCATGACTATGGAACACAAAGGAGGATCTTCCTTGTAAAGCTTCCAGAATTGGCTGGCCTACATAAAGAAATACAAAATCACATTCGTTGTGGATTGAAGAGGTTGAGGGTTGATGAATTTACCCTTTTTCCTTTTAACGTGACTTGATTAACTATAGTCTAAATTAGTGGACTTACTTGTAGATATGCATTTAACTCGCCAGAAATACTCATTGCAATTTTCAATCCTTGCTTTAGTTTGACCTATACCAATTGCCGAACAGACATTTATATTTTTCTCAAAAATAAAATTAGTACAGCAAAATATGTACACATTATATTATATTATATACTATATTATTGTAATGGGTTATATACTATATTATTGTAATGGGTTGTGAATAGTGTTTTTAAGGAAAAAAAAATGATATTCACATATACAAAAGAAATGACAAACATTAAACATAAAAATGATTTGGTGGAGTGGTTGGTTGGTTGCCTTTGTAATTGGTGGACATGGGTTCAAATCTAAATTTCTTTTTTTTTTGTGTTTTTGTTTTTTAAAATTTTCATTTCACCCCCTTCTTTTTTTAAATATACATATTTAATCCTTCAATTTTATTTTTTTTTAAATTGACATATATGTACCATTTGGTATTAGATATATATATATATATATATATATTTTTAGAACGACATTCTAATCTACTCATACACCTAAACTACACACATGCTTGAGATGAAATCCAGGACTCTCGAAAACCCCCTATTAATCCGCCCCACAAATGTGGGAAGTGAGACTCGAACCCAGGTGGATCCTCCTAAGGTCAAAGACCTTACCAATGAGCCACCAAACACACACATAAACTATATTACCTAATACGAAATATAACAGTAACTAACATAACGGAACCGTATCAATAACAAATACAATCACAATAATTGAGGCTGCGCAACGCACGGCCTGAACTTCACTAGTAATTATCATTAGAAAAGTATTTATATTGTCAAAAATACATGATTGTATAAAGTTAGAAAACATTTAGATAACTAAAAGTTTATATACAAGTTTCTCATTAAACACTTTTTTTTATTTATATTATAATGGTCAAGCATTTATAATATCAGTTATTAAAGATATATCGTATTTCTTAAAGAATAAAGATTATAATTACGATAATTTTTAGAATCTTAGTTAACAAAATTTTGCAATATGCCAAAATATATCATTGATCGAGTATAATATTATTTACATTAATACACACTATTTTCCTCCCATGCATAGTGACGGAACTAGGATTGAAAGTAACCGGTAACACAAAAAAATTTGTCACTAGCCTCACATCGGCGTAAAATAACAATAATGACTAGATTGTTATGATTTTAGCGACTTTTAAGGATTTTTTGTTATTTTTAAACGTTTTTTGCATTTTGCTATTTCAAATAGAATCACTTGCCTTCTCCATGGCCTCCACATATTGGTCAACATAGTAACCAATCTTGTCTGCCAATCCTTTTGTTAAGGAATGTGACTCTGCACCGGGAGCATCGGGAACTACGGATTTGTATCCTGAACCCTTCCCAGTTCTTGACTCTGTCAATGAATTTTAGATATCATCAGATGCAAACCAAATAAAGACGATAAGTCGATAAAGCATTCCACAATAGATTAGCGAAATTGTGCTATTGCTGATATAAGTTAAATTCCAATGGATACCATCTACTTACCTGGATCTTTAGCAATAAAGCTTAAGACACGGTAGATGAAATTGCCTAAATTATTTATCAATTCGTTGTTTAGCTTCGCTTGCAAATCTGTCCATGTAAATATCGTGTCTGATACCTACACATGAAAAAAGATTGAGGTAACGGAGAAAAGTATCAGAAACACTTTGGAAATTACAGAGAACGAAGATCACATTATTGATCAAATATTAAACAAATTTCCGACCTCTGGTCTATTGGTTAATAAGTAATATCTCCATACTTCAACAGGAATGCCTGTCGCCTTGGCATCATTTCCAAAGACTCCTATACCCTTACTCTTTGAGAACTTGCCTACACACAGTATCAACGTAAATACTAATAAGCACATGTACAACTAAGAAGCCAAAAAACAGATCTCAGGGACATTTCTAGAGCCAAAACCAAAATTCAAGGGCTATTGAACAAACCTGACTCATAATTTAAGTACTCTGTAACACTAATAGTCTTCATCATAGTCCAACTCTCTCCAGTCCCAATAAGTGTAGAAGGAAACATTATCTGGAATCAATTTTTCATCACTAATTAGAAAATAAGAAATATGATCAAAACTGACACGGAAAGATTTATGATCCACGTCAAGAAATTCATACACATTTTACCCAAAAGCTTTGAAGTAAGCAGATGCAACATTGGGATACATCATCAACACAAAAATGCAAATATATGTCAACCAAAACAAATGGCAAGCCTAAGTTGTGACATGAGCAAAGTTTCATATAGCTAGTAAATTATGTTCAGCACTCAGCTGACTTTCCTTTGTGTGTATTTATGTATGTTTGATGTAACCAGAAGTTCTTATTGTTAATATACATCTGCTCTCTCAATTGTTTCCTCATTCTCTTTGTGACTTAAAAGTTTATATCATTCACAATCCCGTTGATCCTATGGTATCAGCCCATTCTAAATCACCATACATGATCTAATAAATCATTGTTTCAAGCCGTTGGATGACTCTCCTATTGAGACACTCGATCAAAGTGGATAAAACTACAAAGAGTTGATGTCATTTAAGTTTAGTGGTCACCATTCTTACTCCAAAATGATTTCTCTAGCCCATTACTGATTTCAAGAAAATAACTACACTGAAAACGAAAACTTTTGCAGGCAATCACTGTTAACAGCCCTGAATGCTAGGCACAACTGAAAACTTTTCCAAAAAGACATCATCTCATTCATTAAATCACAATTAACAGGAACAATGACCTTGTCATCTCATGGATCATCAATAAAACCACAAACAACGTAAGTAACAGCCTAAATTTTAATCATTCAACCACCAACACTTTAAAAGGAGCTACATGTGTGTATTTCTATTGATAATCTATGAATGAATGATGTTTAGATTGTTACTCACTCTATTAACTTTATTGATAACTATAAGTTGACGGTTGGTTCATGAAATTATCCGGTAACAATCTTCACTTTTTTCTTAGCATTTTGATTTTCTAATCCGCTAGGAAATTTTGAGATGAAATTTAGACCAGATTGATCATTTATGGGTAGACAATGGATGTACTCAATCAACAACATCCTTTGATAATTGTCCACTATAGGAGTCCGGAGATGAGTCATGATCTAGACTTGAAACCAGGATTAGTGATACCAATTGTAACAACGCAAAAATCTACTGAGTGACTTAGAGAGAATGAAAGAAAAATTGAGAGAAATATTGTACATTATAGAGTATGAAAGGGAAAGTTAACATAGGAGTATGCATGTCTACATCATACCTCCCCCATACTCACACACAAGGGGATTGAGCATTGTTGTAGAAAGGGGAAGTTAACTTATTAAACTAGTAGTATAGAACTTTCCAAAAGTTTAACTTGATATTCTGTTGATTCAATTGAGTGTATTTATAAAACTGATTTGATAATTCACATGTAGAGTAGGCATGTCGTATGATGTATGTGCTGGTAGACACATGTGCAACTTTGTAACGATGATGGGTCCCATTGTTAAAATAGTCAGAACTACATCAGTATTTCCGTACATAACTTTAGGATATTAGATTATTGTTTATGCACAGATGGGCTACAAATACTAAAAAAAAATAGTTCAAAACATAAAATAAATACACTTACAGTGTGAAATGGAACATTATCCTTGCCCATAAACTGATAAAGCTCCACATTTTCAGGATTCTTCCACCACGCCTCCCACTCAGGCGTGTAGCACTTAGTAATTGAGATATATCCAATAGGTGCATCAAACCATACGTAGAAAACCTAATTAAGGTAAGCGAACCACAATATAAATACGCTAAGCCAAAAAGCACGTTAAAGACCGGTTAGGGACTCTCACATTAACTAACACTTAACAATGATGTTATTAATTATATATAATATGGGTAAACTAAAATACAATCAACTTCCTTACCTTCTCTTTAAATTTCTCAAGAGGAACAGGAACACCCCACTTCAAATCTCTAGTAATACAACGTTGCCTCAATCCTTCTTTAAGCCATGCATTCGTAGCATGAATAGCATTTGGACTCCACAAGCCAGCCACCGACATTCTGCTGATATATTCACGCAGATTACCTTCCAACAACGGGAGCTCAAGAAACATGTGCTCTGTATCACGAATTCGAGGGATGGTTCCGCAAACCTATTTTCAGAAGAAGCAAAAAATGCCGTCATATTATAACAGGTATAAAGTTTGTTAATTATTTGTCAAAATAAGTTTTAATTGTGTCTAACTGTATAGGTTTAAATTCACACCAAACAAGAGAAGTAAATTTACCTTGCATTTAGGGTTAACAAGTTCTGTTGGATTTAACAACTTGCCGCAGATTTCACACTGATCTCCTCGTGCAGAACCGTAATTGCAAGCTGGTGCAGGGCAGGAGCCCTCAACTAGCCGGTCAGCTAAAAACTTGCTGCAATTATCACAGTAAAGCTGAGTTGCACAAAGATGATTAGTGATTTATTGGCCTAATTAAGATAATCCATAACTAACTATAATTAAAATTGGAAATTTAAAAATAAAAAACTGAAAATAACCACCTGCTGTGTTGTATTCTCAGAAAGCCAGTTATTCTCCAGCAACTTGCTAAAAATTGCCTGGCAAACTTCAGTCTGCTCAGGTGTTGATGTTCTTCCAAAGTGATCAAAACTTATATCAAACCATTTATATACGTCCCTATGAATCGCATGATACCTAAAATGATAACAAAAAACTATTCAGTTATCACAAACTCATAATAAGACCTAATTAATTATAAAGATTTTGTAGTTATCATAACTTGTCACAAATTTCTTTAGGAGTGGAGTTTTCCTCCAAAGCTTTTGTCTCGGTAGTGGTTCCGTACTCATCAGTACCGCAAATGTATAAGACATTGTATCCTCTCAAACGACAATACCTAGCATACACATCCGCACTCAACACGCCTACATTCATCAACAAACGACAATACTACAAAGTTTATGTCTTGGAAAAATTAATGCCTTGTCACATTCATATTTTCTATTATAAGGTTTTGAATGAAAAGAAGAGATTAATTAGTCGAAGCATGAGTTAAATTCTCTAATAATAATAATAGCAAAAGCAGACAACTTTTTGTTTTACAATAAATTGGTAGAGTGATATTACGATATGTATAAGTATAACAACTCAACTTACATCCAATAATGTTACCCAGATGAGGTATGTTGTTGACGTACGGTAACGCACTTGTAATAAGGATGTTTCGTTTTCCTGGAATCGGCACTCTCGCCGCCTTCCGATCGTCGCCGGCGCCGGCGCCGGCTGTAAAATCGCCCATTTGGTCGTTAGGGCTTATACAAGCAATGTGTTACTGATTGTGTTGCGTTATTATTTATATTATTGTTTTATAATACTAACAGGAGTCGTCGTCGACGAAACTGGAGAATTGTTACCACGGCTCGACGAAACTAAGGGGACTCCGTAGAAAAGATTTTTATATAAATAAAGTAGAAACAAATTAGGCATAAACCCCACAAAATTTAGGGCATTAGGCATAAACCCCACAAAATTTAGGGCCCTAAATTTTATCTAATGGACTTAAGTTTTATATATACGGGCTTAAAAAAATCCTAGTCCAAAGAACTTAAAAATCCCTAATGTGCTCTTTTACCTCTTTACGACTGAATCAGTGAATCACATACACGGATACACCTCCTCATCACTTCACGACTTGAAGATGAATCGGCAGGGATCACGGCTGCACGGCTCCGGCTGCACCACCAGCCACCACTGGTCCACTGACCACGTCCATCACCAGGTTATTTGTTAACCACCACATTTCTGTGATTTATTTCCGAAAATATGGAGAGAAAAAAAAGAGAGAAAATACTTGTGTTTTGATATTAGCAATGAGAAATAAGGCAGATATTTTCCCTGATAAAGTCTCAAACTCCATGATGCTTTTGACTAATTTGCTTAGTTTATTAATATAAATTAATTGTGGGAAAAGATATTTTGTCAAATTCATTTGTTTTGTGATATTTCATATGTGAATGTGTGTGATATGCATTTGTCGACAGAGAGAGTGGAAATTTTGCAAAAATCCTAGTTATGTGTAGTAGTATAAATCATTATTCGCCATATATTTAGCCCGTGATTTAGTTTAAATACTTTGTATGCCAAATAAACTAAGCGTTTAGGCTCTTAAAATTGATGTCGCTTTAGGTCACTAAAATGTTTGGGCGGGCACTGAAATCTGCTAATAGGATTCTGTCAAATCAATTCAACCTTTCAGCCCTCTCAACCAACCCTCCCAACCATTTTTATTGGCGCTTGCTTTGGCGAGATGAGGATAACGTTTTAAACCTAACTAGGGGATACATACCCCGCGTTGCGGGACCTCATTTATCGTGTTTGCTCGTTGCCGTGAGAAACGCTTTTTTTTAAGGCCAATATGAAAAACACGACATCATATATGTGTACTCCCAAAAATTAAAAAACAAAACATAATGTTAAAAAAGTATATTGAAAAGTTGAACCCTATAAAAAAATCTTATAATAAAGGGTAAAACTTATTATTTATATATAAAAAATTATGCGTTACAATTAAAAAATATATATATTGAAAAGTTTTCCAACTTCTTCACTTCACCATTTATCGAATATGTGACATTCTTCACTTATTTAAATTAAAAGTTTGCCGTATTAAATGCTCAAAAGTTTACCGTATCAATATATATATATATATATATATATAGGGTGACTTCATCAAGATGGATGCATAAAATAAAAAAAGTGATTTGTCAGTTTTGACTGATCAATGTGTTGTTAAATATTTAAATAATGATAATTAGTTATATACAATATTATTTTTATGGACTTATAATGCTTAATGCATCGAAATGAATTTTTTAAATGCTTTCACGTTGTTCTCACTTTAATGGTGTTTCCATTTGATTGGAACTATATATATATATTGTGCAAAAAAAAATCTAAAATCCAAACCTATAAATCTATTTTAAAAAAACAAAAATCCTATAAGAAGAAAAAAGCATAATCTTCCCTTAATAGTAAAAAGCAAGATCCTTTTGGTCCCCTTGCTCAAATTCAATAGCATCAAAAAATAAAAAACTAAAACTTGATAGAGTTGGAAGTCGAACTCATGTCGGAGATTTTGCAAGGCATAGCCACCAACCAATTCAACTAAGAGTAAATTTCTTTTCTCAGCCCACAAAACTTGTATATATTTGATACCAGAAAGATGCTTTGATAGTTGTACCTTATGCTTTTAAAGATATATATTACTGTTCACGTAGGTTTATCTTAAAGGAGGTGATATTCGTACCACTATTTTTGATGGATGTACCACAACGTATAAGTTTTATAACTGACTGTATAAGTCAATAATGCACAGTTGTGGTACATTTATCAAAAGAAGTGGTACTAATATCACTTCCCTTATCTTATTAGAGGATATAATGTTCACGTAAGTTTATCTTAATAGAGGATATAATGTTCCAAAATTATAGACTTTACCATTTGGGTTTTTTCCACTTGTGTGCTTTCTCACTTTTTAAAAAATAGCGGGGTATTCGCACAATGCAGTAGCAACAACGCGTGACGGCGACGACGACTGGTGACGGCGACGGCGACGGCGAGTAGTGTAGGTTATTGATGTAAATGTAATTGATGTAAAGGGGAGTAGTGTATTTATTTTAGGAGTTGAAGGATATATATTGTAAATTATTTCATTAAGGGTATTTTTGGTACATCAATAAGTGAATGAAATTATACATAAATAAAGGGAGGGGCAAAATAGGTATAAAGGATCATCATTTGAGAAAAAGAGGAGGATCATTTGCTTTATAGTATATTATAGATAAATATATATATTAATCATTTATATGGAAAAATAATCTTTTAGATTAAATTAATATATATTAAATACATTTTATGATGTTTTAGTAAACAATGCAATGTTTTAAAAACGGATTTTTTGCCGCACCGGTCATCCTATCGCGACCGGTCGAACCGGTTGGTTATTATTATTATCTTTTTGTTAAGTTTTTAATAAAAATGTTAATAAACTTGTTACAATCCACTTAAAAATAATACCAAATAGTTATAATCCAAAGAAAATATATGTTTTAATGTTCACAAACAACTAAAAATAACATTA
>JAOXNX010000028.1:4049600-4063681 GCA_028566075.1 Solidago caesia
GTACGGTTTTTGAGATAAAAGATTTTGAATGAATTAGATGAAACTAATGATTTATGGAGGAGAGAGAAAAATGAGGGGAAATTTGTGGCTGAGATTTGTCTCTTGGTTTTCACCATAATTATGGTTTGTAAATGAACATTTACCTATATATATATACACCTTATATATTAGACGGTGACGGATTCGTGTACCGGTATTCCTATGGCCGTTTCCTAGACTTTTGTCTTGTTTATCCGAGATCAAAGACGTTTAGGCCACCTTGGAGATGGTTAGATATTAGTACAAGATAAATTAGGAGTTCATTGTTTTGGTAAATTTCTCCACCACCCGGATAACCCTCTTATGCCTCTAAGACCTTTTGCTACCCTTTACACCGAAACTCAGTTTAAAGCTGTAAGCTTTCACACTTAACTTTCACCTCCAACCTTTCACACTGAAAACCAAGTTTTAAACCGCCACATCATCAATAAAACCTTTCAATTTGAGCAGTTGGATGAAAAAAAAAACCATCACCTCGATCCTTTCGCGCCAGATTTCAAGCAGAAGGCCCAACGCTTTCACGCCGAAGCCCCGACGCGAAAGGCTTTTCACATTGACTTTGCGGAAAGCGTTGGAAAAGGTCTAAAGATTGAATTCATGGGATGTTCACCCGGGCACTAGGATTTCTATAACTTTACTATAACTATACAAGTCCAGTGTGTATGTATGTGATATGTTTGTGACTTGTGAGAGAGTTAATCTACAAAGATTTTTCTATTACTACCAGACATGTAGTGGTGAAAGAGGACATTTGTTTTATTTTAGGGCAACATTAGTAAATTTCTCAGCTAGTTAATTTATAAGAATTTGAGTTCAAAGTATTTATAAAAAGTTAGAAATCGTAACAAGACGGTTCTTCTTCTGCATTTTGTATGTGTAATTGTTCGAACTTCAGTTTTCAATAAAGAACGTGTATAGCTGCTACGTGTACTTTCTTTAAGAAATCGATGATGTTCGTATAAATAAAGGGTTAGTGGAATTGCTTTATGCCTCTTAAATTGTCAAAGTTAAATGCTAATCTATTCTGATTCTTATTCGTATTGATTATGATGTTAATGATAGATAGTTAAATGAAAATACTTTCTTTTGTTAGTGGAGGTGTTATAACTTGAAGAATAATTAGGATTCTTACCTCTCCGGGGGTGCATTATACTAAAAATGGGATTTTTCTTAGCACTATGGTGGTTCCAATTTAATTTTTAATCCATATTCTTTCTATATTTTAAATAATAGAAAGTTAAATGAAAGTATTTTACTTTCTTTTGTTAGTGGAGGTGTTATAACTCTAGGAATAGTTAGGATTCTTACCACAGGGGGTGCATTATGCTGAAAATGGCACTATGGTTGTTCCAATTTAATTGTTAATCCGTACTCTATATTTGAAAATGATCTTTTGATTTCACAGGTAACATCGGTTACTGCTTCTGATAGTGACGACAATATTTGGAAGTTGATGATATAATAGCAGATAATTGTGACAATATATAGTTTTATAAATGGCAGATAGTATATCTAGCTTTTGGGGTCCCGTCACTTCCTCTCATGAATGGTGCGAAAAGAATTATGTGGATTCATCTTACGTTGCTGAGTTTTACAATACCATCTCAAATGTTCCCTGCATTCTTTTGGCACTAATTGGCCTTCTAAGTTCATTACTACAACGTTTCGAGAAGAGGTTTAGTGTCCTTCACTTGTCAAATATGGCACTTGCTCTTGGAAGTTTCATGTATCATGCCACATTGCAACATGTGTAAGTACTATTTTTCATCATGCTACTTCTTGCAGTGTATGTTTTCAAATTGATTTGTGGTAGCTGTATGAGAATTACTTGGGCTTGTTTGGCAGTCATATATATCCATGGGTGGTTAGGCAACTACTGCCAGATCGCAATAACATCTTGGTCATGGATATTCAGCTATAGATAACAAGTGGTGGTTGGATGTACGTCTTGTAACTGCTTATCTGATGATTATTACATTTTGGAGTCGCACAATGATCAATATGACAATATTCAGCGTTTGTATAAACATGTGCCACTTCTGATTATCTCGTTATTTAAGAGTCAAATAACCAATTTCACGAAGTCTCCATGTTTGTCATTTTATCTATTAGTGTTATTCAACAAATATAATTTACAGAACTCTTAACATGGTTATATGATTATTACAAGTTTACAACTTGAAGCACCTCCAAACATTATTTCAGTGGAAGAACCTCCAAACAGTATTTTGTACAGCCTGTTTATTACCACTGATTATATAGTCTTGATTATTTAATATTCCATAATCACTTCTAACCACATAATCATTTTCTAACCACACATAATCACAAAATCATTTGACTATATAATCAGTGGTAACCACATAATTATTTAGTATTTTCTAACTTAGAGCTCGTTATCCGATTTTGAATAAATAATATCACATAATCATTTTCTAACCACACATCCAAAGACCCCAGCTTTTACCTAAATATGACCATCTGTAGTCTTTTGCAGGCAGCAGCAAAGTGATGAAACTCCAATGGTATGGGAAATGCTGTTATACATATACATTCTCTACTCCCCAGATTGGCACTACCGCAGTACTATGCCCACATTCCTCTTCCTATATGGTGTCTCATTTGCTGCTCTCCATTCAGTCATCCACTTTGATATTGGTTTTAAGCTTCATTATGTGATGCTATGTCTCTTGTGTATCCCTCGAATGTACAAGTATTACATACGCACGGAAGATCTGTCTGCAAAAAGGGTTGCTAAATTGTATTTTGCAACCCTTTTCATTGCTAGTTTATGTTGGCTAGGTGATCGGCTTTGCTGCAAGCAGATATCGAAGTGGCCATTTAACCCACAGGGTCATGCATTGTGGCATGTCTTTATGGGATTCAATTCTTACTTTGCAAACACATTCTTGATGTTTTGTCGTGCACAACAGCGAGAGTGGAACCCTAAGGTAGTTCTTTTTATGGGAATTCTCCCTTACGTGAAGATTGAGAGACCGAAGACACAGTAATGGAGATAGATACAAGTTTTTGGGACCCACAAAAAGTAGCAGATAATTATGGTTTTCTTTTTGAGCAGTTGGATTTGAAGTATATTTTAAGAATTGGGATAGGCTGTTGAGAGATTTTAGCTGTGAAAGTAGAATATTTGTACCAAATTTTGTATGATCTTTATCCTTTTTATGATACAATTGTTTGATCTAATGTTTATCCTTTTTATGAAACAGTTAATGTTGTCCCATTTATCTATTTTATAAACGTTGATTAGCATAGGCACTTACCATTTTCTACTGTCAAGCTTCATTCTCTAGGATGTTTAAGGTGTGTATTTAGTGTATGAAGCCACTCCTTGCGACATCAGGTTGATTTTCTTGCAAATGTTATTTTAGTTGGTTTTTGAAATTGCATGATTGTACACAGACATGGTATGATCTTTGGCAGGAGGTTCCAACGATGTATGGCACTGCTGGTTTTTAAGTTTTTATCATCTGTTGGAAAGAGAAAACATATGTTTGATCACATGCTCTTTTACACAGCACGCTATTTTATGGTTTGTTTGATGATTACTTTGGCAGCAATTGCCATTAGATTAGGCTACCCTATGTGGATAGATCTATTATTGTTCTTATTCGGTATTATAACATCTGAATATGGCATGGAGTTTGCATGCTTCATCTATGAACCAGTTATCAAGTTATGGTTTGCATCTGTGTCCGTCTGGCAACCCCGGACGGTGGCCGGTGGAGATGAAGTCATAGAAGGGTAAGGTAGAAAGAAGTTTGGATATGGTATGCCCTATATGAAGGGTGGTAAATGAGGGGTTTAGCTATTCGTTATTGGGTTTTCTCGTTTGGGTAGGTGAATGGGTTTAGATGGATGACTGGGAAATTAGCAAGCAATAACACATGATTCAAATTCATGTAAGATAATACTCCATCCATCCTTAAGTGTCGACCTTTTCATTTTGGTTATTTCATAATAAAATATTCATTTTCAAAAGCAACATTAAATTTGCCATTCTACCCTTGATAATCACAGTTCGTAGGAGATGCCCAATTCAAAAAATTTAAACCAATTTCACACATCAAAATCTAAAGCGAATCTACTATGGTGCAGCCATCAGCATCAAAACACTGACTTCTCTGTGTTCAAGCTCAACGTTCTTCAACATTACATAAGAGGTGTTTAAGGTCATTTTCGGCTACAAACAGACTATAATATTACTAACAGAGCAAGGGATAAGGTCTATATTACAGAAAATACAACATAACCTCAAAGAGTATAGAGCCAAACACTACACGGCTCTAATGAGAAGTGCTTTCCTTGAAGCACCTCTTATGGTGTTTCAATATGTTTACAGATTACAACAAGCTTTTAAGTTTAAACAAATTGAGGTCAAAAGCGTGACCACTGTACAGCAAGTGCTTGCATTCTAAGAAACCTATTGGAATCCAGGTTACAATATTTTCAAAGTATACTCTTCAAGATTCGCCAAATTGTCGATCCTTTATGATCTGTCCAAGTTTTGAGTACAATTCTCTCTGTTCCTCGTAGGAGAGATTCATTACGATCTGCAACACCAAGATCTTAGTCAAATTCATTTTATCACGCATCAATAATAACCCATATATATACAAATGGGTCAATATGGGTTATGAAATATCTCAGAAATCAAATGAGTTAAGATAGAAGATTTAACTAACAAAAAATGTCAAATAGGTAGAGCGGGTCAAACAGGTTGATAATCATGTGAAATATATAATGTATTCAAATGCAGATAACCTTTATTGTAATAGTATACTTTTGTAACCATGTTTTTACACAATAATCGATTATAATATTCACCTAAAAAGGTGTTTGTGAACCAGACCTCACCAATAATAACCAATGCTAAAGAATTACCAGTACTGACAACCTGTAATTTAACCATCACCCAAGCACACCTTTTTCTACCAAAACATTTATATCAAAATTATAAACAAAATTGGGTCACATACCTGGTCTAAAATCATCCCAAGAGATACGCTCTGAGCCACAATAAAAGACTGGTGATAAATGTATGCGAAGACGGCCATCACCATCTACATGACAAGTTGAACATGTTAAAAGACAATCAATAATCAACGGAAAAAATCAAGCAACCAATTTTTACAAAATTATTTGGAGAAAAGAAGATACAACTCTCGGTGCCATTAAACAGACATTGCAAGTCAAATAGAGCATTTAGCAATTATCGTGCAGTTTGAAGCAATTCTGGAGATTCTCACTCAAAGTCCCATAAGGATCAAAATACGTAAAAAAATGCTTATGAAAGAAGGAAACTGGAGCACTCTTCTTTGGAGTGTTGATGGAAACTGTGCAAGTCTTTTTGGATATTTTCCAAGTTAGAATCGGATTCAAACATGACACAACATTGATTTGGATCGACACGATCTCTTTACTTTTCTTTTTCATCCATCAGAATCTCAGATACTTTAGAATAGTCGAGTATTTTATACAAAACCATATGCCAAACTAAGCCAAAAGTAGAAAATAGATAGGGCTGCTGCTTACCTGGCAATCCATTCTGTCTGTCATCCCACCATGTCCAGGAATGCTATCCCCAAAATCCTACAGAAAAATGACAATAAGCTAAATAAATATATGAATGACATGCAGGATGCATTACGAAGAAATAATATCAAATAAAACAAATTGCACCTTGATATTGAAGGCTCTTTTGAAACCACTAGCAAAGAAGCCACCAAAAGGTGCAATGATTGAAGCAAAAAGTCCAAGGCCCAACGCATGCCACTGCACTGGCAGAATTTGGATCTCTGTCCATGGAAACTGAAAACATACATGCATCAAATACAATATCGTTAGTACCAACTTAATGTAGATTGAACTACCACCATTCCAAATAAAAACGTAAAAGCAAATTCAAGGTTTTTTTAATATAATATGCCAATTGATACAGCCCACCAAACATGAATTTGGAGACCGGTGGCATTCAAATAGCGCTTACTTGGTGCCAAAATTATGGAATTGTGAACTTTCTGCTGTGAAACTCTTCGAGTTTTCAGAAGGGAAAGATGAAGGATAAATTTTTCATAGAAGATAATATTAAAGCAAAAAAATAAGTATGAGGTGAATCTTTAATTGAATGAGGGGTTGAGTTTCGGATACTTTCATGTGAAAAATGTATTATTACAAAACATTATGATAAAGACAACTAAATGGTAACAATAATTGGCCAAAACAATGATACATAACTAATTATTTGATTTAATAAATGATTAATTTGTTAAATATGCTTACAAAGCTACTAAAACTAGTAATACGACTTCTTATAATAGAACAACATCAAAGATTGATGTATTTTTTATCACATTTAGGATAACTTAAGACCCGTTAAATCCACTTAACTCCTTTCCCATGATGGTTACCTAGATCTTTTACTCTTTTGGCATAACATATTGATTTTAGAGATACAGCAAAACCTGAATAATGGGAAAAAATTTCTGCCTCTACCAGCTGACAAGACAAACCTAAACCTTGATGAAAATATACTAAAATTATACTTACCCATTCAGGAAGCCCTCCAGGTAATGCAAAGTTCTCGGGCTTAAATAGAGGGTCAGGGTCACACTGAAGCCAACCAGTTGATAGGTCCTGCATCACAATCCTATTAAGATATTATCTAATTTCTATCCAATTAGAATAATTATGCTTCTTAAAATAGTGATATATCACCTTTCTAGGGCACGTTAACCACTGAAAGCGACCAAAAAAATTAGCAAGCTGCAGACAATCAAGACATGATCAATATAATTTTAGATTGTAGCATCAAAACATACCACTTAATCAGTCAATCTACATTAAAATCATAATTTCTGTGAGCTATACAAGTTAATAGAAGAGATTGCTCACCAAGAATGCAGATATGATCGTTGTAACTGAAGCTCCGATGAATCCCTCCCAAGTTTTTTTAGGGGATAACTTGATTAATGGGGTTTTTCCAAAGAAGAAACCAAAGATGTAGGCAGCAATATCGTTGATGACAATCAGTGATGCTGGAAGAAGGAACCTGCATTGCAATTGGCTTCTTAAAGTTGTGAAGAAAAAAAAAAATTGGACTACAGGGAAATAGAGGAAAATAGTTGAAGCCTATAGTTATATTTTCATTACGAGAGCCTTATGAGTCAGTAGCTCTATAGAATTCTTTAAGCTACAACTCTAACGTATATATGGCTGTCTATAGCGAGAAATGCTGTATACCAGAAAATTCCCTCAAAAATGTTGGCAACTGTGAATGAGGACTGAGTAAAAACCACTATAAGAATCATATGGGTCCATGCATATTGCCCAAATTGATACTTGTACAACTTCTTCTTTAGTGAAAGTATAAACCACACAAAACCTGGACCAATATAAAAAAAAGATTAGAGTTCATTCACAGCTCAAAAGATGGCAATACGTAATGTGTGCTAGTGTCTTGTTAAACATCAAGGTCTAATAAGCAACCATATGAGAAAAAAAGAAATAATATAAAATCGCAAAATTGACAAACCTATTAAATACAAGGAATAACAGGTAACCATATGATATTTGATGAGGTTGCCCACAAGTTTATACCAAAACTTGTCTGTTGTAACCGTATTTACCAGCCGTTGACTAAGAATACGGCCATATACAAATAGCATCGCTGTGAAGAAGATGTGCCTGGAAAACCAATAGCGTTTGTTAGTACCTTATAATTTTAAGAACAATACTGCACTTAAAAGTTATTTCCTTACCAATTTAATAGCCTAAATCCAGGTAGTTGTTTGTCTTCGTGTGCTTTTCTTAATAAATTGAACAGTTCTTTTGCCATAAAGATTTGAATTACGACAATCATGGCCCAAATATAGAGATGCCCCATGTAGACAACAAATATAAAGCCGCCAATCATCCAAATAGTTGAATAAGCACGGACCAACATTGACTTATACTTATTTTGATCATTTACCAGCATCTTGGTTCCATTTGCTTCACCAACGTCATCTGGAACCTGCTATCCAACATGGACGGTCAATCAATTTATAATTCTCGAGAAAAAGAAAGTATTATTGAAATTTAAACTTTAAACAATGATCATAAGTGATTTCAAGTCATGCCTCGTTTGAACCCCTACGCCGCCGAACTCGTCCGGTATGTGTAACCGCAACAGCACCATCATTCTCCTTTGTCATGGCCCGTGAGCAACAAACATAAACAATGTAATGCAGTAACCTGTGAATCAAAATGAACAAGAAAATCACATTATATACAATGACATGATATGATTCCTAAATTACATGAGTGTGAAATAGTGAGAAAACATGAACAAAGAAAATACAGCAGTTAAGCAAGTCAACCTGGATAACAAAATCATATCGATCACAATAAACTAAAATTGAAATATAGAGTACTACATCTCCCACACAAAAATTATTGCTAACAAAAAATGTTTAGTCCATTCTTAATCAGTTGGATATCAATAAAATCATATGGAAATCAACATCTCTGCCCCCATTATTTTCATTAGAAACTCAAACGACTGAAACAAATGAACCATAGGCTCTTCTGGGTTCCACTCTGTCTAACCTGTCTATCCTTGTCGGTTTATAAATACTATTGTGGAGTAACCTTCAACAGGCATCGCAAATTGATTGCATCATAAACATGATTGGAAGCAAATATCATTGGATTTCAGAAAGAGAAAAACAGGTAAAACAAGAGTGATGGGCAAACTAAAATCAGAAGTAACGTAATAGGTATCAAGAATAGGATGCTTAATGCAATTCTAACAAGTTGAGAAAACTAATAAACTTGCTTCATCAACATAAAGGCATCACAATTACATATAGAGCAACCTTAACAAGGAAAGAAACAAATAAACAAAACATAAGCTCCTTAATGGATCCGCCATATAATTCTTCTTTCAGGCGTTAAAACTCATGCTTAACTATAAAAATGTCAACGAATTTAACAACGTTACAGAAATATTTAATGGATTTCCATTTGTATATATCTCGAGTGTATGAAACAAGGTACACGTTAATTGCAGAAACTAACTTAGTATCAGGTTAAGCAGTGTATATTGATTACTCAGGCCTCGTTTGTTTTTCATAAGAGGTTAACGTCTGAATCTGAATACCACTTCTGAATGATAAGAGTTTGTTCAAATGTCTGAAATCTGAATGATTTTAACTGTTTGTTTTTTCAACGTCTGAATACTTATGATTATCTATTTGCCGAATATTTCAATATATATTGTTACTTAAATATTGTCAATATTGTCAGCATATGAGAATTAAGCATAAATTTCACAAATTTTTTTACACGTCTAAAATAAAAAATATGAGTATATATAATAGTAATTGCTTACAGTTAAAGAATACTATTGATTGAAAGTAACTAAAAGAAAATGAGTGGCTCTAATTTAGCACAAGTTACACACTCACAAGTCACATCCATTTTTGTCATCAAAAACCATAAACGTTCTTCTTTCTCTGGTTTTCTTTATTTATTTTTTTCTTTCACAAAAAGCTTTTCAATTTTCATGTATTCCTCCTTCTCCTAAATCTGATACTCCTCTTTTTTCCCCCTCATAATCAAAGAAAAACAAAGCCAGATTTTTGTTATCATCCTTATCATATTAAAAAGTCACTGACATCGGGGGTTTGTTAGCAATGGCCGACTGTGTGTGGTAGGAGATGGGGGAAGATATGATGGTCGGTGATTTGTGGCTGATATGCTGAAAGTGTGAATATAAATGTGAAGGTTTGAGAGTAGATACAAAGAATAAATTCAAGTCTTGTATAACCATGGTTTTTCAGATTTAAAAAAGAGGTTTAAAAACCTTTGAATGATTTTGATGTTTCTCAGAGTTTTTGACCTCTGAATCTGATTGAAAAACAAACTCCTTGAAGTCTGAAAACTTCTAACCGAATCTGAGTTAAGAGGTTACTCAGAGTTTTTCTAAGAAAACAAACAGGGCCTCAGTCTTTTTACAAGTCACAATATGAGATCATAAGTGGTTAAATGGAGAGGGATCCCTGTTAAAGCTACCGAGGGAAAGTCGATCATTTGGCTCCAATGCACAGGGCCTAACTGGTATTTCCGTTTCAACACTTTTTCCTGACCATCCCAAGATGTAGTACTATACTAATTAAAAATGCATGATTGTGTAAAGGGCGTTCAGCAGTCACATTACCTCCTGTATGCAAAATTAACGCAGTTTGTCCAAATCTCCTTCTGTTCTTGGCCGCTATCTAGGAAATAAACCTTCAGTGGAACCAACAAATTTTGACCCAAATCTAAAGAGTAACAAAAGGATTAGCAGTAAGGGAAACTAATTAAAGAGGCTCCAACATTTGGCATGTACATCATGTAATAAAGGACCAAATGAATTTTCGCAGGCTCTTTTTCGTATCAAAGAAATTAGTAGTAACCAGCCAATGATTCAGTTTCATCTGTTTGTAACCTTAGGAAATGCCATCCTCTGCAAACTTTCTATTGTCCGTGTCTTTGTAATAGTCTGCAGCGCCAGTAATACTACCTTAGCTTTAAATTACACCAGGTTTAATCATATAATCAACATTATATTGAGCACCATAAGCCTAAGATTTCAAATGACTCGCTGGGGTTCCAAAAATACAATATTCTTTAACGTGAACCAATAGCTACAGCAAACTTGAATAAGGAAAGCAAATAATATCAAAATATCAAAACCATTTATAATAAGGATATTATAAAGTTGATCCATAAGAAATTTCCAAAGCCATTTAAATCCCCAAGTCTCAATAATATCAAAACCATATGCAAAATCACCAAAACACTACCTATAACTAAACAGCAGAACAAATAAAATAACAACATCACTTTACTCCCAAATAATGAAGGAAGCTATAAACCGTAAAGTATTTTCCATAGAACCTTTTTTTTTTAATTTAGAGCCGTCACAATAAACCTCAAAAAACAGTTGAAATTGCAAAAATCATCGAATTATTTTAAAGAAAAACAAAATTAAAAAATTACTTCAACTCAAGAAGCACCCTTTTCAATTTTTAAATAAAAACGAAATTTAAAAAAAGAAAAAAAAGAAAAAGAAACCCTAACCTCATCGAGCGGTTCATTAGCGGTGGCGGTAGCGTTGAAGGCTTCATCGGAATCAACAGGGCTAGCGACAGCTTCAAGTTCTTCTTAATCGTCTTCTTCAGGCTGACCGTTAAGTTGTTCTTCTGAAGAATTTGGTAGTGATTCTTCGGATTTAGAGCGCGTAAGGATTGATAGAAAGCGATCGATGAAATTAAAGATTAGGATTCGTTTGGAAGTTTGTGAAAAGGAAAAAAACAGACCTGGCCAAAGGAGATGAGTTTTGCGGATCGATCAGAGGGGAAGAGAGGGTGGGGTTGGTCTTTTGTAAGTTGGGAGAAGATGAAGCACATGGTAAAAAGCTTAAAACGGAAAGTTTTATGGCAAAAATTAAAGAAGCAAGGCATCTTTGATTGTTAATACTCATATATTATCTATATATACACCAGCTTAAGCATCGGGTGATACCCGGATAGTATTTTGATAATTCATTATATTATATCAGTTGTGATGTAAATATTAATGTGAAAACACAAAAACATGACTGACTACGTCATATTTATAATAGCATACCATAAAAGTTTTGCAATAGATAAAAAACAAATAGAAAAATCTAAATGTTCAAACTAGAACTCAGTGCTAATATTAAATCAAATTCAAAATATGATCAAATAACCAAAAAAAAAGACATTCTGAGTATCCAAATAATGTAATCACACAACCCGAATTAGGGGTATCAATGGATTTGGATTCAGGTTGACGGGTTCGGTTGGCGGGTTGAAAATACCCAACCCGAACCTGACCTGATATCAAAATCAGGCTGGAAATCTCAACTCGGACCTGCCAAGCCATCAACCCGAACCTAACCCACCAACCCAGAAAGAATCTGGTTGGCGGGTCTAGTTTCTGGTTGGCAGGTCAAATGGGTTAATGAGCTGATGGGTTGACAGGTTGATTTCGGGTAAAAACAGGTCATATGGGTTGCGGGTTGGTGGGTTGACGGATTAATTTTATGTCAAATGTGTTGTGGGTTGGCGGGCCATATGGGTTGACTGGTTGACCTACTTAAAAAAATATATAAATTTAAAAAAATTTCGGATTGACGGGTCGACCAATTGTGTTGGTGGGTCGACATATTTTAAAAAATTATATAAACGTAAATAAATTTAAAGTATTTATATAATCTTTATAATTAATGATTAGGTACAGCTGGTGAAATACATGTGCTCTATGTATATATTTAAGTTTTAAGGCTGAAAATATCAATTGATTCACATTTTTTCTTTACAATGAATATGATAATATAATTGTGGTTTGAAATTTTGTAAATATTTAGATAGATGCTAATTTGTGGTTTTATAATAATATTTTTCTCAATATTAAAATTTTTGACGTGTAATTTATAACTAAACTTAACATGTTGTGAGTGTTAAAATACATGAAATAATTTTAATAGTTTTTATTTTTTTAAAACGTCTTTATTTTTAAAAATAATGTACAATTATCACGTTTTACACCGGTAATAAGCTAACCACATAATTGGATGTAATCAAACATATAGTGTTCCTAGCAGAATGAACTCATAAAAGATTAGAAGATGTGTTAACAATCATAAAACTTATTTCGCTTATGATACGGAAATTGGACATGTATATATTAATTTGTTTGCTTTATATTTCTTGATTTAATAAGTGAAAACATAAGGACGTATTTGGGAGATAAGGAAAGAAATAGGTTTTTATTTTAATTAATTATTTATGAAGGAAAAAGGAAAATTAAACTAAAAAAAAGTATGATGTCATGGTCATAAAATAAGCGTGCAGTAGTCCTTCAAATTATGCCACGTAAGGATTTTTTTATATATAAGTTTGCTTTGGGACTTCAACTTTATTTAATAGAGAGATTCCACTAATTAATTAAAGGATAGAGGTTAATAAACTTAATTAAAAAACCATCCTAGTATTCCGTTTAATTGGCTCAAAATTGCTAGTTAGATTCTAAACAATCGCATAGTTTCGTGTTAAAATTTTGTATGTAAGAAATAGCTTATTCAATTCATGATTTTAAGATATAAAGCACACTACCCGCGCAAATGCGGTGGCGGCAGCGACTGGTTGTGATGACGACGACTATTGGTGGTGGTGGCGGTGCCGAGTGGTGTAGGTTGATGTTAATGTAATTGATGTAAATGTGGTAGTGGAAATATTTTAGAAGATAAAGGTTTAGGGTGTAAATAGTTTATTAAGGGCAAATTGGGTAATTCCTTATAAGTCGTTAGGTTCATTAAGGGCAATCCAGACATTTCGCATGTTGTAACTTTCAACAAGAGGGAATAATTTTTAATAGGGAGTATAGATATATAATATGACTCAACATAGGACCATAAGAACTCAATGGTGGTTATAAAAGTGAATGACGGTGGAAAAAAAAACAATTTAATAATTCTATACCGATTTAAATAGTGATAACTATAATAATATTTTTTAAATAATGGTAAGAAATTATATAAGCAGAACTTGTTAAGATTGTGTATTATATCTTTTGTATAATAATAATTTACGTTTATAGATAAGTATTACGTTTATAGAAGACAAATATATGGTAATAATATATATATAATGATAATATAATAATAAGAATTTAATTATATTAAGTCATACATTTGTTTACTAATAAAACTATAGTTTTAATTATATATACATATATATATATATATATATATGTGGTATATCTACAAAATATAATATTAATATTGATTAAATTATATCGATTAAAAAGGACTCGTGTCGATTAAATGTTATGACACGTGTCGATCAAAGAATGCTACAATCCTGTTTTAATTTATTGATAGCTATATAATTTTGTTAGAGAGAAGTCACTAAATGGTCCCTGTGGTTTGCAAAAAAATCAAGTTTCGTCCCTAAAACTTTGAAACCTCACTG
>JAOXNX010000028.1:4090351-4105941 GCA_028566075.1 Solidago caesia
TATTTTTTCTCATACTATGCAACTTACTTTTTATATTTTATTAAGTACTTTACGGTTTATTTATTTATTTTTTTTATTTTTTATTTTGGCTAAATTTAACCATGTTGTGGCCAAAAATTTAGAATTTACGGCAAAAAAGATTTCGTTTACATAATTTAGCTTGTAATGCTGATAGTTGACTGAAAATCTCAAAATTGGAATGAGTTTGTTGTTTCCTACTTTATATGTGTTAATTAGGAAATTAATATTAATATTGGATCGTTGTGCAATTTGAGATGTATAGTAGCTTCAAGACATATTACCAACATCTATAGATAAATTGGTATTTGGGGTTGAATTTTTTGGTTCAAATCTTGGTATGAACAAAATGCTTTCAAAATTGGAGACAAGGTTTTACCAGAATGAGTTTACTCTGAAATTGAAGTTGGGTATATAAAGAGGCATGCCGCTGAGCGCCTGAGCCCAAGTTTTTCGTCTTCAAGACACATTGATTAAGATCCGACCTTTCGGAATTGCGATTGTGGGGAATTATATGTTTCCAAAACGTTGGATGCATATTCTCGTTAGGTTTTTGCATATCTGTCAAAAAATGAGTGTCAACGGTTTGTTAACCGTTGGATCGTTGTGATATTTGATCAAGAGGTGAGATACACATAGATCTATATTTTCACTGTTGGGATTTTAGATTAGCATTCCTACAAAAAGATATCCATCTTCGAAGTTGCTGTTGTTGCAGAGTTTAACTATGGACAATTTTTAGTTTGACGAAGGTTGAATGACAACGGCGGTACAAGGTAATTGAATTATCATTGAGGAAAAACCCACGTCAATGAGATTCAAATCTAATCGTATGTATACACGGTTTAAAGATTAATTGATATAAATAAAATCGTGTATTACCTAAAACCATAAATAAAAATGAGTCAAAGATAGTCACCTTATTTAAAAAATTAGGAATGAAATATATGACTAATTTGGTGGTTTTAAGATCTAGTGCTGAAACATATATTTAAATCTACTAATTAAATTAATCACATTTATATATTTTTATTTAAATAAATGAAGTATATATATATTATCTAAAAGAATTCTACGTTTTAATAAAGTGCCTGAAAACCATATTTGTTGTAGATAAGGTGGACGTCAATGATGAATATTCAGAGCAAAGCATTTTAATAACTAGCTTCATCCTTATCTTGCAACATCCTCTGCAAAACCTCTTGCACAATCAGACGTGTCACCTCCACCAAACGAAAACAACATTAAATTCATTCTCTATGTGATAATTGTTTTCACCGTCCCGAAATATGTATTTATTTAGAGATAAATGGTTAGAATCAGTATTTTAAAACCGGTCCGGACATTGAATTGGCTTCATAAAAATATAAAATTACTGGTCCAACGGTCCAAAATGGAAACTAAAAAAAATTATACATTTGCATAGAAATACTAAAACAATTCTAACGTCAGTCATCAACGACCACTTAACGAATGAAAATCACATTAAGTACGATTGATTTTCATTTCAAATATTTTCCCAACATGTAAGTCATTTGGGCGGGAAAAGCGAAAGAAAAATATTGCAACAAAAGGATCACATGTTTGACCTTAATAAAGAGACAAACAGTCACGTGACCTGCTTTTATCCATAAAAGGAATGGACAGTTGGTGCAAGGACTCTACATCAGTTTCTTTTTCACCCAAAATGGCAAAGGAACAAGAGAACAAATTAAATCAGAAGCATTAAATGTCAAATGTAATTCACCAATGGAATGTTAACAAAAATAAAATAAATTGATATTATGGGCTTAATGAAGTAAATAGATGTGCTGAAATATTTGTTCATTGAAAATTACCTGCTTTTTTCTATGTTAATAAATCAACTCTTTTATAAAAAAAGATGTATTTTTATTTTAAAAAAAGTTTTTTTTTTGGTAAAAAGATTTTTTTCTTTGTTTTTTACGTTTTTATTTTAAGAGATTTATGATCACTTTAATTTCTAACTAGCATAATGAATTTCTATCAATAACAAACGCAAAAGCAACAATTGAGGCCACGCAACACGTGGCTAAATATAAACTAGCTGACATAACTGTAGAATCCTAACAAATAGTAACAATATCATAAGAATTAGGACAAAATCCATAACATATTTACATAAACTTCCTAGTTAACGGAACGTAAAATATTTGTGAATAAAAGGAGCATAATTTTATAAATTGGCAAAAAAGGCAATATATATTTTTTTTAACACTAAATTTGGTTCCTCAATTAAGAAATTTTGGTTTATATGTTATTTGTTAGAAAATATTTTGGATATTATGTTACAATTTTTTAAAAACAATTGAAATTATGTTAATTTTTTCTGACAAATATTTAACTTCAATTTAATCTTTTTTTTTTTTCAAAATTGTATTAACATTCTCCACATTAGAAAACTTTATGTAAATATATAAAGTTTTCTTTTTTTTGGAATTTTCCCTTAGAATTATTCTCTTCACCACATCTTTCTTGTTATTTCTCAAATCATATCATCATAATTTTTCTTACACTATGAAAATTTATTTTATAAAGTAAAATAATCATTTTAATACTTTATAGACTTTTTAATTTAAAGAAACTATGAAAATTTATTTTATAAAATCATTTTATATATAATACTTTACAAAAACAACATATATAATATTAGTTTCCGAGCTTATCACTTTCTTTGTACCCGACAAAAACATTATCCACATATAAATTCTTAAAATATCTAGTTTTCACCGAAGATCAAGAATATCCTAGTCCCAAGATGAGGGTCACATTACACGTGTCTACATGTATCTATGTATATAAATAGACACACACACAGTACATAGTCACTACAGGTATTAAATTAAGTTAACACAATGACTCTAATTCAGTCACAAACATCACGTTTATTATTTCTTAAATATTCTCTTCTTCTTCTTCTTCAACTGTTGCTGCTATTTGTCCATCAAACTGGAGCCACAAACTTCAATAACCATTTTGATATAACTTGGGGTGGTGGTCGTGGTAAGATCATTAATGGTGCAGCCGGTGATGTTCTTACACTTTCTCTTGATCGAGTTTCTGGCTCGGGTTTTCAGTCGAAGAAAGAGTATCACTTTGGGAGAATCGATATGCAAATTAAACTTGTACCTGGAAACTCTGCTGGAACGGTCACTGCATACTATGTATGTTTTCCTTGTATATTCTTCATGATAATAATTCCATTCTTATCTCTAGTTGCATGGGCGGATCTTATCAAGTGCCCGGGGGTCTGCCCCTTCCATTTTTTTCATTCGTAGTACTATTTTATTCATATTTTGTTTTTTCAAAGTATTATTTTTAGTCCCGCGATATTTGGCCCCTCCGTGACTTTCCTCAAGATCAGCTATTGTCTAGCTGTTTTGTGCTGCGTATGACAGCATTAAACAGTGTCGATCCTCCGGATTCAAGTGTCCATAACGAACCGGGAAGAGAAAACCATATGGTCTTTAACGAATTCAATTTAAATATATAAATAAAATTTTTTATAAATGAAAAAAGAAAAACATTATAAACAAAAATATTTTTTTGCTGCCCCTAACAAAATGGGATCGGGACGGGTCGGGTTTCAAGTATTGTTGACGTTGTTATTGTTGATATTGACATTGTTGCTGGCTCCTTTGTTTCAAATACATAATAAACACAGATTTTCACGAATATCATAATTAATTAAATTCTTAAGTAAAAGAAACTATAGGTACATTATAAACAATAACATAGACAAAATGTCGTTGAATCAAACTTGTTGATATATTCAGGTTGATTGTCTAAAAACAATTTAATTTAATTAGACATAGATATTTTTCCATACGTGAATAAACTTGTTTAAAAGACTAGTATATATATGCATGTAACGTCAATAAAATAATAGATGCATAGATATTAAAATAAAATAAATAAGATAAAATCTTGACTATTAAGATTAATACAAACATATACAATGATGCCCGATTTTTATGATAGTACAATAATTTTCAGTTATGAGAATATGATTATTTTATTTGTTTTAATTTAATATTTGTTTTTTTTTAAACCAAAACTTATGTATATATATAGTTCTTGAGTGTAACTTTATATACGTACGTGTTCACTTATTATAGATATATTGATATTGATGTGGATGTACGTACATATATATGCAGTTGTCGTCACAAGGACCGAACCATGATGAGATAGACTTCGAGTTCTTGGGGAATTCAACTGGTGAACCATACACACTTCATACCAACGTCTACACCCAAGGAAAAGGCGAAAGAGAGCAACAATTTCGAATGTGGTTTGACCCGACTTCTAATTTCCACACTTATTCCATCGTTTGGACTCCTCAAACTATTATGTAAGTTATTATTCTACTATATTGCAACATTTTAAAATATGTTTGGTGGTACGGTGTACGGTTAAAAAAAAATGATAGTGTACGAATCATCATTGTTAGATTAATGTGGCCAAGTTTTTAGGTGTGTGAGTTGAAATCGATCGATCATCACCTTTACTGATTTCCTTAAAATATGATGTCAAGTTTTCTTGTAGATGAAACACCAATAAGGGAGTTCAAGAACATGGAATCGATCGGTGTTCCATTTCCAAAACATCAACGAATGAGGCTATATTCGAGTCTATGGGATGCCGACGAGTGGGCAACTAGAGGTGGGTTAGTCAAGACTGACTGGACCCAATCCCCTTTCACTGCTTCGTATAGGAACTTCGGTGTTAAAGCTAGATCATCAGTTCTATTTGGACTGGATTCTACTCGCGATCAAAAACTAAAATGGGTTCGGGAAAACCATATGATATACAACTATTGCACCGATACTAAACGATTCCCTCGAGGGTTTCCACCCGAATGCAGGGTCAAGGTTTAAGGCTAGTGATCGAATCAACTCTAGCAGCTAATTGTATATGTTGCAAAGTATACTAGTATAAGATATATGGTTCTATATTTATTTATATATATGTAAGAATATGAATATATGATCATTGGTATATGTTCCATATGTATCATAATATCTGTTGTATTAAAATATGTTAATAATGGTTGTGCAATTAACCGAGCTTTTGGCTAGTTTAATTTCTTATGTTTTGTGTTATGTTAATTTTAGTTTCTTTCAAATTGAGACTCATATTCTGTTTTGGAAGACACTTGGTGAAAACATATATGGTAGGCTGTTGTTCTGGTATTTATGTTCGTCTCAATATATATGTCATTTTTCATTAAATATCTATTGGTGTTACTTTATTTTTAGTTAATTACGTAGTCTTGTTTTTTTTAACATTCGATTTTGATTTGGGCATCATCTGCGAAGGACTCAATCAAGGAATTCATGGAAAAAAACCCCATAAATTTGTCACTGAGTCAAACTTAAGACCTGTAGGTGATAGATACTCACCGTCTTCAGACATTTGTCAGTATTAATAGTTATGTTTTAAAAATTAAAGTATATTTAAATATAAAATAAAATAGACTTTTGTTAAATACTTATGTTTTAAAACTTAAATTATTTATTTAAATATAAAGGTAAAACAAAATAGACTTTTGTTAAATACTGCATTTGACAATAAAGGTGTAAATTAATAGACAATAAAGGTGTAAATTAATATATTACTGATTATAATTTGAGTCATTGGGTTTATCGTAAGAGATGTGATATTTGTACAATTATTTTTGATGGATCGATCACAAATGTGTATTAATGGCATGTACAGTTAGCTGTATAATCTGTACAATATGATACATCTATAAAACAAAATGATTGTACAAATATTACATCTGGTGTAAATTAGTATTAATAGTTATAAGTCGAATGATTGGGCTTATTATGTGTGTTTAAAGATTGTTGGTGAATATTATTATTAAGAGAGAATGTGATGATTGGGCTTAATCGTTTATTATTTACACTACATTATACAACATTTGATAAATGTTTTAAAATTTAAAATTATAAAGTATTTGAGAAATGTTTTAAAATTTGAATTCTTAATTACATGTATTTAATGCTCTAAGAACACTTTTATTGTGAAATCAATTAGTCAAAACAAATTCAAATTAACTAAAACAAAAAATTAATATATTATTATAAACTAAAAAGTTAACATGCATAACAATAAATGTAAAAAAAAATTCGAATAATATATTATGTTAACAACACTAAAAGAGGGAGAGGGAGCGGCAAAGGGCCGTGATTATTGTGCGGTGAGGCGGTTACACCGCCGGCTGTTTGGTTTCGACAAAATGAGTCAAATGCGGTTGATGAAACCGTGTGTGAACGTAACCATTAGACCATCTTCATGACCATTGCAACCCTTTTTTTTCTTAAAAATAAACAAATCCCTTATATATTTATCTATAAAGTTGTTTACAATTTCTGAAATGTTTTAAATTGGCAATTTTTTTTTATACTAATCTATTATCTTACTCAGCTTTAGAAGCTAACACTTGTTTTATGCACATGTATTCTGCACTCGGGTTAGTAAGTGATATTTAAAATCTAGTAGTAACAAAAAAGTAGGATGGAGGGGTATAAATTAGACCGTCCGGAATGGGGGCGTTTTTTTACGCTTTTTCATTTAAAGACGCCCTAAGACGCCCTTGCATACCATCCCTACGGGCGTTTTTTCGTCTAGGTGGCTGTGCCTCGTTCATTTTAGAACGCTACTTTCTTTGAAATGTTTCTAACTTTTCTTTCTGAAAGTTTCTGACTTGTACCTTCCCAAGTGTCACGTAGGCCACTCCACTCACCTTTTTCATTTTTCCCAACAAATATAATAAACATTTTTATTTTTATTTTTATTTTATTTATATATTATTAATATATTAACATATAATAATTATAGGGGCTTCATTTTTAAGACTTTACCACTCCCAAAAAAAGTAGGGGCTTTCCTTTTGCCATATCATCCGCCACATGGCGCGAGACGCCCCCATGAGGGGCTTCCCCATTCCCATTAGTCTTAAAGAAGGTGATTTTTTTTAGTATTCCTTTTACTTTGGTTACTATTAATAATTTTAAAAACCATCAATTGTTGATTTACAATTTTACGAGGGGCATTGCTATTTTCACCCTCTTTTTATGCTTTAACTGCTTGTACCGTACAATAAACAATGCAGACTGTACAAGCATTTAATGCTTGTCTATTTCCACCAAGGGGTGGAAATAGACAGCCCCTTTGTTTTCTCAATCAATCACTTCATTTCTTAGCCATCAAGTTAAGGCCACACATTTTTATGATAGAAATTCTAGGGTGTTGCTATTTCCACCACTTTGGTGAAAATAGACAAGCATTAATTGTTTGTACCGTACAATAAACAATACAGACTGTACAAGCATTAATGCTTGTCTATTTCCAAAGCCCCAAATTCTATTCAAATATAGTTCCACATACACATCTTTCAACATAACTTTTATTTCATTAAACCTCTGTTTCCTTCCTAGTAAACTCACCGAACCCAACAACTACCATCGAGAAACACCGCCACCTCCAACATATTCATATTTTTTTTCTTTATCATGTAAATTTCATTATGGTGGTGAGTGACCAAAGATGAAATGTAATGGGTGATCTGTGACACAACATCACCGAAAAAGGTTTTCTACTTCCATCATATATTCATGTAGTTATGCTTGGCTGATGGACGCTTAAGAAACAATCGTCGATGGATCTAAAGCTCAAAAGAAACAATCGTCAATGGATATAAAGCTAAAAAAAAAAATCCCGTTTTTGAGTTTCTTTAACCCGGTTTTGTTAGAAAAATGAATAAATAAAAAAAGCTTTGACTTTCTTTGACCCGGTCCAAACCGGTTTGGTTCCGGTTCATCAGGTTCACTATCAGCTATCTAACCGGGTCTATTGAACCGAATTTCTTGAAAACACGGGTCCAACCGGCCGGTTTGAAAACATTGGTTAATATAACAACTAGAAATGTCCACCCCGTGTGTTGTTGCAGATATCCGTTTTTCTTTTTTAAAAGCAACACTATATCAAGTTTATATGTATTTAAGAGCAATTCACCAATAAAAACCACTCTATCATAGATATGTGATGTGTGAGTTTCTACAAAAAGGTTTTAAATTTATAAAAGTTGTACAAGGAAATACTCTCTCTTTTATAAAACTAACTAACGGACAGTGGACCCGATTGATTTTAATAGAATAGATAGGTAAGTCCAGGATCGTTCTCAGGGACACTTGCAAAAGTAAAATAGACAGATGTGTAGTTTAAAAGAGCAGTTGGGGGTTGTCACGATTTAATTAAACTAAAAACAGAAATTAAAAATCCTCAATCGCTGGTTTGTGAGAGGTTTGGCGAAATTCGGTATTACCGGTGCAATGTTTGTCCGCAGATGGTGGAAAGTTGAAATTGAGTAGAATTGGAAAACAACAATAATAAAAGAATACTTTTTTGGAATCAGATCACATATAGACATAGAGATGCTATGTAATTTGTATGACTGTTGGACGACTTTTTCACGACCAGGATTCCGACTAAGCCACCTGGCCAAAGTGGTAGGAATTCTAGCTACATTGACCCTATCCTTTAATAAGTATCCTAGCTACATTCACCCATTAAGATTAAGTACTAGCCTGTTTATATGATTTAACCTTTTAATATAGTAGGATTCTAGCTACATTTACCTAGTAATAATTATTCTAGGGCCAAATATTTACTCTCGGTTCACCAAGTCCCTAGAACATTGGTAAGTGTCAAAATCAAAACTAGTTTTAATTATATTAATTTTGTACTCGCTAGCTAGAGTAGAGTAACTTTTTACAATTAATCATAGACAAAAAATTGTTTTCCATCAAAGATCTGTTAAATCCTAGCTACCGATCATAGACTAACCAATCAAAAATAAACCAACAGACAATTGATATAGAATTATATATAATATGAAAAACTAGATAATAAAGGATCTACAGTTGAAAACATAAACAGTCCAACAATTCATAATATATAGTAATAAAAAGAGTCTACATGATCACATCATCCAAACAAGCATAACAAACTAGCCAAACATTATTAAAGAATAACAACGCCTGTAAAATAAAAAGACATATTGTTTTGATAATAAAAAGTAAAGAAAGATAATAAACCATCAATCTACGGGTGGAAGATCTGAAGATTAGAAGGTGTTTGGAAGACCAAAATCCCTTCAAAAGCTGCTAAAATTCGTCCCTTGAGGTTTGGTGGTCGACTGACTAGGTTAACTTGTGTATCTAGTGGCTCTCCTTAGGTCTGAGGGATTTTAACTTCTATTTATAATCTCTCGTACAGACGCATCCACCGCCTCAACGAACGGGGCTCGCCCCTTCTGTTTGCCACGAGCGGCGCTCGCATATATGGTGAACGGTGCTCATTTTCACTGAAGCTCTGTTCTCTCGCGTTTTGCATCCGAATCTTCATCTTGTGTCTTGTTTTGGTCTTGTGGCTTTATGTTGAGTTGCTTTATGGCGTTTACCCTCGCTTACACGCGCTGTGAACCTGTAACAACATTTTATATCATTAAGTATCGAAAGTTCATTAAATCAACTCATATTTCTATTCAAAACGGCCAAAAGACGTGTGGGAAAAACCTTAAATAATAATGCCCTCGGGGCATGCGTCCATTAGATATCTCATTCGGTTCCATGCTTCATCAAGAGTTTCTTCCTCATCTTGTTCAAATTGATAGACATCGAGTGTCGGCCACAAACTCTCATTCGCTTCTTCCGGCTCATCTGATTCAAAATTTTCTTCGAGCTCTATGAATTGCGTCAACTCGCTTCTATCGATTAAATCCTTTAAATCTTGAAGTATGTCCCTTTTTTCTTCGATCTGGAAGCAAGTCTCGTATGATAAGTGATCATCCTTGAGAGTGTGAGTGATTGGAAAGGTAACTCGTTTAACCCCAATTCCCAAGGATATTTCAATTCAACCAAACATAAAACCTGAGGGTTATATATATAAAATATAGAAGGGCTAGAGATATAAAATTTAAAATCCAAAGAAATAAAGAAAACTAAAAGGGAGGTGGGGGCCAGGGGGAGTCGAACCCACGCCACTTCTATAAAGGGAAGAGTTCAAGACCATCCCATCTAACCCAAATCTTGTTATATCGATGCAAGTTTTTTTTTTTCTGTTTTTTTATTAACTGTTCATAAGCATGATCTTTAATTATATATATATATATATAATGATACTTAATTAATATATATAATGATACTTAATTAATCATGTTAGAGATGTGAGATGAAATATGAAGAGTTTGAGATGTATGTTAGTAGTTCTTATATATTTAAATAATTTTATTTACATTTTCATTATGTAAAGTGCAAGAATTATATTTTGTGAAAGAAATTATGAAAAAGTGTAAGAACAAGTAAACAAAAATATATTTCGGTCAAATAACTTATTAAAATTTTATATCAAAACTTATCGTATTTACACGTATTATAAATTAGTTAGTGGTATATGTTGTTATACTAGATAGACAGTATTTATAACCATCACTAAATGGTCTAGTGGCAAAGAGGCTTGTTTCCTCACAAGAGGTCTCAAGTTCGAGTCCAACCCTAGACATATTTGGGGGTGGCCACAAGTATTTAATTTCCACTTATGGTGGGCCTGAGTGAGTTTTCCCCTCTAGATATCTGGGTGATAGGTGTTTCTCATCGAAGAGATTTAAATTGGGGATTTATTCTGCGAGGGAGCTCTCTAACGCGGATCCGGTTAAGACAACGTATGTTAGACCTCCCGATATTTACGAGTAATTCACACCTTTCAAAAAAAAAAAAAAAAAAAAAAAAACATAGACAGTATTTATATGTAGCATATCAATAGACAATAGGCTACGAAGCGTAATTAAAAAAATGATTTTAATAAAGCAACGTGTAGTTACACTCCGTAGGCTAAGGGGGGGTAGATTGAAATATTGAATTGACTCCATTGAGGATGAGCCGACACTAATTGCGCCATATATAAGTAGTGTGCTAAACTACTAGTGTAATTAATCAATATAAATTGAATGCTAACGTATTCAAATGCGTGTCATTACATGGTTTCCAGATAATTACATGCATGGCATGACTGACATTATATTCTTTCTCCCTTTTCTTCATGCTAAAAAATATTGACTTAAATTGCTGCAATCAACAACTTTGTTTAAATAGTATTTGTGGCCAACGGTAAAGTTGAATATTTTAGATACTTCATAACAACAAAAGAACCATATCAACATTTCTTAATGCAATTGTGTAGGTTTAGGAATACTTGATTTTTTTCTTACTTTTGTATCATTGCTTTCGTCATAAAATATTTTGACATTAGCACTTAATGCTTGAAGGATAAACAAAAAGACAATTTTAATTCAAAGACAACTAAGGGTTCGAGTCTAAACAAAAACATTATGTGAAATATTCGTGTAAAAATTTGAAACCTGATTTATATATACAACTCTTTCATAAAACAGTTATTAAACTGTTAAATAAAAAGTCTAAACACTTTCATTTTAGTCGGACCAAAAGAGGGTGCAAAAAAGCCCCTAGACCCCCACAGGGGGCGCAACCTTGACCGCTGCTATATATACAATGTGGAAATCGAACTAGCTTTAACGAGTGTGCATCCTGGAGTCACCAACTCGTATTTGAGCTTTAATTGAGAAACGTACCTCGGTCTCAAATAAATTATAAAGACACTAAAATAACCGATGACAATAAAATCACCAACAAATTGAAAACCAAATATCTAACCCCAATGAGTCAATGACATGTTTTCACGACTAGATAGAAGAATGTATATATATATCCGTATTTGGCGGAGTATATGTTTTAGGTAAACATGTATACGGATCGATAAGGTTATTTTTCCTATTCAGGTTACCCTGAAAATCGAGTCTTTTTTTAATTCAAATTTACACGGTCTAATTTCCCATGGTTGTATTCAAACGTTTCTGTTACCGCCCCCGAAATGGTACCTGACGAAATTCGAACCTGAGATCTCATACAAAGAGGTTTAGGATGATAATCACCAAATCACCTTAAACATGGTTAATATATGTTTTTAGTTGTACCTAAAAATTACTTTATTTGTCTTGGAATCATTTTCTATAATTTTTGATCCAAATAGTGTAAGAATAATAAAATCATTGTCGCTTATTCTTTGGATGTTTTACCTTTTATCATTAAGTTCATGTTTTTTTTAATTTTTATAGTGGGTACGTTTTCTTACTTGTATGCATTTAATTAAGTTATATATTTCAAAAAATAAAAAATATGCATTAATTATATATATATATATATATATATATATATATATATTAAAAAATAGCTTTTAAATTAATTTAATATGTATATCAATACATTTTAGAGCATTTCAAAAAACAACGAGTTGCATATTAACATGTGTTATAAGGATACAAGTTATAAAAACGGTTTTCATAATACTAGCTTAAATTGTCCCTTAATTGAAAAAAATTCAATTAGTTGGTTATCTTTTTCTTAGCAATAAATTCTTAAAAAATATATATAAAGCTTAATTACCAATTCATTTCCCTGAAACTTCCAAGTGCTTAGGGCACAAGGAGTCATGAAGCCCTAATTTTTAACCCTCCCAAATCCCTCCAATCACATCCCTCCAACTCATTTTACCCCTTCAACCCTCCCAACCAACCCTCCCAACTCATTTCTTAGGCATTCATAACATTTTCAACCCTCCCAAATTTTTTTATTTTCTTTTTCATTTAATTTAATCAAACATTTATAATAAAACCATTTAATAAAACATAAAAATCATCCATTACATAAAATTACCAAAATAAAACATAGTTCCTTACATGCTTAAACAAATTACACAAATTAAACAAACTAGATAGATAAATAGCATAGAAATCACTCATCAAACTCCCATCCATGCCTCGCCGCAATCAACCGTTTTTGTTCAAGCATCCACGCTAACATTTTCGGATCGGTGATGTGTGCGTGTGGGGTGTTGAAGAACTTGAAATCACTCCTGGCGGTCTTCTCCCTTTGATGCTGGAGTTGTGCGTCCAATAGTTCTTGCTTCTTCGCATTCGCTTCCTCCATGTTTTGCTTTTTCTTTGTAACGTACTCAGTGGCTTCCACCCCAAAAGCATCCCCCCTCGATGATGCACCACCCAAAACACTCTTTTTCCCCTTGACTTTCCTTGGGCGAGTAGGAGTGCTATCCTCGTTCAAATCCGGCAACACAGTATCATCAACGTCGTTTCTAGACGACTCATAATTGCCTCCCTCCGATGACTTTCTCCGCTTATCCGAATTAGACGACCCTGCTTGCCCAACTTGCGGTGTCTCCTTCCATTTTTCTTCATTCATCACAATCTTCCACGCTCCAACACACTTGAAATCTTTGCCGGTCTTGGTTTTGAAGTCCTTCAACGCTTCGGTCATCACATCCAAATCATCACATCCACTTTTCCTTAAACCGCCCTACATACATATAATTCAAGTAATTAAAGAGTATATATATATAATTCACGTAATTAAAACATATGTACATATAATTCACGTAATTAAAGTATACCGCTTGGATGTAACATCCGTTGAATGTCGTGATTGCGGTATTCATTGCCACCCATTTGGTGTTGAGACTATCTTTAGATCGAGTTGTGCCCCCCATTTCCTTTGTGAAATGCTCCAATATTCGCCCCCAAAATCTATCTCGACCTTGTTCATTACCCACTTGTCTACATGTTGATATATGAACCCAAGCTTTAGCCAACGCCACCTCCTCAATACGATAAACCAGTGCTAACTCCGTGAGGCCTGAATGCCAAATGTAATCAATACGATAAAGATTTTGTTAAGGACGAAATAATAAAATATATTAAAAATTAAAAGTTAGTGTTTTTTTATTTATTATATAAATTCGGGATATCCTATTTAATATTTTATCCATCCTATTAGAAGTGTCATGTTTTGAATTTTAAAAAAGAGTTAACGACATAAATGGTCCCTGTGGTTTGTCAAAAAAATCACGTTTCGTCCTTGTGGTTAAAAAACCTCACTGGTAGTCCTTTATAAGAGGATAAGATTCATGTTTGGTCCGATGGACTGACGGCCGTTATCTCTCATCCGTTAAAACCCTCACGTGCCTCCTACGTGAGTGTATTTTGGTACTTTCCACCTGTAAAGGACCATTGGTGATATTTTTTTTTACCACTTTCTTCTTTCACTTTCTTCTTATTACCTTAATTAATCATATCTCATTTTCATATATATCTATATCTACACATATCCATGTATCTCTATATCTATACCTACTAAAAGCATAGATAAATTCCATACACAAACACACAATAACATATACCAACACATACGTATACTCTTGGTAATGAATCAAAGACATAAAGTAAAGAAAAAAAAATCCACCATAGAAAAAAAAAACCATTGTTGTCGAAACCACCACTGTTTGTTGCTGCCACTGTCAAACCCACCACCACTATCATCGCTGCTACTGAATGGGTTAAGGAAAACAACCCACTGTTTCCCAAAAAGCTTCACCCAATTGATTGATTGAGAATGGGTTAGGGTTTAAAACCCTTTTTTTCTTTTGCCACCAAATGACAGGCCGTGAAGTGGCCGGAATTAGCTTCGACGGAATATATTTCTGCCCCCTTTCTTCTTGTTCTTTGTTGGCTTCATCCCGATCCATCATCAGAAGAATATGGTGTTGCGCTGTTGATGCATCTGTTAACGGTGGTAAGTTTTTGCTTAGGGTTTGTTGATGGTAAATTGGTGATGATAATGATGGGATTAAGTTTTGATTAGGATTTGTTGATGGTAAATTGGTGATGATAATGATGGGATTCTGGTGGTCACGGTGGTTGGATCCGACAACCACTACCTCAAAACTGCCGCCGACACCACTGAGTTCTCCGGCCACCATCACCATATTTGATTTACCTGTGTGTATATAAAAGTATGTATGTATAGTTTTTTAGATTTATTGTGTGTATAGATAGGTGAGTTAAATATATAGATATATGTATGTATATGTTTCAAGTCTCTCATATCGACATGTAGATGAAATAGATTAAAGAGTTAACGACAGATCTGCTCATCATAAAATACATACATATGGATATATGATTTTGCCATATAGTTGCAGCGAGATCGATGATCTTGTATGTATTTTGTTTTTCATATACCAGATCTTGTTTTTTCATGCCTCAACCGCGAGATATATGATTTTCCATATGGAGATATATATGTATTTGTTAGTGTATGTATTTTATTATTTTTTTGATTTTTTTTCATATGGATATATGATTTTCCATGTTTGTTCTCTGTAAGAGCAATTAATAGGGATGAAAACGATACACAGATAAAGGGTGTAGTGGAAAGTACCAAAATACCCTCACGTTTAAGTCACGTGTGGGAGTTAACGGATGCCAGTTAACGGCCGTCAAAATTAAGGACCAAACGTGAACATTATCTTCGTTTTAGGGACCACCAGTGAGGTTTTGATCTTTCAGGGACGAAACGTGATTTTTTGGACAACCACAGGGACCATTTAGGCACTTC
>JAOXNX010000028.1:4139435-4151389 GCA_028566075.1 Solidago caesia
ATTTTCATGTTGATTTGTGTTAAATTTTTTTTATCAAATATGATATTATGACACTATTCATGCTTTTTAACTACAATATAAGACTACTTTTTGTCACCAACCATTTAGTCATTTTTATTTTTTATGTGCTTTTTTATTTTGTTTCTAACTAATTCTTTCTTTCTATTTAATTGCAATACTTAGTATGTTATACTATTATCTGGATGTTGAAACCTAATGTTTGTTGGTCGTTATCTTCTTACCTTTTTATTGTTTGAAAATAGGTGTAAAATGACGTGTAAAAGTAAAAATGTTGAAGGAGTGTGAATGCATTTATTTAAGAAGGCACCATTTTAGTAGTTATATTTGATCATAATGATCTTTTATGAAACGACCGCTTTATTAGATTATTTAAAGTTTAAAAGGTTGAAAAGAACTCAATCGAACAAATAGAAACTCAATACATCACAATAAGCGGGTTTTTGAGCCACTTTATCCAAGACATACCAGACATTTTACATCTGCTAGGTAATTAATGAAAAGAAAAATTGACAACTTAATCAAACAACACTTCGTTCCTTTGATCATTATAATCTTTTATATCGTGTTGCAGTGATATAGTAAATAATAATGTTCTTAAAATAGAATAAGTTTATTCATTTATTTTTTTCTTTTATTGCGATTTGTTAAATTATTTCTATAACGATATATTGAAACTACCCGTCCATCGGACGGGACCTAAAACTAGTATATATATATATATATATTTGAAAATCACAAAAATTTTGAAAGCTAAGAATACAATTAATTTGAGTTAAAACTTTTTTGAACAACAATAATTTTAAAAAATATATTAGCAAGAAACTAGATATATTACAATACATCAAGATACATGGCATCATAAAACCATCTGAAACACAAGAAGTTCCCTTATAATAACAAAATGAAAACATTCTTATGCACCAATTCACTCTAACCAAATACAAATGTTGCCTAACAGAAGACACTAAAGTTAGTGGCGAAGCTTGGGAAAGTAATCGTGGGAGCGAAAGCAGTTACGCTGTCAAATATATAACGAAAGTTAATATTTTTGAACGAATTATAGATAAAACTTTACGTCTTGTAACAAGTAACCTCCTGAGCTAGTGACCTAATGTGAGACTGATTAACGAGGGCTATTGTACACTTTACAAACGAATTGAACTTAGGACATTATTAAAATACATTAAATTAAATAACTAACAAATAATGTATTTACTAAATTAGTCAAAAACAAAACATAGTACGACTTTTTATCTGAGACAATTATTGTATAAAAGTTTGACAATTCATCGTGCAAATAGTATAAAGGGCCTTGCCTTCTTTGATTCCTTTCCTCCATTCAAACTCCATTTATATTCTTTTCTTTTCTTTTCTTTTCTTTCCATTTCACAACCTTCACACACATTCTCTTAATACATACAAACACCACACTAGTATGTGAAATGGGTGACAAAAGTACTACTATTAACAACAAAATTCTTCAAGATGATGATCAAGAAACAACAGAAGTATTGGACACCCTTTCCCTCACTGATTTCCCAATAACACAATCACTAGATGATAATGTTTCCACCATTATTCATGATGATCAACACCCGAATCCTTCCCGGTCATCATCGTCAGCCGAGGAAGACCTTTTCGAGTTCTTCCAAGGAGACTTGAGCGATTTTTCTGAAGAAAGTATGATGTCTCATGCTGAAGACATCATATTTTGTGGTAAACTCGTACCTATTAACGAACAACGACAACATACGAAACCGAAACGACAAAGCGATAAGCATCACCAACGAGATCAACAAGGTACGTAGTTATACATTTTTCTTAGATATATGTTTTTTGACACGACAATTTAATATTTCAAACATATGTTATTACCTCATATTAAAACACTTGACCTATATTTGTCCACATTTAAATGTGCCACAATTATATATTATATTTGTCCGCACTTATAAATGCATACATTTTTACACGTTTAAGTGCAAATTCCGCATAAGTCCGTGTACATAGAAAGTATAGCGTGTACAACTTATATGTATGTCATTGTAGTGCCTAATGGTTGTCGAAGATCAAGATCCGACTCAATGTCACAAGCCAAGAAAAGAACCACCACAAGTCCACTCGTTAGAACTAGCCGTTCGTTAGATTACAAGAAACTAAACCGGAACTCAAGCAAAAGTTCTGAACCAACTTCCGAGATTCGTCGTGAGGGTTCGAGCAAAAAAATTTCATCTACAAGGTGGTATGTATTATTGTTTGGTTTAGTACAAGTGCCACCACCAGAGATGGAACTTAGGGACATCAAAAACAGGCAGGTGCGTCGCATTGCTTCAAAGACGGCTCTTGTTTCTCCGGAATCAAGTTATGCGATTCCGGTTAGCCGGAATGTTGATAACCGGAAATGTTCATGGAAAGTACTTGGATTTCTTAGTTGTAAATCTTCTAGTAGTGCCGCCGTAACGACGCCGTTACGTTACATTCCCAAAGTTTAATTAAGGGATTGTGACTTTGTGTTCTTTCTTTTTCACGTACAACTACAATTTTGGTGCATTTAAGTTTAAGTTATATATATGTGGTTATATATTATAGTATCTTTATTTATTGATTAGATATTAATATGGGTCTTGTATACTTTTTTTTGTCTATATATAGCTTGTATAATGAAAAGATTTATAAACTAAACTAGAAATTTGATAGCTTCTATTTTTAGTTTTTGTTACTTAGTAGTGTATCATGTTAGAAAGGTTGTTTGTATATAATGGAAAGATGAACCATATTCATCAAAGTAGCCTAAGAGTTCTCAAATTCGAAATCTTCGCAAGAAATATCTTGGGAGTGATCATGAAAATGCTTGAAAGTGGTCATATAGGATCTCCATTTAGGCCGTGTATATCTGAGTTAAAAAGACTTATCATCTTCGAATAACCCGAACAAGAAAAATCTTATTCGTTTACCCATTTATGTTATAAATGGCTATTGGTTAAATACTTAAATATACTTAAATTTGACCATATTGTAACATGAATAAACATGAAATACTCAAATTAGCAACATTTTTTTTAAAAGACATATATAAGATAACTAGTCAACCTTAATTTAACGTTTTATGATTCATAACGAGAAAACATGTTAAGTCAAAAGATTTTTTAAAGTTTAGATTGTTTGTTAATGGCTTTTAGATTGTTTATAGTTTAGACCTTTATTTGGAACAAAATCTTGCGGTTGAAAATGACAAGTAGAGTATAGTCGGGGGTTAGTATAATATTAAAAAAAAAAGAAAAATAAAAAATAAAAAAAAAACATTACGTAGAATGGAGGGTATGGTGACAAGAGATATCATATCATATAATAATTTATGATTTATGATGATGATGTGTATGTACGTCTTCACTAGCTGATTTCTAGATTTTGGTAGTAAAAAGACGGTTTTGTCCTCATAAAAGGTTGAGACATTAAGACATCGAATGGACATCACGAGGTTCCTGGCGATGATATTCATCAAGGACACTCTTGTAATCAACGATAACATTTTGTCATGCAATTGTTGTGTTCATGTCTCTAGAAACATTCGAATAGAAACATCATCTCATCTCATATAGGCTATACTTTTCTCATAGTTTGAAATTTCTGTCATTTAACCTTTGTGTGGTGTATATGTGTAGGGAGGCCGAACGAGAATTTATGATCTGTGGATGAGTCAATTAACTTTATACTAAACTAATACATAAATAATACTTGAAATGTAAAGTTTTATAGTATTGTGGGAGGGTCGTGGTCAACCTTCGCCTCCCATGTGGCTCCGTCACTGGATAGCTGACCCCACAAATTATTAAAATATTGATTCCAAGTGTAGTTATTTTTATTTGAACGGCCAACAAACATGAAATCCAGACTTCCATCCGGACCAAAAGCTACTACTATCGTGGGCCGAAGCCGACAGCTGACCACTATTACAACTGAATGGAAATCAGACCCATCAAGATGCACTGATTACAGGAAAAACCCTGCAATAACCTAACCAAAGATTGAACCTTCGCATTGTGGGTAAAACCTAGGTGCGTCAACACTTTAACAGTGGGTCATTGGCTAAGTGTAGTTGTTTTAATCTGATCTTGGTTATGAACTCACTGATGTTAGAAATATTAGTAATTTTAGTTTTAGAGGATTGAAAGTACACCACACGTCGCTAGTCATTAGTAAAAAAATCGACAGATACCGTAAAAAGTCATCAGATACTACTAAATAACCAAGTAAAATCAAATATATAATCTCCTCCCCTCTTGAATAACAACTGATTCGTTCATCAGATCCAACTTTCACAATTTCAAACATGCTGCTCACCACGGCATATTGAATTTCATCTAATGACCAAACTTAATCTAGGCAGAATCAACTCAAGTCCAACAATGACCAAACTAAGTAATGGCAGTATCGACTCAAGTCCAGCAACCCATGTAAACCGAACCTATTGGCATAATCAGTCACAATCGTACCTATTTCATTTCCAACACGCCTTGTGATTTCATGCCCAATAGGTAGTCACCGGTAGAGATGGTTTGGTTTTCTTCACATGTGCTTTGCCTTTATTGTTAGGCCATTCAACAGCTGCAATGGCTTTTCAGGTTTTGCCTTTACTGTGATTTCAGATTGTGCAACGTTATACAAAACCTGATCTGACGTGCCAAAACAAAACTGGAATTGTAAAGTTAAAAATATGGGAGCCGCTAACCATACAATAAAATTGGCTCGGTATGAAATTGAAATGGGCTTAGTAATCTGTTGACTGATACACGCCTAATTTGTAACCAAAACAATTAAATGAAAAATGATATAAATGATTGATTTTTCAACTGAAACCAAGTACCAGATGTTGCATCTGGTTCTATATGGATTTTCATTCACAGTACCGGTTTTACCCTTAATATCGGAGTTTGTACTCCTACATATGTTAATTAATAAACATGATCACTACTGCTCAACCAAAACTTTCTTACATATAACACAGATAGAAAGATCTTGTTCCCTATAGATAGAACCTCCGACTAGAATCCTAAGTTGGAGGTCGAACCAGAGAAAGCTAACCCACATCAAAATACAAACGTATATCAGAACTTGATCGAATATTCATCAGGTCATAAAAGAATTTTGTATAACAAAGTTTGGATTTTGTGGCTACTAATCGATGGCAATGATAAGGAAACCAACAGATACATACATGAGTAGGACCGGGTAGAGGGCAAGAGCTTTTCTTCTAGGGTTAACTGCCATGCTTATGAACGGATATGCAGCCCAAGAGCTCCATGCCAACGTCACACACACCACCACAATCTTTAAAATGACATTGTCCTTCAACATGCAGATTAGTGCTCCGATGTCAAGAGGGAACAGACAGTAACCCAATAGGCTGAGACTCTGGAAGAAGATTATATGGCCACCCTACATACAACCACACAATCATACTCATAATTGTGTTCACACGTTTCAAAGTGAAACTTAGATAAAATACTGCATTATAATCAAATATACACACTGGCGACGGGGTCACTCAAAACCCTCCTTCATGCATGCATACATACCAGACAATTACCTGTACTGCTGTGCATATCTTTCTACGAGAATGTTCGGATGTGCATTTTGAATGTGACTATACATTATTGAGTAACTAAAATAAAATAAAAAATCAGCAGTAATAAAACCAGTTGGTTAATACGTATAGTGTTTAGACGTGCATATACTGCTTCATGTTCCAAATAACTAGTTTTTTAACTGTTTGACAAATTCAGATTAGTTAAAGAACTAATCGATCAAATCGACATTCTTATGTTGAAATATTTAAAGAGTGACAAGTTATTTGATACAAGACCACCAACTATCATTTCAAAAAGTGTTCAAAAAAAATTCTATTGTCTTCTACGATCCGGAGAATTATTATTTTCCTAATGATTAAAAGAGGAAAGTGTTAGAAAATGTAATAGTTATAGTTTCCTCGTATGCAGCTGCTACGGACATTCTTATCCAAAATTATTTGCTTGACCTCAAAATAATCAAATAACTATAATCAGGATCATTTTATACCAACAGTAGAAACTGATGATAACAACATGGTCATCAGTTTAATAAGGCACACTAAAACAGCCCTCAAAAACATTAACAAATACACACCACACACACATAAACACACAGAAAGTAGATTACCAGAAGCAGGACATTTAATGTCAGAATGACAGCACCTGTGGCAAGTAGTGCAAAGGCGACAGCAAAAACTTCAGACTGCAATACAATACAGAAACCAATTAGAAACAAATCAAAAGAACGGTTCTGATGCAATTTCAATAGATGAAAATAAAAATAGACGTTTGGACAAGATAGTAGCATGAGGTAAGGGCTAGGGTGTATAGACTCAGATCTCTGAAATTACAAATTACCAGTTTACTACACATGAGATATAATCAAGCTAAACCCAAGGGATAATCATGAAAACAGAAAGGAAAAGCATCAAGCTACATAAAGAGTGCAAAATGACTGATGGGGAATTCATGTCAAATGGCTTAACTTATCCTAGCAGATTAGAATTGTTCATGTGTTTAGTTGAGCGGAGGTTAATGATACAATTTGATATCTACAATCCTGGCTCACCTTTCTCATGTGTTCTCTTACCACTTTACCCCAGTTAATGTGAATGGGAAGGCTTCTTGTCTGTGGTGGTTAATGATAGAGCCTAGAGACACGGTTTTTAGACAAGTTATTCAATGAACTCTAGTAGCTCGTTCTCTAAATGTAAGTAACAAGAAAGAGTGCAAAACGACTGATGGGGAATTCATGTCAAATGGCTTAACTTGTCACTAGAAATCGTAATAACAACTTCACTTAGTCGACCAGTTTGTGCATATATGTTCAGAATAGAAAACATCCAAAGAAAAGCATATGTGCTTATTTTCAACATGTTTTTCACAACATAGTTAATGCATACATGATACCACTCTATCATCGGTTCAAGCTCTCCACACAAGTCGTCATCATTAGCTGTGGCAAATAACGGTGTATCCATTTCTCAGACTTTCAGGTGTTTATTTCGCTCGACGAGCCTTTATCCTAGCAGATTAGAATTGTTCATGTGTTTAGTTGAGCGGTGGTTAATGATACAATTTGATATCTACAATCCTGGCTCACCTTTCTCATGTGTTCTCTTACCATTTTACCCCAGTTAATGTGAATGGGAAGGCTTCTTGTTTGTGTTGGTTAATGATAGAGCCTAGAGACACGGTTTTTAGACAATACAGTTATTCAATGAACTCTAGTAGCTCGTTCTCTAAATGTAAGTAACAAGAAAGCTTGAGTATCATGTCAAAATGTAGACAGCTTCTGGTATAGAAATAATGGTTGAATTACTGTTTATAAACAAATAAAAGTGTGACAGAAGATTAAACATGCATGCAATTTGGTAATGCGGTTCAGGGGTGACAATAGCAAGAATTGTTGCTAAATAGATATGAAAATTGTGTAGATAACTATTATTACATCAAACCACATTTTTGAAAGTAGAAAGTAACTAGGTTGACCTAAGCATAAGAATCTGGATGGCATTGGCATGACAGCAACAACAGTACCTAATCCCGTCACAAGCGGGGTATGGGTCTAGATGACATGAATGACAGCAATAAAAAAAAGATTCTTATAGAGTTATAGGGAGCATACAAAAGTATACGTCAAGAGAAACAGCTACAATCAATCAAATTTATCCAAGGACTTGGCATAGGTTTAATACTTGCTAATAGCATTAAAGATTTTAAATTCACCAAGTCATAAAGAAGAAAACTACAGCTAAGTGGAGTGACAAGCTTCAAATAAAGATGAGCAGAGCTAGGGTGTTGAGTGATCTAGCAAATCAGGGATTTAGCATGAGCAAAATGTTTCATTTATATTTACATATTTTCTATATAAATGTGAAACTTTTAGTTAAATTTAGTCAAAACTATTAGTTCCATTTTCCATGATACAGATACTCATCAAAGATTAGAAAGATTCCCTCCAAGTCGGAAAAGCTGATTGATGAACTTAAGTTGAGATAAGTTGATTAACACCCAATCAAATCGTCTGGATGCTTCATTAAGAAGCTCTAAAACTGATAGAAACTATATGATAAAGAGTACGGTCAGGGATTATTTTTGAACATAATAAAAGCGGAAAATAAGAAATTCAGATTAAGTTTCATCTATTGTCCTAAAAGTACACAACCACTTAACCACACATACTTAAGTTTTCCAAAACATGTAACTCCTTTCGAAAACCATTTCTAATTAAAATGAGTAAGTTTAGCAACAAGATAAAATTAAGAGACATGTTTGAAAGACACTGAGCATGTAACAACCCGAACAAGCCACTATAGGTTAGATACGTACTCCATATAACACTATAATGTAACCCCTTCCTTTCCAAAATCAGTTCTAGTTAAAATAAAATAAAATTGATCTTCCAACACCGCCAACCAGCCCATTCAAGACCACCCCAGACCCATCACATGCAAGGCGAGAGGTAAATCAAGCTCACCAAGGAATTATTTTCATAAATCAAGTTCCTCCTTGACTCCAATGATGATTGAATCTGGGATATGTTCCGAATGCCCCTATCTTCAACCACAACATTTTTCTATCGACGTGTCTTACAAAGTGCTTTAATCAACTACTACAATGTATGCCAAGTAACCTACCGCTAATAACTAAAGTGTCTACTATTCTTTTTAGAAAGGCCAAAGATAACAACACTTACTCACCACTAACAATTCACGCATGACCTCTAATGAAACTTGAACCCACAAACTTTTGGTTGGTGGGATAACTCACATACTTCTAGCCTACAAGCCTTTTGGTATCTATGGTCTACTATAAGCGAATCATTTAGCAAAAAGGCTCACCCATTTATCCATAGCACGTTTCATCTATAGCTTCTTAGATTCATAAAATAGAAGCTCAAACTAATATATCAAATTATAATCCATACACTAAAACATCACTAACACACATATCATTATAATTATAATTATTATCATTATTAGCACCCCCGAAACAAATATATGACAGAAATAACAATCTTAATGAATAACCGACCCATTATCGCCCCGTTCCCATGGCCAAACCCTGACCTCCGCATTTATGCTGAATAACAAATCGGGTTATTTGCATACAATAGTAACGAACTTCGCATTAATTCCCAAATCTAGAAATCAAAAATAAGAATTACCCAAAATGGAAAACAACTTTTAACAAGTTTCTACATCTAAGTGGCTTTCTATTTTTGATAATTCTTATACTTCGACTTCTGGATTTGGGAAAAATTGAAAGTTGATTTCTATGATCGATAAAAATCGATTTTGAATAATTCTTATACTACTTGATTTCTAGATTTGGGAATTCATACAAAGTTCGTTGCTATTTTAAGAAAACAAAAAAACAACCTAAGAAATTGGTAACAAAAATAGCAAACAAACCTTTTTAACAGAAGCAGACCAAGACAAGACAAGACCCAAGAAAACAATAAAGAAAAAAGGACCCCAGAGATCCCAATCTCTCAAAGCTTTCCCCGGATCTTCACGAAACGGGTTCGGAAAAACCACCAATTTCAAATTACTAACAATCCTTGAAAGATCTCTTTTCACAGTATCCCATACGGGTTCAGTCAACGTATTCGGTGGCGGCCCGAATCCAGTCAACTGCTGACCACCAGAATGATTATTGTTATTAGATGAAGGTGGGGGGACAGGTGTGGGTTTATGATTGGATGGTGGTGGGTTTTGAGGGAGGTTTGATGGGATAAAGGGTGATGAAGAGATGGGGATGGAAGCGCGTGGGGGTGAAGGTGGACGCGCCGGAGGGACGGTGGATTGCAGAGATGAGGGAGTGAAGTTGATTAGGTTTTCGATTTCGTCTATGTCGGATTGGGATGTTTGGTTTAAAGGGACTGTGTCACGTTCATTGTTGTTGTTGTATGACATTTTTGTGTCGGTGGTGGATCTGATGAAGGTGGATTGTGGTGGTGATTGTGGTGGTGGTGGATCTGATGATGGTGGAGAGTTTTTGTGAAGAAAGTGAATGTGTGTGTTGGGATGTCAATATTTTTTTTTTTACCTTTTGGACTTTTGCATCAAAGATCAATTTTTTTCCCAAGTGCCCCGATTTTTTTCGCCATAAAACTCTTAGGCCCCTCCCGTCGGACGCGTTCTCCTCCGCATTCTCACACTTTCTCATAACGCCGATGGCACTGTTCTCGCGTTCTCGCTTTTTTCCCAGAATGCCGATGGCACGACCTCGTTCTGGGAGGTGCATTCTGTAGAGAACGTGACGAAGTGTAAGGCTGGACCCCATCTAAACTCGTGACTTGGAATCTGGCGTAAAAAAAATTTTATTTTTTATAACTTTGTATATGTATATGTCCGAATGGTTTATTATTTCACCAAAAAACCAAACACTTTCACAACTAACAACACTAAAACAATATAAAAAAAATATATAAAACTTTCAAACTATGTCAAACCGTAACAACTTTAACTTCGATCCCCACTTTCAAAGTTTACTCGACATGGCGTCACGAGGTCAAACGAACAACTCTCCTCCACCATTCCACAACCCTCATTTTCACAACCGTTTTATAATCAACCCCTATTTTCACAACCGTTTTTTAATCAACCCCTATTTTCATCTTATCCGTCACAAATCAACAATCAACAACAATAGGTCCAATTTCAACAACAACAATTCGCCGCGTGGCAACAATAACAACAACAACATATCCCACCAATTAAAAAATATACCGAGCATAGGCGAGCAAGCAGGTCCGATGGAAAAGCTTTTTTTGACGCCGCCCATGCCCACTACAAAAGAGATGTCGGCACCAAGTTTCTTTATGAGCAATGCTATCACTTGCTCAAAGGTTATCCGAAGTTTTGGGATGACCACGGTGTCATGGCAAGACGGTCGGCTCCAATGATAGATTTGAACGACGACGATCTGGCCCCAACACCGACCTCGACACCGGCTATGGAGCAGTTATTCCATGACGACCCCATTAGGAGACCGCTGGGTCGCAATGTTAGCCGGAGGACTAACAGTTCGTCGGATGCGACTTCCGGCCGGAGCGACTCAACTCAAGAAAAACTCGAGCGAATGGTCCGGATTCAAGAAGAAGCGATGGCAAAATTTGACAAAGATCGGAGGAAACTTGAGAAGGATCAGGAGCAAAAGCAAATAATGGATGCGTTCAAATTTCTTCAAAACCCGGTTCCAAATAATTTACCGAGAAAAGAATTGAAAGCCCTTCTCGTGTATCGTAAAACTTTAATGGACAAGTATGGACATTTGTTTTACGGCGCCGCCACCGCCGCCGCTGCCAAGTAGTAGTAATTTTTAGGAATTGTATTTTTAATTTTTAGAAAATGTAGTTTTTAATTTTTAGGAAATGTAGTTTTTTATTTTAATGTAATGTTATTTTTATTTTAATTTAATGTTAGTTTTATTTTATTTTGTGTTTAAACAAAAATGAAAATTATGTGGTGATGATGTGAAAATAGGAAGTTGGTAATTTGAGAATTTGGTGGTATGGTTGGTAGGGGGGTAAATTCTGGGAGGAAGGGATGATGTGGTGCTAATTTGACAGTGAGAATTTGAGAATTTGATGTTATGGTTGGGACCTTACTTCATATGTAATTTACTAATTTCATCCAATGGCGTGAAAAATGATAAACATATCACGAAGGCTATTCTTTGCAAAATCTATCTTAATTTTTAAAGTTATGTAAAAATGTGATTATGGTTGCCGTATGGTAACAGTTGTATGGAAAAAAAATTGTGCTATTATATTATATATTATATATGGCAAAAGTGAATATAAGGCTGTTCCATACCTAAGCTTAGGTATGGAACCTCTCACATAACAATTTTTTA
>JAOXNX010000028.1:4163138-4182561 GCA_028566075.1 Solidago caesia
TCGTGCCTAATATGTTTGAACCTTATTAGTTAAGCTAATTAACTTATTATAGAAAAAAAAAATACATGAAGGAAAAAATTTCGTTTTAAAAACTTCCATCTTACCAGAAAAGAATTCACCTTTGAACACTCCATACACACCACCCGGCATCCACCCTCAAGCAAGAGCCACTGGCTAAAAGACACAAGGCATGAACAATGGATTAGCTGCGACAGAAAAATCCGTTACAATAAAACGAGGACGGTGCACACCCTTTATGCATACATTCTATTTCCTAAAACAAAGCTCAGAATAAATTGTACTAAGTGGCTAGTATTTAATGAATTACTTCAAAGCACCTTATAAGTTGTATGTCATCATATAAATGCAAAAGCAAATAGTTGAACAAAAGAAATAGAAAATTAGAACTGGAAAATGGTATATAAATTGGACTAAGTGGCTAGTATTTAATGAATTGCATCGCTCACACGGATCTAACAGAGAGTTTCATTATACTCCTGACAATAAGCATGTGTATGATCTTGAGTTGGCTGTAACCACCTCTATGCCCTGCAAAATATGAAAGGCAATAAGCAAACTTTAAACAAAAACGAGAATCCAACCTGAGCTACAACATTAAGTTCCATTCTTTGAGTTATACAATTCCTGTTTGATAAAGACAACCGGTTTTTTGGTATTACTTATAAGCATCCTATGCAGTAAATGTGACAAATAGTTTATGCATATGCTATATAGGCTTGCTCGAGATTTCTATATAATACAAGAACCTCATACGGTTCACTCAAACTATCTCTTGGACCAAGCGTGATGATGATGGTTCTTAACACCCGACATTTCCTCATTTGACTGGTTTGAGATACAACAATTTGACCAACTCAAAACTAAATCGGTCGGAATTTCCAAATCTAGTGCTGATGTTATAATTGCATGAAATAGTTATAATTTCACCACTTCTATGACTAGTTTCCCATCAACCGGCTCAATGACATCAAGACAATTTCTGAGTTCCCTATATACTAAATATTTCTCAGATTTAGTAAAACAAGCCCTTAAGTTCGTGTCTTATCCTACACTTTCACAATAAGAAAGATAACAAGTCTATTTACGGACTATTTTACTATTTAATTAACTGAATTACTAAAGAAGTTATTAAAATTGAAATAATAACAGGGATCAACTAATTAATTGAACAAGTAAAAAGATAAAATATTTTTACCGTAAAAAATGGTAGATACTAGTGTTTACGTCGTACTCAGGCGCCTTCCGTCAGATCTATTTACCAAAACAAGAGTTTATGTAAATCAGTTCGAGGTAAAGAAGAAGATGAAACCGGCAGAAGTGGGCTTTTTTACTGGCAGCGGTGGGGTTTTCACCGGTGGTGAGAGAACGAAAGGGGTTGGTGGGTTTTTTCCGGTGGGTTTTGGTGGTAACAAGAGGGATGAGAGGGTTTCTTTACAAGGAAGAGAGGGGATGGGGATATGATGAGAAGGGTTTGAATTTTTTGGGAGAAAAATTGTGCGGGCTTTCAATTTTTTGGTGAAAAAAAAAAGGATAATGCGGTTTTTTTTTTTTTTTTTTCTATAAGAAGATAATTTTTAGAAATATTAGTTTAAGATATTTATTATATTGATATAAAAGTTAAGCTTATCTACAATTCATAAAGATGGTGTAAATAAGATTTGTACGTTAATCTATTATAATCAATTTAATGGTTCTATATAAAATAAAAATGTTCATATGTATCCTGTTTAATTTTATGATATACTATTTAGTTTGATTCATACTTATATAATTTGTATTAACATATAAGTTAAAAATTTTATAACATAATGGATTGTCAAATATTTAAACACAACCCGTGCATTAACACGGGTCTAAATCTAGTAAAAATACTAAAAGATTGTCAAGGATGAACATCGTAATAATTAAAGAACGTGTGACAACGAAAAACGTGAGCTTCGTTATACAGTATAACGTAGTTATATATGTTTTTTTACTACGTACGTAGTTTATTAGCTACATAATTAGGTTCCAAAGCTAATAAGCGAAAAGTAAAAAATTATCCGTCGGTAATCCGTCGCTGTCACCGACGGATTACCTACGGATATGTTTAAAAAGTCAATTTATTTTAAAATCTGTAGGTAATCCGTCGGTAATAGTGACTGATTACCGACGGATAAGTTTATATTTTTTTTTTTCAAATCTAAAACTTGTGTTTTTCAACCTAAAAGACATACATACATATGTATAAAACCTTTAAACATAAAAAAAAAAAAAAAAAAAAACTTAGAAATTTATTAACTTTTATAATATGTGAATAAATTTGTAGCTTGGTGTTATTTATGTATTCTGATTCAAAGGCTACTTTGCCCTGCATCGAACGAAAAGAAGCAAATATGAAAATGGTAGTTTTACGTTATATCCCGCAATTATTAATACAAAGTATTATAGAAAGGATGATATGATTGTCACGATTGTCAATGATGAACATCGTTTTTAAGTTAAAGATAATTAAAGAACTCCTGACTAGGAAAAACACGATTTTCGTGAGTATAAGTTGTATAACACGTACATAAATATAAGTTTATATGTTTTTTTATTATGTACAAAGTTTATTAAGCTACATAGTTAGGTTCCAAGGCTAAAAAGCTAAAAGTATAAAATTATCCGTCGGTAATCCGTCGCTATCACTGACGGATAAATTTAAATAAATAATTAATTAATTTATTAAATCCGAATTAATTAAAAATTTAATTCAAAATAACTTTAAATTATTAAATCCGTCGGTAATCCGTCGGTAAATACACAATTTTATTTAAAATGAAATTTATTAAATAGTATTTAAAAAATCTAAATTACTTAAATTATTAAATCCGTCGGTAATCCGTCGGTAAATACACAATTTTATTTAAAATAAAATTTATTAAATAGTATTTAAAAAATCTGTCGCTAATCCGTCGGTAAAGTTTGTGTTTTTCCGACAAATTACCTACGGACTTTCTCCGTCACTAATCCGTCTCTAATCCGTCAGTAAATCTGTTGTAATTTGACTCGCAGGTTTTAAACAATGTTGCGACAGTATATCATCTGGCGGAGCCCGCAGGTCAAATAGGCCATTAAGTAGCCCCACGTGCCCTGCACGTGAGGGGTAAAAAAGACCTTTCACATACTGAAAAGAGATTCATTCTAATACAAAATAATTATATATATATATATATAATATATATATGTATAATAAAATACACAGTTATGAAACCAAACCAAACACAACCTTATAATAATCAAGATCCGAACCCATTAAAAGAGATTCATTTCCACACAGTCTCCCCGTTTCTCTATCTCTCTCTCTGAAACTATATGGTAGGAGAAGGAGATTTCGGCGAAGGGGTGACCGGCGGAGGAGGGGGACCGGTGGAGATGGAGGAGTGTAAAGATAAAATCCGCCCTTCTATATCTATATCTATATAATCGATATATCAAAAATCAATCTATACATATCCATCCCACTTATTAGATCTTTCTTTCAAAACTCCCATGAGACAAGGGACCCCGAGCTACCATCACCACTCCTAGTCGCATCAGAGGGGACCCCCTGGTAGTCCGGTGGTGGTTGTATTGTGATTGACGGCGGCGTACCAGTTGTGCCACCCATCTCAGAATCCGTAGTCGCTCCCTTAGGCATATTATCATGGTCAGAGTTCAGCTGTATGGTGGGTTGTGGTGGAGGCGGCGCTATGTTGTTGTCTCTTTTAATGTTTTCTCGGTATTGTGAAGATGATGATGATAATGGTTGATAATCATTAGCATAAGATGGGAATCGAAAAGAGATGAAATCCGGTCAAAATTCCAGCCAAAAAGGTGTAAAAAGTTGTCGGCGGCTTAAGTGTGTGTAAATCGCACCTTGAGTTTCATGGAGGCAGAAAAATATACTCGTATTTGGTTGAGATGATAGATTTCTGTTTATGTTTTTTTTCTTTTCTTTTGTAGATCTACTGGTATATATTTCTTTTTAGTTTGTATTTGTAGATGATGAAATTTTTGATTTGTTATTGATGATGATGATAATGGTTGATAATATGGGTTACAGCAGATACAATGGGTGAAAGGTCCATTTTACCCCTCACGTGCAGGGCACGTGGGGCTACTTAACGGCCTATTTGACGTCCGTTAGTGGCAGGTATGGTCCGAGTGGGCTTTTGGCAACCACGGGTATCATTAGCGTAATTTTGATCTAATAGGCATGAAATGTGAAATTTTTGTAAACCACATGTACCATTTCAATAATTAACTCTATTTTAAATTTGATATTAATTTTGAAATCAATTAAAAGACTTAAAAAAAAAAGGTAAATGGGTGGGAATCCCTGGTCCCATGTACCGTCTTAGTACTCAGAGCGCATATCGCATAGAACTCATGTCCGGTGAAGCACCATTCTCACACATGGAGCACAAGATATATTTTCTCCACTTGCTTTTGGCAAGGTTTGAACCTGTGACCTTGCAGTCTTCTTGTGGACCCATGTGATCACATGATGGCGGTACCAGTTGATCTATGATCAATTGGTTCAATTTAAAGATTTATATTTACATTCATTCGGTAATTTAGTTTACACTAGATTTAAACTCGTGTGAATACATGGATTGCATATAAATTTTTGGCGATTTGTAATGTTGTTAAGTATATTTTTAAGTTAAATCTAATAGGCTTGTAAACGAACCGAATGAGACCTTGTTCGTATTCGTTCATTTAATTTAGCGAACAGTTCACGAACGAATAAACGAACATAAAGTTGTGTTCATGTTCGTTCATTAACAAAATTGACTTGTTAATATTCGCTCGTTTGTGTTAGTAAACAATCTGTTCGTTTAAGCAATTTGGAAGGATTTTATTAACTTAATTAGAATTTTTAATTCTAATTGCAAATAGATAAATAGATTAATGACATAAGCAAAGTTCAATTTGAGGAAATAGAAAATTATGATTTACTAATAAACGATTATGACATTGTAGATTTTTTTTACCACATCTTTAGCAACATACATGAAATAAGACTTAACAAACGTCACCCTCTTAAATTCAATTAACACCAAATTTTATGAAGTTATACAATAACTTCAAATCTTAATACAAAAACAATTAGTTTATTCAATACATTATTAATATTGAACACTATAAGATCCTCCAATGGCTAGTGATATAAAAACAATTTGGTATTTATTTATTCACACCAACAAAACATATCCATGTACAAACTTAAACAAATTATTATTAAAATACAGTATAAATAATTCAAATTTAATAAAATACCTACACCTTTGCAATACTTGTAGATGTAAAAATTGAGATTTTTATAAAATATAAATAAAGTAATAATAATGAAAAAAGTTTTAACTTTTCAAGACAAGTTTTTTAAAATAATAAAATTTTCAAATCCTGGATTTTTATAAAATTTTTAAAAAGTAATAATAATGAAAAAAATATAACATTTCAAGACAATTTTTTAAAAAAATAATTCAACTTTTTTTAATAAATTTGTTAATGAGTGTTTGGTCTAGTGGTTCAAGAAAAACGTGAGAGACTTTGCCTTTTTCAAGGTTCAAGGTTTAAATCCAAAGATTGATATTTAATTACTTAATTAAGAAAAATTAATTACTAACAACTAACAATCTACGTCGTTATTAAAAAAAATAATAATAAAATAAAATTTTCAAATGATAAAACAATTTACTACTCCAGTTAGGCCCCTCACTATGGGGCGTCATTTTGCTCGTCCTGTTGCTCGTCGTCATAGATTGCATTGGTACCACCCCATCGTGGGTGGTCATCGTTCTATCCCGTTGTTTTTATGAAATCGTTTGACGAGTAAATGTGTGTGTTTTTAATTATTTTTTTTATTAGGGATGAGATGATAAAGGAGGTATGATAGGGAGGGGTAGTTTTTTGGTGTGTATTGGAGAGAGAAAGCTGATGTGACAATCAAGATGAGAGGATAACGATTTCAGGATAGGAAGGAGTTCAGGATAGGAAGACTGGAAGAGGCCTTATTATTAACTATAAAAAAAACCCAAATTCAAACTTCGAAGAAAACCGTTTAAAATCCACTCCTTTATTATTTATCACCTTTTAAAAGCAACAAACCATTACTACTGTGATCTATCAATCATATCATCATCACACACACTCACCGGTGACCACCACCGCCATTACCGTCACCGTCACCCGCCTCTACATTCCGGCACCGGCGAACCGAATGCCCTAAGTACATACATATCCTTACACGATCACAAACACAATGACTTCAACTGACACTTCAATTTTCGATCTCAGAGTATACATTTCATCTTTTTTATATTTCTTCTAGCTTTATTATCTATACATTTTCATTTTCATTTTTATTTATTTATTTATTTATTTTCTCTATTTTCTCGATCTGTTACAGTCCAGCTTTGGCGCCAGGTAATTTACTTCCAAATTTTATTCATTTTTAATTTTAATTTATCAGTTAGGGTTTCATTTTCAATCCATATATATATATATATATATATATATATATATATATTATATTTATGTATATTTTGGGTGCAGTGGGGAGTATACATTTGCAGATGTGGATAATTTGGATCATTGTACAAAATATCTAAATCAAACATTAGTAACTTTCGGATTTCCGGCTTCTCTTGATCTCTTTGCTACTGATCCGGTTAGTTTGTACACATTTTATTTATTTATTTAATTATATGTGGTTTTGTTGTTTGTATATGTATTAATGAATTGTTTTGTTTAGGTTTCGATTGCGAGGACTTGCAATTGTATGTACTCGTTGTTGCAGCAGAGGCAGCGTGATATCGAGTTTCGTGAATCTACTAATGATCAGAGGCAGCGGTGAGTATCTTCTTTGCCAAACTGTGGTTGAGTTTCTGAAGTAAGAAGTGAATCTGTGATGTACTGAATTTAATGGTACACAAAACTTGTATTTACTATATTACTCTATGCTATTATATAAAGCATTTACCCAACTCCCATTTTAAGATTAAGGATCTCCAATAGGACTGCGCCACATCACATTCCCTTCACCGCCTAATAAGAATGTGATATGCCACTCTCTCTGTCATTCTCTTACACCACCACCGGCAACAATTGACGACCGCCGGCCACCAACCTCCGGAAACCGCTAAACAGATTTACCACCACCGCATTGCATGGGTACCATGCTAGTATTTACTATTTTGAGAAACTAGAGCCATTATTGATTGTACATGAAAATTCAATAAAACTATTGATATTTTTGGTTTTATATAATTGATTTCCAATAACGATATTATACGGCTTAATAATATCAAGCTCTACCTAGTACGTAATACCACTGGGTTTTTACGGTTTAAGCATTTTATAGAAGTGCCGCAATATTGGTGTGGGCAGCTTGGTTCATATGCATGTGCATAGCACGGTCTACATTTAACAATATTATGAATAATGATACGATATCAGCTTGTATCACCCTTTTGACTGCTCTGGATTTAAGATACTTTATGGACTTGAAGTTATGACCATAAAGGTAGCAGTGGCAACATACCAAAAACTATTGCGTGGATATAATAAATACCCTGGAAACAAGTATGTGGGTGACACACTTTTTATGGAATGGTAAGTAGAAAGCTACAAATGATATAATGTGAAACTAAGATCAGGTTTAGCTTTTGTTGAAACTTGGTGTTTAATTTTGTTTATGGTTTTAAGTTTTTAGTCCACAGTGACAAGTTTTGGATTCTCTTGCAGACTTTCGTCGGACATATCAAGACTGGAGGCTAAAGTAGAGAGGTTAGAGTCACAGTTGTCTGCTAAAGATAGAGAAATAGCAACTATTACCCGAACGGTAATGCATGGGTGTGTGTGGGTTTGTCTATATATGATATGGACATATACATGTGTATGTATACATGCATAGATTGCATCTTCTAATCGTGTGCTCACCATTTCTTATTTCCAGGAAGCTAAAGCGAAAGCAGGCCTTAAGGCTCAAATTGAGAAATTGCAGCAGGAAAGAGATGAATTTCAAAAGATGGTCATTGGAAACCAGGTAAGGTTTTATGCACTTCCCCTTTTATTTTTTCTTGCTTGTTCTGTTTCTGGTAACCTGCCTTTGTGGATAAATCACCATCTTCAACCTGTCATTTTGCAAAAGCAAGTCCGAACTCAACAAATACATGAGATGAAGAAAAAAGAAAAAGAGTACATTAAGTTGCAGGTATGGTTCTCTCTTTACGCCTGCGAATTTTTCGATTTTCATCTTATATTTCGCAGATTGTTGCTTACGATATGGTTGTATGCTGAGCAAGAGAAGTGTTAATAAATCTAGGAATAACTTTCTTTTTTTGCAGGAGCGACTAAATCAAGTTATGATGGAGAAAAAGAAGGAATCTAGATCAGGCATGGAAATTATGAATTTACTTCAGGTAAACAGTCAATCTTCTAATATATTTGCATATCATCATATGTATGAGTTTTAGATATGAAATTTCTAACTTTAAGTTTTTATGCACCACCACAGAAAGAAGGGCGGCAGCGTGGGACCTGGAATGGGAAGAAGGCTGACAACGATTTCTATAAAAAGATTGTATGTTACACGAAATGTTTTTCTTCTTTTGCTTTGAGTTATATATAATCATATTTCCAAATACTATTTTAGGTTGATGCATATGAGGCGAAGAATCAAGAACTGGTTACCGAAAATTCTGATCTAAGGGCATTGTTACGATCAATGCAGGTATGTAAATATTGCAGTGACGGTTATAGTTCTTTTGGTGGGACCTAAATCTTATCTCTATATGCTAAATATTAGTGGTGCCTTCTTTAACATACTTGAAGAGGATGATGAAATCGTTGTTCTGAAGTACTCGGGTTGGATTGGGTGCATAACAAAGAAATCCAAAGCTTGGGATACTGTAGAAAATATATATTAGAATTTAGAACTAGGTGAGTTGCTAGCTTCATTTCAAAAAAAAAAAGGTGAGTTGCTAGCTGAGAGCAGGAAAGTTATAACCGGATTTCAAAAGGGGTGACATCAGTGCAAACAAGTATGATCATTACTATGATACACATTCTGAGACCTAGAATATCAACAAAATGCATCTATTAGCACTAGGATGAAATTCACTTGCATTTAGTTGATAGTTATGTACATAACAAAAATATCCATATCTTTTTGGGAAGAACCATAAATAACAGAGTACTTGGGTAATCACACGTGATGAGGCATCTAATATTTTACACCAGTAGAGGGGCATCATGAACTTAATAAGATAACATAGACTCTAGATGGCATCCCCAACATAACATTATTGTGTTTTGAAAGAGATGCATTCACATTATCATTACGAAGGGCTTGGTTTGACCATTAGACTGATTTTGAATATGATTTACAAATACAATTTATTGAAAAAGAGAAAGTTAGAAAGTGAATGACATAAAAAGATTCAATTTACTATTAATCATCAAGAGACGGTTAAGTATTTAAAATCTCCTGCAGTGCGAACATATTATGGGGCCCCAAACACCCCACAATTACATATGGTCAGTCAATAACTGGGTGAAAATCATCAAAAACAGAGGTCTAAAATCTGAATACTAGTTATTTGAGGCACCTAGACATTATTGAATAGACAACAGTTCTGGTAGCATATTTTAACAACTCAATCACTCAAGTGATGATTTATTTCCTTAGAGAACTTTTGAACAGCTAAACATGGAAACAACAATGACTACTACCGAAAAAATAATATCATGAACAATCCACCTACCAAAAAATTAATATTTTAAACAACGATCAGCCTAAAATGTTAACTCATGTAGCGTTCTTGTATTACCATGAGTCCATGACAAATTAATAGTGGAGGACTGATGGCCTTTAATGTTAAATTAGAGTAGATCTTCATAAAATATTTTCAACATATTTCTTATATGATATTCACATTTATAACATAATAAGAATTTAGCTTTTTGTCTTACACTATTTGTTACCACATATAATGCTTATAGGTGGATATGCGAGATTTTCTGAATGCTCCAAATGGTTCGTCCAAAAATCCTTCCCCTCACCATGAAAGGAATGTTGAGGCCTCACAATCCCCTTTGGGTGGGAGGACGGTATGAGCTAACGTCTAAAGATTACTCACATTGATCAGTTTTTAGCATTTATTTTAGAAAAAGCATGAACCGAGAGTTAATTGGTATCAGGATGTCTTTGATCTACCTTTTCATATGGGTAGAGATCAAATAGAAGCATTTCTTCGAAACAAAGTGGCTTCAATAAAGGTAGCTTCATGTTATGTGTGTTGCCCAGTGCTCCTTTTTGATGATGATCGGTAGAGGTGGCTAGTCGGTTGGTTGGGTAACTGGTCAATGGGTTTTGGTCAAAATAGATTCATTTATGCTGTAAATATTTAATGTATTAAACTTGATTATGAATATGATATTATTAAAATTTTAATATTTTTTTGTAATGTGAAATGTAGAACATTATAAGCATTTGAGTAGACGTTAGGTGACTTTACCCATTTCTCATTTGGCGACTTCTCTAACTTTATCCTGTTTGATCCATTATCAATAAAATACAAACTAAATTAACGCATTTTCACTTGCTTATAAATGGGGAAGATTGGTCACCTCTAGTGATTACAAACATTTCATTCAACTATAAAAAGTGAGTAGGAGAGGTACTTATATTTGAAACATTTCTGATCTGCACTGTAAAGGAGCGTATGGGTCAGCTACAAGATGCACAAAAAGAAGCTGAAGTAATTTCCGAAGCAAGTGAGAGAGAGCTCGAGTTAGAAGCTCAACTTGTTGAAGCAAGAAGTATAATCCAAGAGCAGGTATTTTAAATGCAGTTGATTAAAAAATAGAATTTTATAAATATTTATCTTACTTTTTAAATGTGTCATTCATCAATATCCTATACATCTTTCCTCTGCCAAATGCTCATTCTTGTTTATGAGAAAACTATCTACTAATCTTTTTACATGAACTTAACTAATGTAACCTGAAACCAAGCATGCTCATCTATAGTATACGCATGACTTTAATTTTATGCATTCTTTAAAGAGATCTCTTCAGTTTGTAAATATCACTTTCTATGATAATCTAAACTGATGTAGCTTAAAACGAAGCATACTCGTATACCCACTCTACTTTAATTTCAGTTGTTTATTTATAGCCTCCAATATGCTTGTCTTAGTATATATTTTCTATTAGGCAATCACTGTGATTTTTTTTTTCAATAACTAACAAAAACGTCTTTAATTTCAAGTGTTCGAAAAGTTGTGCTTCTAAAAAAAATGGATTCATTCTTGCTCTGCTTAGGCATTGTGCAGTCAACAAAGTAGTTTTTTCTGGAAGGGAGTGAAAGGAAAAAAAAAAGAGAGAGAGAGAGAAGGGATCAAGGGAAGGGGAAAAATGTCACTGTTATGTCGAGTGGTGGTAGAGTTAGCTTGAATTTAAAAAGCAGTTTGTTGACTCCCGAACGGTTAAAAAGGGATGCGTTTAGAACTTTCAGGTTGTGTATATTTTTAATTATCTGAAATTTGTATCTTCACAAAGTTATTGATTCTTTAGACCCGTGTTGCTTTTAATCGTGGTAATTACAGACTCTGCTAGAGCTCTAGTTCATTTCAGAAGTACCGACAAGATTTATAAAAATAAGTAGAGGAGTTGGCCTTCAAAGATGCTTTTTTTCTCTTTGGGTATCATATATAAATAATTGATGTGTTAGATATGATAATTCAGTTTAAGATGCTATCATTCATAAAGATCTTTTACAAATCGTGTATATATTATCGGACAAGCGTTTTCAGATGCCATTACAAGCACCCCATCCATCTTGTAACCGTAATGTCATTAATGAATGCTGTGGGTCATTTTTCTGTTTAAAGTTCTGTCTTTACAAGGTGGTCAGTTCCCTTGAGTCCCACTTTTACTTCTGTTGAGATGTCACTCAAACTAATTGTGGGGTCGTCATTTGCAGGCATCTATGATGTCTAAGCACCTTGCGAAGTCCGAGAAACCAAGGTATTTCTCTGCATTTGATTAACTTTACTGGAAAGTGAAGGTGAAATTTTGTATGTTGGGTAATAACTCAAAGTGGGACCATATCAGAGAGGGTAACTCGGGTAGGGACGACCCTCATACACCTATTTTCATCCATTATATTTGAATTCTATAAGTGGTATGTGTTGAATTGAAGTATTTTGCTAAAAGTATTCTAAATTGTTTTTAAATAGCTACAGTATCTAGGATATTTTTAAATATTGAAACTCCATGGATGACTATTAACTTATTAGACCCATTTGACCCATTTTCTTTTTAGTTAATCATCTGGCTTAACCCAGCATCCTAACATAATCCAATTCGACTCATTTAAAAGTAAATGGGTTAAAAGTACCGTCTCTGATAGAGAGGGTTAAAATAGTTCAAAACATTGTGCAGGAGACTGAGTGGCCATTTAAATTCTGAAAGGGATTCCATCATGCCATCAGCCGCTGAGGTAAACATTATTTTCCGCCTTTAAGAACTCATCCATCATAGTTAAACTGGTTCAACTACAGCAAGTTTCTTAAAGGGAAAAGGGTAACAGAAAAAGAAGTTGAGTTTGTTAACTGTGGTCATTAGATCTTATTCTACCAATAATAACTCGCATTTTGGTTCCTACTTAGTCACTGTCTGATGCAGATAGTTGCCAAATAGTCCGATAAAAGGATTATATCTTTCTTTGGAACCGAGAAACTGTTCGTTGTGATTGGAATTAATGGAACCCTAGATTTGCTTCAGATTTAAATAGTAATTCATGAATAACTATGGAACACATAAAGTAACCATTCTAGTTATGTGTTGATCAATATAGAGGTGGTGATCTTGCTGCATTCATCCGTAAATGGTTTGATTTGGGTTATGTTGTATATCTAACGGATAATATGGATTAGGCTAATAGGAAACAGGTCAAAAGTGAGCTAATATACACCTGTTTTGACCTCTTCCTTAACTCACCATTTTACGACATACAGTCATTAATATAATATGTTACTCATGGGAACATAGTGTTGTCTCATTAGTCATTAGTCCTTTTAACACTTAGCTGAAAGGCAGTAGTAACCGTTGTATATCAATAAATATTATATATAAATCCATACATGCGACAGATTAGGGAAGATGACAGTATGGTTACATTTGCCGATGTGATAACACATCAGACAAGATTTTGATTGGCTAACATGGCACACTAATAGCTAGCTTCATGATCTAATTAACTTTGACTCATATCATTTTCACGAACGGTAAGGCATAAAAATATTTCTACTTACTGAATTAAACTTACATTATAAGACTATATTGATGCATCTGATTGAACATAGCAAAATCTTGATTGAATAGAGGTTAGAACATACAACAGTTGTATGCGTGCATATTCTTTTACCCATGTAGACGACATAAATATTACATATCTTCTTGTAAATGACTCCTCTTACTTTGGATCTGTTGAGATTGATACAGTACTCCCTTGTCAATTGTCATGTAACATCAATGTATTAGGACCTGGTTAGATAGCAAAATGGACAGATTGGGTAATGAAATTAACATGTTAAAAGGGATTCGGGTGGGTTGTGTTGATAGGCAAATACTTCATTTGTCCCGATAAATATTTTAAAGAAGGCATTAGGTATTATTGAAAAAACTATAATATTACAACTATCATCTAAGTTTCTGAATAAATCGTTTTAGGAGGTTATATGCATTATAAACACTTTGGGCAACTATCTATCCGTCTGACATGTTCCCCATTTAGCTAGTTTTTTTTTTAATTTTTTTTACCCGTCTGAGATAAATGTAATCCAAATTGAATCATTTATACGTAGTGAGTCAGAATTCCTACCTGGTAAGCATTCAGGATTACTCCTCTGTTTGAAGAGAAAATATGGTTTTGATCTTTAATTCCTAGAAATTGAAGTTATTTGATTTTTAATAAAACTTCGAATGTTCAAATCGAACTTTACAACAATATAACAAATAGGAAATGTGCTCTGTTTTGTAACGACATAACTTTGCTCCCTTGATTATTTCCAGTGATCGGATTTTGAGTGATGTTCATGGTGTATGAATTCAATTGATGCTAACACAAAGGACTCTGCAACTTGCTATCACTGTTCCAAAAGCCGAGGTTTGGTTTCAATTATTTTGCTAGCATGTGCCATGCAGTAGTTATACCGTGTTTCTTATTTCATGTCATCAGTCCTTTTGACATTCATCTGGGTCAGTTACTTGAGTAGCTAGTACTAGAAATGTCTTAAATATGTGCTTCTACCAATAGGAACATTGATTAGTCTCGACTTAACTTTAAGCAGAATCTTCAAAGTTCTTTAATTGATTTGCCGATGCTTCTGTATACTTATTTTGTCGTCGTAGTAATATATCTTTACTTCAAGAACCCAAATCTTCGCTACTTGCCGATTATTGAAGTAAAGTTGTAAAGAAATCGGCACATACACTGCATGTTACGGATATATGTCTTAAAACACAAGTTACTTATATGATACATGTTAACTACAGAATTGGTCAACCACTTCGTCTTGTAACAATCCTCTAACATCTGGTTGCTAAAGTCAACTCTATCTATCGACTCTGTATCTCCTTAAAAGTCAAACTATGACCAAACAGTAGTTTCTAAGAAAAGGTGTAACCGTCCATGCCTTAAGGATATGGTCATCAATTAGCTCTATATAGAAAAATATATGCAATAAAAGCAAGGAAAATGCTAACTATAGCCCTAGGGGTTGTCGTTAACGTGCATAAAAAATTGTACCTTCTATATCAAAAGCCCACCCCCTTGAATATTATGATAAAAGTCCGACTATTTTATGTACATTAATGACAGCCCAGGAAGACTCTAAAAGTAAATACTACTACTATTACGAGTACTATTTTAGTGATATAACGTCGGTTTAAAGGTTAACGAGTATAGCTAAGCCTTGAGCCGCGACTTTTTATTAGATGTAATGTTTGTTTTATAGCTAAAACAATGATCTATTGTTGAAAATGAAGGTAAAAAAGTTGTTTGCTTTTTCATCGACATAAGAAACCCACTAATTTAAGGAAACCATATATGATGTTAATGTTTCTACTTTTATAAGCATTTGTATAATGTCGTCCAACAAGCACGGTAATGAAACAATCGCTCCACAATTAATGCTCTTTAAAAAGACATGTATAAAGACATAAAGCTAGCTATTAAAAAGTGTTTTTTCAAGTGTTCTTAATAATAAATCTTATCTCATAATTAGTGAAATGGATTTCTCTAATCTCAAATTTTGCTACATAAGTTGTCTAAATAACAACATGCGACGTGAATTACTATTATAACCATCGCACTCCTTTTATCAAAACGACTATTGTGATTGTACAAATACGTGTCATTCGAGATGCTTTAAAAAACAGAGTTTACGAGTTCGAGTTAAGACACACGTATAAATATTTGTATCAATCAATCAACCGACAGTTACCCAATGCCATCTTTCACGAGGTATAAGGAGGTAAGATGTAGACAGTCTTACCATTATCCAAATGGAGAAAGTCTGCTTCCGGGTGACTCCCAATTATAAATAATTGTATGATGTATAATATTTGCCTTTTAATTTCTTTTTATAGAAACAGAATTCCACACGTACAATATATGAATATTTGTGATTCTTCTATTTAATATTAGCTTTCAAAAGAGTTGCCAAAATCCAAATTAACTTTTCATGTTTACAAGCATAACATTGCTTGTTTTGGTATAAAATATCAAATACGATTACGTATGTATGTAATTCATTCTTATTTTTGTAGATTAATTTAAGAATAATTAAGAAACACTTCCATTTGATGCAATAGCTTGATAGCCACTCTAATCATCTATAAGTAGACCAATATGAATCTTCCAATCCTCATAATAAGTTCTCATTAAGCTGTTCAGACAATCCCTTCAACTTATTCTAAAATATGGATAATCAAGATTTTCAAAAGAATCAAACCCCATTTTCTGTTCTTAAAGGAGAAGAGTTTTCTATTAGCAAGATACTCGCAAGAGAATCATCCGTCGGGCAATCATCGCGTATATACTATCAAAACACCACCAACGAAGGCGTGCCCTTTAAATGGGAGATGCAACCAGGAACAGCCAAGAATCCGCCACTAGCAGAGGTTATTCCACCGCCTACACCACCACCTGCCATGCATAGCTTAGACCTTCCTCTCCCTAAACATGTCAATGATGGCTCTAACGATCTATTGTCTTGGAGGTTTTGGTCTTGGAAGAGGTTAAGCAAGAACTTTAGGTTACAAAAAGACGATAAACAAAGACGTTGCACCAGGTTTAATAAGCATGTAACTTACTCCGACGGAGATTCAGATGCTGAGTTCGTGGGGTGGGTTCGTCATGATTCAAGCTCTTCTTCCGTCTCATCTTCGTCATCTTTAGGCAGCCTTACCGAAAGGTTCACAAGAGGGGCTTTTCTTTGCCGTCCTTGGAGGACATGAGGGGAAAATTTACAAGACATTAATTTGCTTCATTTCTTAAAATATTCTTTTTAAAAACCACGTTCTTCAATGTTCAGAGTCAAAGATTATTCATATAATTTGTTCTTGTTGTAATTAGAAAGGTGACTGTGTTTCATTATGTCGAAATTATGTAAGAACACCAACCAAAAAGGTTGAATCAAGTCCAATATTAAGCGAGTTTGTTCAAACGAATCTTGTGATACTCTTGACCCATTACGATGATATTGAAAAAAGGGTAAATGGTTGGGACCATCTGGTCTCATGTACCGTCTTGGTACCCAGAGCACATACCGCATGGAACTGATGCCCGGTAAGTCATCGTCCTCACACATGGATCACAAGATATAGTTTCTCCACTTGACTTTGACAAGTTTCGAACCTGTGACCTGCAACCTTTATCTGTGGGCCCATTATGATAATATTGTGTAATTTAATTATTATATTGTATTGTATGTATATTAGTATGATGATTGTCCATCCAATTTGTAATGCTTGTCTCAATTTACAACATAAATGAATGGATTTTGTTCCTAAAATGGACTACAAAGTAGTTGTACCTTGTGTGGACTGATAAAGTACTTATGGGCCTGTGGCGCATTAAACATCGTTCTTGGTGGAGCCTTAATGATTTTTTTAATTTAACTGTTGAATAAAACTGTTCTTTTACCATCCAAAGATGATGGCTTACACCAGACTAGGGTAATCATTTGTATTAACAGGACCCCGTTACATCCAATGCTGAGTAAGTATTTAAAGAAAAACCACACCAAAAGGCACTTGTCTAAAAGATAACGGGGATCGAACCCCCGTTTGGTGTGTAAAACCCGGCGACTCAACCAGCTGAGCTAGTATCATTGTCTGGTGGAGCCTTAAAGGATAATGTCAATTATTAGCAAACTTCAAATGAGAGTGTGAATTATGCTGAAAACTAATTAAGCTCGAAAAGTGATGTTATGAGAAAAGTTAAATAGAAGCTAATGACAAATACGTGTTCGATGCGTATAAACATAAAATGCAAATCTAGCTTCTTCTGAAGAAGTTGAAAAGCTAATTTTAAGGCCGGTTGGAAGCAAAAGATCGATGAGGAAGGAAGCTAAATTCGGAAAAGGGGAAGTCAGATAGGATCATGAAGTACAAGTTTATCCTTCAAACGATACAATAAATTAGGAATAACGTATAATTATGTGAAATTGGCAAAAAGATGTACTTTGATAACTAATTAAGCTCGAAAAGTGATGTTTAAAGAAAAACTAAATAAACGCTAATGACAAAAAGGTGTTCGAGGCGTATAAACATAAGAGAGGTGATCCGTACACCACCTAGGAAGTTAAAATTCGGAAAATGGACATTCAGATAGTGAAGATCGTGAAGTACAAGCTTATCCTTCAAATAATTAGACCCTTTTCTTATGAATTAGGAATAACATATAGCCTTGTGAAATTGGCTAAAAGATGGTATTCAGTTTTTCTAATGGTTTCAACTATACTATTTTGGCCGGTTTCCGTCATGATCCACGGTCCCCTCATGGCCCGTGACGGATCTTTTAACGAGCTAGACAGGGTTTGATGGTTTGATCGTAGCGTTTGGCATATGAAAATGCATTATATGTCTCTTTCCCGGTTTGTTTGTAGTTTGCTAAAAATATCGCACTCCCAGTATTTTGGTTTAGTGAACCATTTTCGAAAATATGTATTCTTATGTTGTGCACAAAATGATATCCATTACAGTTAGCTTTGATCCATCCTTACAATGTTTTACTTATACTATATTAGTGATTTATGATTGCTTAATTATACTGAAAAGTTTGGATATAAAAAATAACTTAATTGTCATATTTTTATGCAAATTGTCATATTTACTTATATTAGTGATTTAGGATTGCTTAATTATACTGAAAAGTTTGGATATAAAAAACAACACTTTTTATCCATCCACAACAATACATGCATCAAACAGTTGTACAGTACAACCATATAATGCAAATATTGTTGTGGATGCATAAAAAAGATTGTGAGGTTATCACCTCTCATTTTTTATAAATTTTGACTCTTAAACATGTAAAAAAAACATTTTTTTAAAAAACTTCACAATAAAATGTCGACAATTTTGTTCTTTCAACTTCTAAAACTCCACACTTTTAAATGGATAGAAATTTGTTAAAATTCCAACTTTAATTTTTCATACTTTAAATTGTGAACTTTTTAGTTTTATCATCATTAATTATACACTGATAAATGTAAAGTTTTAAATTAATATACTTTTATAAACTTGTAAAAGTGACAACCTTATTATTTTGGATACTTTATCATTTATCGTATTTTTTTTAAAACGGCGAGTTAGTTGTTAGCGATCGGGTATCCACTGTGACATCCAAGCGGACGGATTTATCGTATGCATATACATAGACGGATACTCGAACATATATACGATTTTCACAAGTACATCAACTTTAATTTATTTACGATTATTTTTTGTATTCCTATGACCCAATGCTTTAATCCAAAATAACTTTTCAAGATTTATAAAATGGAAAATACAATTTTGGTTTTTTACCTTTTCGAATAGCTAGTAGAGAAAAAAAATAAATTACTCCGGACAATAGTGGATAAGATTAAAGAGTATCTAAACAACTGTTATTTTATTTATTAGGAAAATATTACTACGCATGGAAAGATTTGAGTATCTGGATCATTACGGTCATCTTAGTCTTTATTAGGCTAGTGGGTATAAGGCTTCTTGTAAAGGGGGCTTCTTGCGCCATGTGACGCCATGTCACATGGGAAGAAGCCCCTCTAAAAGTGGGTATAAGGCTTCTTGGTGGGAGGGGCTTCTTGTGACATGT
>JAOXNX010000028.1:4201376-4211776 GCA_028566075.1 Solidago caesia
TAGAACACAAAAAAATGTTTTCACTTAAAAAAAATTTACTCAAAAAGCCCGCGTTTACGCGGGATCTATATCTAGTAATAATATATAACATATAACCATCATAAGTATCAAATTACAACAATTATTACTTCATTATTCTTCTCCAGGCTCGAACAAGTTTGCGACTTGGACCAAGTCACACCTCGACTCGCAAGTCATGTTAAGAGTCGGGAGCAAATAAGAGTCACTTAGAGAGTCGTCACTTTTTTGGTGTAATTCGACTTGACTCGTAAGAGTCTGACAACTATGCAAACATATCTCATATTTGAATCCTGTCTTAAACAAATATTAAATATTCTATAGGTAGTCAAGGAAATGATTTGAATAATCAAAATTTGATGTACTTAAAATTTCAATTTTACTTTCTATGTAAACAAAATTTCTTTGATATCTCCTACTTGCTAGATTCCTATATTTTTTCAAACAAGTTTCCATCTATTATGCATAGTTTGCGTCACTTTGTTCTCCAACTACCTTCATGACTTCATTTACTATTTTTTTTTTATTTTTACTTTCACTTCGTTTATTCCAGTCAAACACTTCACAACCCCCACCCCCTTCTCCCAAACACATAAAATTACACCAAACAACGCTATTTCCCAAAGAAAAAAACTCAGACAAAAACCAGAAGAAAGAAAAAAAATCAAACTCTTTGTTTCACACACACACTTATCAAGAAAAAAACTCGATCTATGAACATGGATTCTTCTCAATCCCATCATCATCATCATCAGAATCAAAACAACAACTGGCTTGCCTTCTCTCTTTCCAACACTAACACCACTACTACTTCCTTCTTCCAACATCCACATGCCACTCCTTTCCATTCTATCCATCGTATGTTAACTTCCTATATTTTTTATATATATATGTATACATATATATACACACACACATATATATATATATACACATATATAAGTTTTTGATATTTTGCAGATGAAATAGATACAACAACTGGACCAACAACAACCAACAGCCACAATGAGTTATCTATCCTGACCGATGGCAGTCCAAAGCTAGAAGACTTTCTTGGTGGCTGTTGCTCCGCAGCTTCAGCTGGATCCGCTTGTCATTTCCCAGATGATCATTCACAATCATCTATGCAACCCCATGACACTACTACTACTACTGCTACTAATACTGCTTCTATTTATGATTCTGAGTTATTCCTTCGTGGTTTCTCCACCGACACCCACCAAGCGGTGATTACTTCTCCATTGCCGCCGCAACAGCAGCAGCAGCAGAACCAAGATAGCCCACCGGCCAAGAAAGCTGTTGACACCTTTGGCCAACGCACTTCCATTTACCGTGGTGTTACAAGGCATGTATATATATATATTATCTTATTAAACCAAATTTCTATTTATATACATAAATATGTTTAGAGGTATAGAAATGAGTTTTTTTTAACTATAGCCCTATGGACATTTGTTTTTTAGAAGTGTTTAATGAAAGCATATAACCAAAAAATCATGTTAAAAATAAAAAGTTTTTACTTATTTAATGTTTATTAAATTTAAGTTATAAAAAAAAGCATTAAGATTAATTAATACTTTTTAACAAGGACCTATGCGAAACTAGTTAAAAAACCCCATAGAAATATGGTATAGGAATCTATCTTTTGCTCCGGGGTAGTGTTTCTAAAAGTAGCTTCTTTCTATCCTCAGGTAAGGATAAGACTACATCTAACCTCTCATGACACGTTTATGACGGGATTGGATACTGTTAACCTCCCCATGACTTGTTTATGACGGGATTGGGTACTGTTAACCTCTCCACCATGACATGACCTGTGTTGTTGTTTTTATAGAGATAGAAATATTTTATATAAATTTATATCATTAACAATACGATTACTTTTGAGGTACAATAATTTTAAGATTTTGTTTTGCAAAATTCTTGTTTCAAATTAATATTATCGAAAGGATTTTGCTAAAACTTGATCATTAATCAATTAATGAACACCAAACTTTTTATGTTATCTAATTATAATGACGTTTATTGCACTTTATATTGACATTGATATTTTGATATTTTCATCTATATATCGTACGTAGTACGTGCATATTAAGGATCATATGTATATATTATATTTTTTTTTATTTATATATTATGCTTTAACTATAGTCTTAAAGTCACTATAATTTATATTTATAAAACATTTGTCGATGTGAAATGCCTATATAGCTATTTTAATTTTTTTTTTTTTTTTTTTAACAATTGTGGAAAAATCATAAAGTAAAATTAAATTACGATGTAGTATGTTGCTATTGTTGTTAATTAAAGTTATTGAATATTAAATATATTTTTGCTAGATATGACTAGCATAAAGAAATATTATTATTATGACTAATAACAAAATAGGATATTGTTTAATGACTTAGTTTAATTTTTGCTTGCTAATTTTTTTTTTGTATCTTTTTGGGAAAAAATATTTTAATTAGGCATAGATGGACAGGGAGATATGAAGCACATTTATGGGATAATAGTTGCAGAAGAGAAGGCCAAAGTAGGAAAGGAAGACAAGGTAAAAAAAAATAATTATTTAATATAAACTAAAGTATATATGAAGTGGCTAACGTGTGCCGTTATTGACACCAAAGTTATGAGTCATGGTTTATTTTATATTTTTAATTTTATAAAAGAAAAAATGAAAATCTTATCTCGAGGAAAAGAATGTATACCCATCAATGGATCAGATTTTCTGGTTGTATAAAACTTCAGGCTAATGAAAAGAAGGAAATACTTGTATGCCGGTTTATGCTACCATGCGCAATAATATATATTTTTCTTTTTTTATAAAGAAAAATAAATAATACGTTACAAATAATTTACAAACAAATGTTTATAAACACAGGTGTTATGCGACATATTTAAATTAATAAACAATTATATTTAATTCGTGTGAGATATTTTTATTTTTATATTTTATTTTTATCTTTGCTTTATTATAATTAATCATCGTTTTTGTTTGTTCTTGTTGCACGTTCTCTGAATGATGGATGAATCTTCAGTTTACTTGGGTGAGTTTTCAATTTTCTACTTGTGTAGCTTTCTTTTATAAATTATTATTATTATTATTATTATTTGCATGCAATGTATCATAACTTTATCCTTAGATTATTTTAATTGATCAATATTTTTTATAATTATCAGTATTGTCAGTTATCTTGTCGAATTTGTTCAAGTGGCCCGACAAAGCTAACTTTGTCATTAATATTAATAATTATATATATAATTGCGTTTTCGAGTCTTTTGATTTCTAAATAAAGTAAGATTACGTAGTGATTTGATATTAATTATCATCTAATATCTTTGATCATTAATCATTAATTAGGCGGATATGATAAGGAAGACAAGGCAGCTCGAGCTTATGATCTTGCAGCGCTTAAGTACTGGGGTCCGACCACCACGACCAATTTTCCCGTATGATCGAAATTCTATTTAAAGGAACCTTTATATATAGTAGTTTTATTTTCGTAATGTGTTATCGATCGATCGATGATTTAGGTTTGCAACTATGAGAAAGAGCTTGAAGAAATGAAGAACATGACTAGGCAAGAATTTGTTGCTTCACTTAGAAGGTACGTAAATTACACACTCAAGTTAACATTCCGTAAACCGTTGTTTAAGAATGCATATGTTAATTTACCGGGTCGTTTTGGCACAAAATTTGGTGCGTTGGTATTATCGCGTTCCCGATCTTAATTTTTAGACCATTTTTTTCTTTTGCAGGAAAAGTAGCGGGTTTTCTAGAGGAGCCTCTATTTATAGAGGTGTCACAAGGTAATAATTTTTTTTTTTCTGTTGTTATTATACCTTAATTATTTGTCTAACATTTTGATATGCCATTGATTAGTAGTGAAAATTTATACAAATAAGAAAGGGTTTTGTACATAAAAAGTTTTACTTTTGACCAAAAAATAGAGGGGTCAGCTTTTTATATGGAAGGTATAATTTTTTTATGCACGTTATTGACAGCCGATATGACTGTCATTAGAAAAATCCAATAAGAAATTATTTATAAACACGTACGATGGACAACTTAACATAATGCTGTTAGATTAATTTGAGAACCAATTTTCTTTATTTAACATACAGGCATCATCAACATGGGCGTTGGCAAGCTAGAATAGGAAGAGTCGCTGGTAATAAAGATCTTTATCTCGGAACATTCAGTGAGTCCCTTTTGCTCTACTAATTAGCACATACGATTTGTAGGAATCAAGTTGAACTTATCTTTGTGTATTTGCGTAGGTAAGTTTGAATTATTTTTGGGAACATTTCACTAAGACGGGTAGATATTTTGTTTATTTTAGGTACACAAGAAGAGGCGGCCGAGGCATACGACATCGCAGCCATTAAATTTCGAGGGTTAAATGCCGTCACAAATTTTGACATGAGCCGTTATGACGTTAACAGTATCGCCAACAAAAATCTCCCAATCGGCGGCATGTGTGGCAAATCTAAGACCTCTACAGACCAATCTCGACACGACACTAACCAAAGATCATCTGACGGACAAGGTCTTATCTCCTCATCATCCGAACAACCGACACATTCAAACATCCTTAGCTTCGCGTTGCCAATGAAACAAGACCCGTCAACCGACTATTGGAATTCGGTCCTAGGGTACAACCAAAACTACCAAGGAACAACACCTTACAACATGGAATGCCCTTCAAGTACAACTAACAACAATGGGTACTACAATGGGGGAGGAGGATTCATTCCACAAGAAAACAATAATAATGGTACTAGTAATGTTAATATAAGTACTACATCAACAATTCCTATGGCTACCCCTATAGGTTTGAATGGACCTACTTATGGAAACTGGATAGAACAGTCTTTTCACTCAAATCAACCTGCCAAGCAAAATCTATCAGTTTTTCAGACACCCATTTTTGGAATGGAATGATTTGATTGGAGGGAGAGGGGGGGTAAAAGTGAGAGATGAATGTGGGGTGGGGGTTACTTTAGTTTGTGTAGCAGAAGTGGACTGAAGATAGTACTAACACCAATTAAAGTTATTTGTATCATTAATTTAGGCTATGTTTTTTGCTTTTATTTATATTTTGCTTCTTCATTTGGTTTTTTGCTTTGTTTGTCTTTAATATGAGTACCCGTATGATTATATAGAAAATGTTCTCCATATCTATATGTATTTTTACATGATTATATAGAAAATGTTCTCCATATCTATATGTATTTTATATCTATATGATATAAAATTTGCCAGAATATTTTTTCCCCTTTACTAAAAAAGATAAAAAAAACTAGATCGATATGGAATGATTTTGGCTTTGTGTTTTTTACTGTGGTCTTTCAAAAACTCAAATAAGAAAAGCATATTGTCAATCAAAATGGCAATTGTAGATACTACTTTTCGTGTGCAGGGATGCTATAGATGAGAACTTGCCATAACAGTCATCAACGCTTAATTGATACTAGTTATTAACGCTTAGAATATCAATTAAGCATAAATAACAAGGTATCATTGTTCCTTTATAGCACCCCTACATAACAAAAACTACTCCATATAACCAATTGATCACAGATCAATCAGGTACCCACACCCATAACACATTAGCCACTCGATTGACCTTGTCAAGATCACATCTTGAGTTTGAACCTAGCCTCCGGCGGTGTCCTGCTGTACCAGGAGAGTTATCCGGAGTTATCCTTGTGGGGTGGATAATGGCTGGTGCCAAAAAGGCACCCGGGGTCAAGGTTGTCCTCACCAATCCACACCTTTTATCAAGAAAGACGACTTCATATGGACTATGTTAGTGTTTTCTTTTATCATTCTATTGTATTCATGAGTTTAGTTTCGCTTAAAATGCAACAAAGTTGAAGATCAAATAGGCATCATGTATACCTCTACTAAATTGTTCATTTTGCAACTATCACATTCTGAAATTTTAACTTGTACATTTTGTGTTCCTGGAGTTAATTATATATCACTCTCAATATTTAATTAAGAAAAAATTAATCTATCTAACATTCTAATAACAAGAGAAAAAAGTAAATGTAAATATGATATGAATGGATGTACCCACCATCTGATGGTTGGTATTAGAGAGTCTTGACTAGACATTAAGGTCTTGGGTTCAAATTTTAGTGTGAAGAAAATGTTCCCGGGACTAGAGACAGAGGTTTTTTAAAAATGAATTTCCCGTGAAATTAGAGTTGGATATATATGAAAAGACAATTCTGTTGATCTTAAATTTTCCGTTAAAAAAATGATATGAATGGATGTGTGTTGGTTTTGCTTTATAGCTTTCAGGGTGTACTGGATTGGATTCTCTACAAAAAGCCTTTGACCATTAATTCACTTTGACTGTTTCAATAAGCCTAATTCATTGAGCACGGGGAGTTACCTTATTTGGAGTCTAACCCAAATAAGAGAAGATGGTGTTTCTTTTTCATCATTTCCTTTTGCAGCCTTTCTTCAAACCTCACTCTCTCCCATAAACACTTTTCTTTTTACATAAAAATTGTACTCGGCATGAACTTAGAGGCTCCCTACGGGCTCGTTGGTTGCCTCTTCGATCGGTTTGCTTGGAAAAATTGACACCATAGGCACGTCCGTGTCGGTTTTGAAATCCTATGTCTCGTCGGATTAGCGATGATCAACAAGAGAAGAGGAGAGAAAGCGTGCATGTTGGTCTCTTCCTTTTCCCAAGCAATAGTTTTTTTTTTCTTTTCATTTTTAGTTTAATAAATAGTTAGATAATAAAAATAAAAAAAATAAAATGAAGAAGAAATAAAGAGGTATTGTTGGTAGAAGTGTGTCATTTGAATTTCAGTTTTAAAAGTAATGTGGGGGTCATGGAGATGGGGTGACAAAACTGAAGATAAAGAGAAGAGGCAACCATAGGTAGGGAGCCCTCTTATAACCACAAATTAGCTTTAAATATACAAATATCTTAGTTTGAAATTATATATCTCATCTTAAATTTTTCTCAAGCTTTCAAGTTATATGACTAAAAGCATTAATTAGTATAGATTATCTTTTAGTAATATCTATCATACTATCATATTTCAAGTTCTTTTTTCCTCCTAATATTATTGTTTTCCAAAAAAAAAAATGTTATATAAGATATGTACATTCAATGTGATAGTTGATTAAGAAATGTTTCTTTTACCCTTACACTGACCTAGTGGGTAACATCGTAATATCTTTATAAGAGCTATCGGGTTTGAAACCTGCTACAATATTGGGGGTAGCTAGAGAAATATTTGAAAACAGTCACAGAATACCCGGTTAGATCACATACATCTAAGTTAAAAAAGTTCGATCTCCTTTCCTGGATAATCTAAATAGGGAAAACCTCGTACATCATAACCATTTTAAATTACTGACAAAAAAAAAGCTCATTAGTGAGTTGTATGTCAAGGTTTCATATTTGTTTGTTACATTTTCTCATGTATCCATCCTTTTTAATTGTTTAGGATTGCAGTAGCTCTTAAAACTATTATAGCCTTCGAAACTATTATAAGCATATATATATATATATATATTAATAGTAGTTCCTAATGTCATAAGTTTAGGGTTGGTTTGTTTGAATTTTTTTGTTTAGTGTTGTTGTAATCGCATCTTGCTAACTTTTTATCTATTTATATCATATACTATAAGGGGAAATCATGGCTGCTATTGACTGCAGCCATATTTGGTGTAACCCCTGTTGAAAATCAAGGGACAAGTTGTTTATTTACTAATTGAAAGGGTTAGATTGTAAAAAAAATTAAAAATTCTTTTTTGCAGCATTTATTGAATATGCAATTTTGCTGCATGATAGATTTCCCCATACTATAATAACTAAAATTGTCTTCAAAACAATCCAGATAACTATTGAAAAACTAAAGTCCCATTTAAAATATAGAAAAATGAGAAGTAGCAAGTAAAGACCAACTTATAAAGCGATAATAAAGCTTAAAATGAATGAAAACTAAACCCTGAATTGAAAATATATCTAAAGAACGAAAAATGATGACTGATGAGTACGTCCTTATACTCTTTCTGTTTTTGTTTGACGAGCTTATGAGATATTGTCTTTTACTATCATATGTCGGCCTTTCTATATATAGTCGGAGGTTTCCAACCGTCGGCTCGTGAACTATAGTCATTAATGGTCTATGCAACTAGCCAAGCACGTATTATGTCGCCTCATTAGCTTTGATCTAAGTGGTAATTAAGGTGATTACCATATGTTCCTTAGAGGCTTAGTTTTAAAGTTAGGATTTTCTCTTGATTAGTAGGTCGATCGGGCAGAGGAACCACAAAAGAAGTCACTCAAACCTACACACTGGACTATCTAAAATAGTTGATGCTATCATTGACTAAAGATTAACTTTATTTTGTACCTTTTATATGTTGGATAATCTTGACATGATTAATTTACTTATGGTTTGTTTAATTAGTATGTGTCCTTGGTCTTTTATTTAGTGTCTTTAGTAAGTTAATTTAAGGTCCAGTAAGTCGTAGTTTTAAGTCAATCTTAGTATTTTAGTGCAGTTTGCTGTTTAGTTTGTTACTTTATTAATTAGTGGTGTTAAATAGTAGTATGTGTCTAGTGAGTCATGAGACAAAAGTGCCATGTATTTTAGTATTGACCGAATCAAAGGGAGAGTGGGAGCATGACATAGCAGTTGGTTTAGAAGTGGAGAGATACGTGGGACTCTTTCTCAATGTAGGCTATATATAATAGCCATATCTTATGAATGAACAGCAAGCATTTTTCTTTTAAGTCTTCATATTTCTCATTGCAAATCAGTTTACATACTTTCTTATATATCAAAACACAAAGCCAGAAAACACATCAGGGGGTCGATTACCAACATTATAGAGCGATTTGTGATTAATTAGTGATAAGTTATTAATATCAAAATGCATACGATCGATGTTGATTTCGAAGAACAACCGTATGAAGCTCAGATGTCAAACTTCAATATTTCATGGATTTTTGGATCGCTTAAAGCATTCACTGATCCTGATAATATTAGTTTCTCATGAGTTTGTATTATAACTTAAAACGTCACATGAAGCGTTGCGGTCACTCTAAATATGTAACTAGCTAGTGATTAAACATTTTAGCACAAAAGGAGTGCGTTGTATGTAAGGTTGGGAGAGAAAGGTGAATGGGTGGATGCAAATCGGGTGTGGAATTAGGATTAGGAGAGGGAGCCGAGCAGTAGCGAAGCCAGAATTTTAGGTTTAAGAGGCCCACACTTTACAATTTAAGTGTTTGTATTGTTTGGGGGCCAATTAATTTGGACCAAGTTAATAAATAAAAATAATAGAAGAAATTAATATAGAGTTTTATAGACATTGTGGAGTAGCTGCGGCCACCCTTCGCCTCCATGTAGCTCCACTACCGGAGCCGAGGGGTAGGGCACTTGGCGAATGGAATGAGTTAAGAAGGGGGGGGGGGGGGGGAGGAATGGACGATAGGTGGAAATGGTTGTTGAACGAAAAAGAGCAATTTATTGGAAGACAATTGAGAGCCATTATTGATGGAAAGATTTTAAGGGAGGAGAAGCTTAGGAATAGGGGGGATATGTTATGGTGTAAGGTGGTTCCTATGAAAGTGTGTATTTTTGTATGGAGGCTTAGAAATGATAGGATTACGGTTTGAGAGATCCTTGACGATATGGGTATGGACTTGCATTGCACCCTATGCCCATGTTGTAACGAGGGAATTGAGACCGTTGATCAATATTTTCTTAACTGCAAGTTTGTCAAAATCTTATGGGATAGACCCTTTGCTTGGTGAAACTTGGGACCTTATAACGTGGGGTCTCTAGAGATTTTGATTACGCATGAGGGAGCGGGATTTTTTTTTGGGATCATCAAAAGTTAATGTTGAGGGTTTGCATTTGGTCATCGTTATATGTGATTTGGAGCAATAGAAATAAAATAGTTTTCAAGGCAAAAGAAGATGGTGTTCCGGATCTACTTATGGATGGGTTGAGTGGCTTAACTTGGGGTCAAGTTCAGGTTAAGTCTTTGAGCCAGAGGTCACAGTCAGGGTCTGCTCGTGTTGCTGTATGATGTTGCTGATGTATAGGTATTACTGTCATGGGTAGTGAGAATTGGAGCCTGGTCACACACTGTTATTTGACTGATTTACCACATATATAATTATTGTCAATATCATGATATTATTCAAAGACCTCATCATATTCATGGCACTGTTGTAAAACTCCCCGAGTACTCGCTACAAGGTAGGGCGCCGAGTTGACCCGAATCGGCCGATTATTCCGAGTACTCCCCACATTGGCCGCTTTGACCCCCCGAGTACTCCCCGTATAGACCCGAGTACTCCCAACTCCCTAGTCGACCGATCTAGGAG
>JAOXNX010000028.1:4236426-4247810 GCA_028566075.1 Solidago caesia
TCATGTAAAAGTGTATACGTGGCAACCATATGAGCTGCCACGTGCAAGTTTTTGATTGGTCGGTTACATGATTTGAATATTTTTACAAAGTTTCTTCCTTTAATGCACAAGATCTTTGTTCTTTCTTACTATGAGCATTTGGTCATAGTTAGTTACATTCTCAGAAACTAATCCCAAGCTTTTAACTTAAGAAGTTCGAAGGCACTTCTTCTCTTGAGATAGTGACTTATATTAAAACAATTTTTCTTTCCTATGAGACCAAAATAAACAATCTCATAAGGTATATAGCAACAAAAAACTAGTTTAAAAAGAAAACTTTGCGGCATGAAAAATAAGTATTGAAAAAAACATTATACATTAGACAATTCAATTAAGCACTGAAACAATATAAAGCATTAACATGTTGGGATTCTAACTTCAATTCATTTCAATAAGGTCGTCAAACTCTTTTCTTTTCTTTTCTTTTTTTTGAATGGCAATGTGTTGCACTAATCTTACTCCTAAACCTACCCCAAATAATTCTAAATTCACCAATGTTAAGAATTGAACCCCGGACTTTTCTTCATATGTGAACAGTGATTTACCGACCACCCACCCCTCAGGTTCAGCCACATCGTACCCATAACACCGTCAGCATTTTGCCACATCACAGCCCGTTTGAGTTTTTATCTTGCGTTTTATTCTTGGTTTCCTGCACAATTTTTTTTTCTTTTAATTTCCAACTAATATATTAGACATTAGATTTTACCTCATCGCATCCCGGCTGAGTTTTATTCCCGGGTTTTATTTTTGGTTTTTTGCACAGTTTTTTTCTTTTGGTTTCCAATTAAAATATTAGAAACTTTAATTCAACTTTTTTTTGTCTTTTATTTTTCGATTTTATATGTATTCAATATTGAAAATTTTAAACGTGGTTTTGATATTGACAACAAAACCAATACCAAAATGTATCTACCATTGAGTGTTTCTTTTTGCTTTTCAATTAAGCGGCTCCAAATTCAAACCAGACGTTGCTTCTTTTAGGGGTCGTTTTGCTATATTCTTTTATAATGATATTTCTTAAACTTTTGAGCAAACATATCTACGATTGTGTGGTTGAGGTGTTGATTTAAAAAAAAAATAGATACCCGCAACAAACCGTACAAATCAACGCCGCCCATCGGGCGACGTGAAATCTCTAGTTAATAATAAATAAAGATAAAACAACTCTTTTAGTCCAATTCTGTACTGAGTGATTTGTTATATAATACTTAGGTGTTGGGAACAATATATGTGTATAGTAAATTTGATGGTTTTTCAAATTTATGTTTCTGAACATCATTTCAGATCAAGGCCAAAAATACTGAAGTCTTAACTGGCTAGTGATACTCTTCGGTGATAAAGTGATGGCAATAACTTTACACTCATTATGAGGAATTAGTTTTGCAGTTTATCTAGCATATTACCCTGTCCATCTTGTGAGAATGAATAAAGGCTGTCAAGTTTGAAGAAACATTTCCAATGACACGTGGCTTGAGAACAATTAACAACACAATTTAAAGAATTGATTGCGGTTCGTGAAGAATTCCTTAAATTCTCACAACCATATTTGTACGGAGTCCAAATCAATCATCCTAAGGATTTGCCTATTCCAAGTACTTAGATCGCATTGTCATTCATAGGTTGTTAGAATATGTATAGGGATTAGTTTATGAGAATGTAACTAACTATGACTAAATGTTCACAGTAGGAACGAGCAAAGATCTTGTACATTTAAGGAATAAACTTTGTAAAAATGTTCAAATCATGTAACCAACCAATCAAAAACTTACACGTGGCAGCTCATATGGTTGCCACGTGCAAGTTTTTACATGACTTGAACATTTTTACAAAGTTTCTTCCTTAAATGTACAAGATCTTTGTTTGTTCCTACTATAAACATTTAGTCATAGTTAGTTACATTCCCAGAAACTAATCCCATATGTATAATGTATCATTATTCTGATTACACAACAACTTTGTAGTTTGGTTATAATCAATAAATGAAATACACATGAAAAGTACAACCGTATCATAGTATCAGAGCTAAACAACAATAGTTGAACGCTCTCACAGGAAAAATTCGAGTATAAGTTCTTGAGCCAGTTTGGATAGTTTTTGGTTTGGTTTTGAGGTGTTTCAACTTACCAAGAATTTTAGATAAGAGAATTGGATTGAATTTAAGTGATAATCTCATTAGGAATTGATTTTAGGAATGGATTTGGATTGAAACACTGAATTTGTTGAAGTAATCGAGGATTTTTAGCAAAAAATTTAAAATTTTGGTTTGGTTTTCAAAGTTTATGGTTTTGATTGATTTAGAGAGAATTTGTAGATGAATTAGCTTGAATTTGTGTTTATTGGATGCAGAGCTGAATTCTGAATGTTTCTTGGTAAATCCTTTTATTCTCTACTCTTTCCTAGCCAAGCCATTTATCGAGAAATATTTCTCGGTAAACATTATTGATCAAGTATTTAAAAAAATATATGTGAGATTAGAACTTTGGCATAGCGAAAAAAAATTTCGACCAAACTTGCGCATTTGCAAATCAAATTTGGTGGAAAATTTTTGTAAACGTCAAAATTTTTCCATGAAGTCAAATTTCAGTTTTAACGTGAAATTCAAAATTTGACAAAACAAAACTTTTTGTTGAAATTTTGAAAGAAAATCCGTTTCTTAGATAAATTGATTAAATTTTGGTGGAAAATGTTAATTCAAATAATACTGTTTGCACAATACGTGATGATTTATTTCCAAGGCAATGATAAATCTATAATAATTTTTTACTATCTACAACAAATACAAACATGTTACTGCATGATGTATAACTGTTAGAGCAGTTGTGAATTTATTATTATCCTTGCATAGCACATGTTCCTTTGATATATAAACTAACTTCTCAGGTTTAAATGATGTAATATTTATCAACTAACTTATTTAATATTTTAAAAACTTTAATAATTATTATCTATTTTATACATTAATATATATATCACATGCTGATTCGCTTTTCTTTCATTCCCTTTTCGAAATTATCCATTCTAATATTCAATCAACCAGTTTTGAATTTATTTGCATTAGAGGAGTGCAAATATATTAGAAATAAACGGCTAAAATGAACTTATGATTATAAATATGGGCATCTATTTTCAACTTTTTTTCCCCTATATACATCTCCTTTTATGCAATAAACAGTTGTACGGTATGCATTGTTTATTGTACTAGGAAAAGAGAGGTGGAAATAGGATCATCCAAATATGTTTTTTGCTTTTTTTGGTTTGATTGATAGCTTTGTTTTGATTGATAGTTCCATAGTAGAAAGGATAGTTGTTTGTCGATACGTTAGAAATTTCTTTCATTAGAGATGTATGGCGTATTCAAAATTTGTAATCCCTTTTCTTTTATAAGAAAAGTCATTATTACTTTCCAATTCATACATTGGGTATTTAGAGTAATAATTTAAATATAAATTTATGAAAGGTTGTTAATGTTACCCCCTCCCTACTATAGGGGTGAAATCCATGTGAGCTATTCGAGTTCGAGTTCGAGCTCGTTTAAGTCAAGTTCGAGCATAGTAGTTTTCGAACTCGAGTCGAACTCGAACTTGAACAAAAGCTTACTACTCAATTAGTTTCATGAGTCGGGCTTAATAAACTAATATTTATTTCGGCTCGTTCGAAAGTAATTCGTTTAATGATTCAAGTTGAGCAAGCTATTCGAGCTTCACGTGTCACACGAGCCGAACGAGCTTAGTTAAAGTGAGTTTTTTGAGGTTTTAACTATAAGTTTATTCATGATCATAAATGAGATTATCCGAGCTTAAGTTCAAGCAAGATGAGTTTATCGAGTTCGAGACCTTGAGATATTGTTAAATAATAATGCGAAAAAACATAAACGAGAATCGAGTGCTCGAGTCGAATAATTATTAAACGAACGGAGCCTAAAATTCCTGATTCTCCACTCGACTCGTTCACCCCTACCGCCTACTAGACGTAATCGGAATAATAACATAAACATATATAGCAATACTGGATTGGAATCGAAATAACGAAATCATCACAAACATATTTTGACTTTTGGAGGCTACGAATTGTGAACTACTAGATACTACATAGTTCTAATTATTTAATATTCTCACACTCTAGAAACCGTGGTTCCATTGACAGTTCCATAGCTAGGTAGGCTTAAGTCGTGAAAACAAGCCAAACGATGGATTGATTGCTGTAAAGCCTCCATCGACTGCTAGATTATGACCACTTATATACTTCGACTCGTCGCTGGCTAGAAAAAGGGTCGCCTCAGCCACATCTTGTTCCTGAAGATCCAGTCCTTTGAGGTTGGAGTAAACGTTGGTATATAAGTGTGGATATTTCTCCACAATTGGTACAGTCGCTGGTGTTAGGACAAAGTGAGGAGAAACACAATTAAGTCGAATTCCAAATTCGCCGAGTTCAGCAGCAACGTTCTTAGTGAGTCCAACTACAGCATGTTTGGAACTTGTATATGCATGAGAAGTGTTTCCACCTACACTCGAAGCAATACTTCCAATTGAAACGATACTTCCGGCGCGATTAGGGATCATGACACGAGCAGCGTGTTTGGTTCCCAAGAAAACACCGGTTACATTGACACTCAACACTCGTTCAAAGTCGGATACATCATTCTCAAGGATACTAAACTTTAAGTCACCTGCAACAGCAGCATTATTTATCATAATATCTAATTTACCATGCTTTTCAATGGTGAAGTTGATGGCTCTTTCCATATCCGACTCTATGCACACATCACAGTGTATGAAAGAAGCTAGTTCAAGACCGATATTTTGACAAACGGTTTGGCCCAAATCGTCCAAGATGTCTGCAATTATCACTTTGGCTCCATGTTTGGTGAACAATCTTGCAATTGACTCGCCAATTCCTCGAGCTCCGCCTGTTATAAGGGCAACCTTACCTTCCAATCTAATTGACAAAAAAACAAACCTTAAAGTAAGTATGATGTTATGATATCAAAAGCATAGAAAAAAAGTACATAAAAAGGCTAAAGTGATACCTTGGAATGGATCCTGAGAGTATATTACCACTGGCCATGAGATAAACTTGGAGGAGAGTATGGTGTGAGGGTCAGATTGTAGAGGTATTTCACTTCCTTATATAGGAGTCGTCAATCCTCTTGATGTTCATTTGAGGTTTAGTACTAGTTGATGATAACTTGACAACAATCTTTTACCATATAAAACAAGTATAATTATGAAAAAAAAGGTAAATGAGTAGGAACCCTCTGGTCCCATGTGTTGTCTTGGTACCCAGAGCGTACACCGTATAAACTCATGCCCGGTGAAGCACTATCCTTACACATGGATCACAAAATATAGTTTCTCCACTTGCATTTGGCAAGTTTCGAACCCGTGACCTACAGCCTTCATCTATAGGTCCATGTGGGCACATGGTGACGGTACCAGTTGATCTATGATCAATTGGTACAACAAATATAATTATGTTAATGCATAATGTACCACTTTAATTAGTATTAAATTGAGTCCCAAATGGATCAACCTAAACACTTTTCATTCATTTTAATCCAATATTTGAAATTAAATTATCTCATAAAATGTTAGTCATTCTACCACTTTACTTTCGCCCATTTTTTAAAATAAATTATCTCATAAAATGTTAGTCATTTTACCAAACGAATTATATAGTTGCAATCCTCGTGTTCCCCTGTTTTATTAGAGTGGTCACTCAATACATTTTAAATGAACTTTTTATATTTCATTTTCTTTTGGATCAATAATAAAATCCGCAAGTTATAATTACATGTGATTACCAGAAATTATAAAGCAAAATTATATGTGATGGAAATTTTAACTCGATCTGTATATGAAATTTAAAAACACACATATGTTTTATAATGTACAACAATAATCAAAACCCCTAATATACTTTTTTTTTAATTCGACGACTATGTTTCATTTTTGGATAAATGTTGTAATTTGTAAGGTAATATCTGCTGTAATTTAATTTAACTCGATTTAAATGTCAAAATCAATAAAAGTTAAATCATGTACAATTTAAGTAAATCCGTAAAAATAAAAATAAAATCACATGTGAAAGTATCATTAATCACATATGATAATATTCAGAATCACATGTGAATTTGTTTACTAAAGGAGTTGACATTTCCACTTGCACATGCGTTATCTGTTTGGATGGTGTGGATTGCATTGAGTATGTCTTCCATAAATGTAAGTTTGTCTTCACTTTGAGAAGTTGGATCAGTAAATGGGTTTGCATCAAAATTCCGGACAAAAACCACAATGAAACATTAGATTGGGTCGATACTGTTAAGACTAATAGCAAGGCTCGCAAAAGATTAGAGGCTATCCTCTTCATTTGGTGGTGGCACATTTGAAAAGTGAGAAACAATAAATATCACAACGGTTTGAAGGAAAGCGCGGAGGACACGATAAACTCTATCATTGCAACCTCATTTTAATCCAATATTTGAGATTTTTACATAAATACTTACTTTCGCCCATTTTTTAAAATTAAATTATCTCGTAAAATGTTAGTCATTCTACCAAACGAATTATGTAGTTGCAATCCTCGAGTTCCCCTGTTTTATTAGAGTGGTCATTCAATACATTTTAAATGAACTTTTTATATTTCATTTTTTTTTTTTTTGGATCAATTATAAAATCCGCAAGTTATAATTACCAAAAATTATAAATTATATGTGATGGATATTTTAACTCTGTATATGAAATTTAAAAACACACATATGTTTTATAATGCACAACAATAATCAAAACCCCTAATATACTTTTTTTTAATTCGATGACTATGTTACTTTTGGATAAATGTTGGAATTTGTAAGGTAATATCAGATGTAATTTAATTTAACTCGATTTAAATGTCAAAATCAATAAAAGTTAAATCATGTACAATTTAAGTAAATCCATAAAAAAAAACAAAAATCACATGTAAAAGTATCATTAATCACATATAATAATATTCAGAATCACATGTGATTTTATAACTAATAATTTCGTAAAAAGAAGGAAAAATAAATTGCCGAAAATATATCAAGCGTGAAGCGTCTACTCTATGAAAAATAGAAAGAATGTTCGTTACAATGGTGAAATTCGTTTAATATCTACATCTACCGTTTTTGAGATAAGTAATTTAAAATAAATTAGGTTGAAATAAATATTATGTGTCTATGGTTGATCCAGTGGTACTTAACCTCTTTGTAAGACTTAAATAGAATACAAATAGGGAATAACTAATATGCTTCTAGTAGCATGTAAGTTAGGTGCTTCCAAAGTAAAATTATAAAATAAATTTATATTTCCGGTCCTCCGGCTATTTTAAATACACACATATAATCCCTCGTTTACCTTTGGAAGCACCTAACATACATGCTACTAGAAGCATATTAGTTATTCCCATACAAATATATCCTTGTAATCTTATAATTCTAGATTTATATAGAGGGACTGGTTATTGTAAAACAAGTATCAAAGTAAAACAAATAAGATAAAATCTTGACCATTAGATCATGATAAAACTGATACACGAATATTCATAAAGGGAAGCGATCTGTTGTACACCACTAGATTTTGACAATACACAACCAAATGTGCTTTATAGTGTTGTATTGTACAATACTATAAAGCACATTTGGTGGTGTATTGTCAAAATCTGGTGGTGTACAGATCACCACCCATTCATAAAGCACAAGTATATATACTGATTCACGAATATTTTCATTATGCATAACGATTTCAGTTAAAAAAAATGATTATTTTATTTGTTTTACTTTAATCCTTATTTTATTTAAACCATAACCTTTATATACAATCTAATTATTACTTTAAACTTGCAAACTGCATTTATATATGGGAAAATATCATATCTCCTCTTCCTAACCCCCTAAATATCATATATACCAAAAATACAAGTTTTTAATACATAATGTACAATGGTTTTAAAGCATATTTTGGGTATATATGATATTTGGTGGTTTAAGAGGGGTATATATGAAATTAACTCTTTATTTAAACACTAAAAATGTTCATTAATATAAAAGTCATTTTCTTATATTAGTTAAGACAATAAAATTTATATAAAAAAAAATCCACAAAGTATATAAAAGAATATGGAAATAAAAAGTTTTCACTACATAATAAATGTGTTAATAACTAAATGTAGAAGTTGTACATGATGCTTGTACCAAATGCATCAAAATAAGTAAAAAGTAGAAGTTGTACATGATGCTTAAGAAGTTGTAAAAACTAAGTTAGTTTTTAGTATATACTAGTATCATTACCCGTGTGTTGCAACGTACGGGGGCTTAAGTAATTTTTTTTTATAGGTTTTAAGTATCATATACTGATTTATATTTTTTATGCATGATGATAATGTGTCAAAATTTATATAAAAATGGATATGGATATATACCATTTAATTGATGTTCTTTGAGTTATAGAAAGACATAAAAAGATGTACACTCTAAATTTAAGATGCACATTGTAAAATAAGTCTTAAGTATATGATATATACTGAATAGCAAAGGGAATTTGATGAATCACATTTAATAAGATATTATATTTTATAGTTTGATTAATTAATCATTAACTTATATAATTTTCATATCATTGTGTTTCTTCTAAATTAATGTGGTTGTATTAGATTAGTTTGTAACTGTTTTGTTTCGGGAAATGGTTTACATTTTTTTTTTTTTACTACGTATTATAGTTCCACCATCAATCTCATCTTAATATCTTAATAGTAACATAACAGATGCTAACATGTCTCCCTATTAATCTTATTAGAGGAGAGTCAAACGCCACATCATCTTTGCTTACGTGTCAAGAAAAGAAGCATGCCACATTGGATTTCTTACATCACTGATGATGAAAATTGTATGTGTTTTGAGGTGTATTTAGTACTTGTAGAAAAGTGTGTATATATGTGTACTAGGGATAAATCTCGCGTGCAAATGCGGCTAGATAAATAGAATTTTGCTCGGGTATTTCAATATGTTAAAGCGTTTCATATTTGTATATTAAGTGTATAATTGTTGTTCATGAAATGAGCGCTTGTTAATTTCTTATCATAATACTTTACAATTTAGTATACAATACATAGTTGTTTTACACAATTATAAACGAAAAATAAAACAATAGGTGTTGCTATAAATGTCTTATTATATTTCATTACCGAGAATATAAAACCATTTGAAATTATGTAGTATATTATCTAAAAAAACCCACACATGTTTTCAATTAAACAATCAATCTAAAATAAGTAACATGTTCATCAAAAGTATTAGTAATATATATAGTTACAAAATGACCCTATGAATCAATAACATTACAAAATACCAACAGGACATATTAAAATCTTCAAGCCGTCCTTGCTTTTAACCCTCGAAACCGCCACATACAATTTTACCCAAAATTAACACCGTATTTATATATGTTTAATTGTTTGACTTTGCCACATACAATTTTCAACAATTGTCAATAATATTTTCAACAATTATTAGTGACCAATATGCCTTTAACTTCCTAGCTAAATCTATAATTAAAGTTGGATTAATACTGTATCAAAATTAATATTTATAAAAACTTTAGAAGAAAACTATTTCGGTTAATCAAACTTTTACATCTATCTATTTTGTCCCAATGCCATCTGCCATCTTTTATAATACGTCATATCTATACCAAAAGTTGCCCATTTTAACGTCAAGGCGTCATGACCCATTACCCATCTTGCAATAATAAAACTTCTGCGAAATGAACAGGTGGGACAAATTTGAACTTGTTTCACAAGTTTACTCGTTAGCTAAAAAAAGTTATTTCACCTGCCCGAGACTAAAATTATCCCAAGTAGATGGACCTAAAGTGTCATGTCTACATTTGGCTTACCTTCACATAGAAATCTGGAGAAGAGTATGTATCAAAATGTGTGTTTAAAATCGTATACCATCTTTCACCCATAAGTATCAAAGAAGTGAGCACCAAAAAAAAATCCATTGAAACCAAATGATAGATATTTAACTATAGGGAATTTAGACACATGAAAAGTAAGATGCTCAACATTGGGCTACAAAAATGCAAATAAGATTTCAGTGGGGCAACTACACCACAAAGCAAAAGACCACCCAAACCTAATTATGTTTCTTTTTCACCAACTATCAAATAAAAGCTCTTCACTCCTCTCCAACGCCAAATACTTGCCCATGTCAACTTGCAGGCTTTTGGTTCCAACCTCCATGGCTGCCGCTGGATCCATTGCCATTTTCGTGGATCAATTCCAGTTCCTACACCATCCAATATAATACATTAGGCCATCAACCTCCTTATAACGAAATAGCAAAAGAACTAATACATGAAAAAGTGTATCACATGTATGTTCAGAAAAAGGGTATGTTATGCTGCAACAATTTCTTCACCAAGAATAAACTACAAAGAAGACATAGTGCTTCTGAAAATTACCTAAAAAGCTCACAATCTGATAACTTGTACCTGAATTAGATTTGGTCTACCTATTAGTAAACACGACAAAGGTTCCGGCAATTTCAGCCCATCTAATTAGATAAAAGTTTAAAGCTTAGCTAAAATGAAAATGGACATAATGGATGGAAGACAAACAATTATAAATTAAGTAAACTGTTTTCAAATACTCTAAACCTACAAAACGTCTTTGCTTTAAAAAACAAATTATTATTAGGGAAAAAATAGAATAATATGGGTTGGATTAAATCAAATAATAGAGATTATTGGGCTGCCTTGCTTTCATTCAGGTAACATAGTAAACAGGGGCATGTGTAGTGTTACACAGGTTGCTTTACATCATGTAAATAAAATATAGGCTGCCATGGTGGCATGTTTCATCAAGTAAATAATAGTAGATACGCTGCTTTCTGGTATCATGTAGATACTAAATTGTTTATCAGCACCCCTTAATTTTATAAGAAATTAGCAAGAAAGTGTATCGCTATGAAGCAAGTTGAGACAAAGTTCGGATACGAAGCAAAAGATAATATATGAACTAAAGTATACCAGAAAGAATATGTTACACGTACCATTGGAAGATTCTTCTTTAGCCCTATACCGATGTGGAACATCTTTGCCGACTGGTAAAATGCTTTGGGTTGACCAGTATTCTTTTGACACACTAATCATTTATAATTTTGAACTTTTTGGTAAAATGTATTGCCGACTGGTAAAATGTTTTACAGTCTACAATAGATGTATATACAACATATGAGATAGTAGAATCTTGGGCTAACCTTGAGACTCGTATCCCAACTTCCTGTGCACAAGGCACTGCCATCAGCTGACAAACCCAAACAGCTC
>JAOXNX010000028.1:4258138-4268889 GCA_028566075.1 Solidago caesia
AGTTTTATCATGATCTAATGGTCAAGATCTTATCTTATTTGTTTTACTTTAATACTTGTTTTACAATAACCAACCCCGTATAAATCAAGATTAACTTAACATTGTAGGCGTTAAACCCTTCTCAAAACCTCAAACAACAACTTCCATAAAAAAAATAAGACAAGATTTAAAAATAACTAGAGTGGTACTCGCGCAATGCAGCGGTGGTGGAGGCGTGGTGGTGGTAGTGGCGATGGGTGGTGGTGGTGGCGGCACCGAGTAGTGTAGGTAATTGATGTAAAAGTAATTATTGTCAAAGGGGTAGAGTGCATATTTTAGGAGAGATAAAGAATATATGGTGTAAATATATAAGAAAGGTAATATGGACCTTTCAAAATTTTAATTTTAAGTTATTCCAAAAATAAAACGCCAAAATGCTTTATAAATAGTCATAGATGTTTAACAATTATTTAAGAATATATCGTTATTATTTAAACTTTTCTTAAAACTTTTATTCAATTGATTATTTTCAATTATAATTGTAAAATTAAGGGATTAAATTGAAACTTTCATAAATATAGGATCGAAAATTAATAAAAGCTAAGGTTTTATTTTTTACACCAATCCCGTCTTCCATGAGATATGAATATGTGAGATGTAGAGAGGCTGCTTAAAAGAGTGAGGACAGGATACCAACTGATCCAATCATACTTGTTATGAAAATTTGAATAAGTAGCGGGTTAATTCAAAAGGAAATGATCCATGTCTACGTCAACTATATTAGGATTCAAATTTAAAGCATAATAACTCCACTAGATTTAGTCCCTGTGTTAACACACGAATACCATAAGATAAGATTATGTTGTTCTTCTATTATATTTGACAAATGATTAATAAATAAAAAAACCATTACACATTGATAACTATATAACGACCCGATAGTTAGTAATGTCTTTAAAAGAGATATATAACATTCAACCCTTTTCATATAAATGGTTCTTAGATAGTAATAGTTATTTGAATAAATTCTAAAACTTTGTTATATATAACGTTGAGAATAACAATATATTACTATTGTTATGTATCATCATTATTATGTTTCAAATATACAATTTAACAACGTAAATGAATTTAAAGCATGGACTTTGTTGATACATCTAAAACACAATCAAATAAACAAAAAACGTTGCATCAAAAAAATTACATCACCAAAATATATAAAGATGCATCCATGAGATTTTTTTTTGTTATGTTCTACGAAAGATATAAAGATATCTTAGACTATTTGGAACAAGGAGTCAAATGGGGGCGTCTAACCCCCTATCGCCTTTAAGTCGCCTGATACATGTCCCGGAGGGGCGACCTGATCCAACAAAATCCCCTTCGCGTCTTAATTCCGTTACCCGATTTGGGTTTGATTTCCTACTATCTCGTCCCTACTTTTCCACTTTTCTATTTCTCAAAGATTTATCCAAGGATACTTGACAGAAGTCCCCCACTAACACAAGTTGTCTCACTCCAAGATTTTTGAAGGGCTTCCTCTATGCTGGCATCACATGGCGCAAGTTGCCTTCTCATGGAGTTGCCTCACTCCTTATGGTCTTAGTTTCTTCATTTATTATCTTTTAGTATAATTACTATATTTTGATCATGAGGTTTATGGAGTTTTGAAAAACATAAAAAATTTGAATGTTGTTTTGTTTTTGTATTAAAACTATTTAAGATGCAAGAGATGTAATATATAAATTTTAAAACCTTTATGCAATTAATACAAAAATAAAATGATGCAGATAGCCTAATTAACTTTCATATAACCTTTTGAACGGCAAATTTGGGATTAATTGAAAGAAAAAAATTTAATTCTTTTAACAAAGAGTAAGATAACAAAAGATAAGATAGAACTCATGGCCATTAACCGGTTGAAAACCCAACTTTGCATTAAGGCATCCAGAACCAAAATAGTATATGATACAAAGCAAAAGAAAAAAAGAAAAGAAGAAAGAATATAATGATACAGCGAATTGTTATTTATCGGATCCTAAATCTAAAGTTTCATACTGAAAATTGCTCCTGAAGTTCGAATTTTATTATCTCAGCGGCGATGATATGTATATTGTTCGTCGTTAGAATATCGTTTGATTAGCGTACAAGCGCGATTAGGCCATATTCGGCATAGAAGAGCTGCAACACGTACATATATACAAAAAGTTAATTTAAGCCAGGTATAAGTGAAAGACAAACTATTAAGGGCGTATTTGGTTCGCAGAAAAAAGTTAATTTAATTACCTGCCAAAGGAACATATACATCGATTGAACAGCTTCCATGTTCTTCAAATCTACTGACTTGGCACGTACCCAAAGTAATAATGCCATTGCCAGATGACTACCGATCTACACAAAACCAAAAATAATACACGAACATTAGCAAATGGCCTAGCTATTCTTGTAGATATATATATGACTGATCGTTGAAATAGTTTATTCCAGATAGAACGATAGCACAGATCAACTGGTGAGACATCCAAGTTTTACCCAGGTGGTAAGGGTTCGATTCCAGTTAACCCAATTTGGAGGGGACCATTTGGGGTTTTTCTTGGATGCCTACTTAGCAAGGATGTAACGGGGTCCGGTTAAAATAACCGAGTACCTTGATCTTAGCTAGGCCCTCACCTTTGGATGGTGGGGCGGGTTCTATTTGATAAAAAAAATAAAAAATTCAGTGCATATATAGATTTATATTTTAGTTTACCGTTACGTATTTGCTCCAAGTGATGGGTGAAGTTGCTCCAACACAAGCAGCACCAAGATAAGCGATTTCAAGAATCCAAATACAAATCCAGTACATCTACAAAAATTTGAGTCATAATTAATCATATAATCTCCATCTTAATTGATAATCCGTGCATATATACCGATAATTTTATGAAATATCTCCATATAATACATACTAATGTGGTGAAAAATATAGTAATCCGTATAAGCTTACCCGTTTTTCACCCAGTTTAATAGCAAGAGACTTGATTCCATGCATCCGGTCTCCCTCAATATCGGGAATGTCCTATAACAGCAAGAATTATATTAGTAACAAGTGTGAAGCAAATTCAATCGATCAATTGAGTACTAGCTCGTTGTGACGGATAATTTAAAGCCAGGGCACGGCGGTTTTCACCTTAAAGAATATCGTTGATACTGAGAACGCACTCAGCATCGCGACTGCAAATAGTATTGGCCTTGAAAGTAATGTGGATGCTCCATGAAGTGAATTCTATAGATAGATATTTGTAATTTAGTGTTATAACCAAGACAAAAAGAGCCTATACAAGCCAAAAATGCATTTGATATATATATAGGAACGAAACTGACCTGCATATGCAAGTAATATCCAATCGGAACAACTAGTGCCCGAGCCATTAGCATGTAAAAAGCCGCCGTGAAAGGAAACCTCTTCCATCGCAAGTAGGGAAGCTGGAAATGGTAAACGCGATATTCACATCAGATTTTCGGGACATATTTTAGAACCATTGCATTGCATATATAAATGTTAGATTAGATTAGATAAGATATAACTTTATCTAAAGCTTACCACATTAGCTGAATATGCAGTCCCGACCACAAACCATCCGACGAAAGCCCAAAACAATGGAGGAGATACAATCCATCCAACCGCTAAGCTCTGCATAAACGACGATATATTTTTAAAATCGTTCATGGTTTTTAATCTTATTAGATTAAAAAAAACTTAATTGTAATTCAAATACTCATAATAAGTGTTATGTTTTGACTTTTCGGAGTCTTTACTTTATAATTTTGACCTTAAATATTTTTGTTTTTGTTATATAATACTTGATGAAATATATATCAATGAAAACAGATTTAAAACCCAATCCATTCATATAATTTTCATCATGTGTTATTTATCACAGACAAAAATATTTAAGACTAAAGTTGAAAAAGAAAGACTTCAAAATGTCAAACTGGACACTTGTTATGGGACGGAGGGAGTACGTAGTAATCAAGTTTAAGTACCATGACAGCTGAAACCGACGAGACGATTATCGCAGTTCTCATAGAGATTTCTCCCGCAGCTAATGGGAGAGTTGGCTTGTTAACCTGAAAGATTATGAAGTCAGCATATGTGTATTTTCGTAATCTAACCCATAATATTCAAATGCAAATACATACACATATAATTAGTATACCTTGTCGAGTTCTATATCGCATATCTGATTGAAACCGCAGACATACATTTGCATAAACATGCCTCCAACTAGAGCCTGAAAAAGTAATGGAATTTAGATGTTAATAAAATGTTGATTTGTGAAGCTTGGACTCTCAAAATTCTTAGTTAAACGTTCAATCCGAAATTACCTGCAACATTTTCGTGAAGAATAACGGGGAGAAATCCGAAAGCTTCTGAACAGTAAGAAGAGACATTGCAGCGACACTTAAGACCTAAAAAATGAGACGCAATTGGTTAGCATTTGTGTTTTTGGAGACATTGTTGGTAAGGGGAAATTCCGGGAAAAGTTAACATTTTTACATAAATTTTTTATTCAGGGGAACGTAAAATATTTTTGAACAAATAAAGGAGCATAAGTTTCGTATGTAAAATGAAGTTTTTAAAAAAACTAACCGTTCCAACGGCTGCATACGGCCTTATGAACCTATACAGAGCATTTACAAATTTGATTGCGGATTCCATGGGACTTGATAACTCATGAGTTGCATCAAACTCAGAGTTGCTGGTAGACGATACATTCAACTTAAACTTCTGTGCATTATTTTCGTGTAGAGTAAATGGTTCGTTAAGAATACTACGATGTCTTTGTTGCAATGTCATGGAGCCATTGTTGTCGAATTTTGTTATCTGGAGAAACTTTGAACTTTGTCCTCCTAGATATACAAATCCCATTAGTACGTACGTTATCAGAAAATATAATTACAGATCATGAACAAACATAAATCTTTGAATGATCGAAAATCAGGTTATCGATCGAAGAAGTACCTTTGGGCAACGAAGTCGACGACGATCCAACGACTCCGGTACGTCGGTATGAAGTTGGCTTACAAAGTGATCCAATAGCTAGAGATGCCATTGTAATATTATTGTTCTTTGTTGCAAAAAGATTATTGCAATTGTAAATGTTCTTTTTTGGATTTTAAGCAAGAACAATAAGAGTGATATATAAGAAAGCCTTGCTTTGCTAAATTGTGTACCGAAAATATGAAGTTAAATAAGCCACCTTCCAAGCAGTCATGCAAATTAAAAATCTCCAGCCGCCATCAATTTGGTAAAAGAACCAAAATAGTAGTATGGTGATCTGCTACCTTTTGTTGACTACTCAGCCTGCCATGACTAATCCACAAACGTTAAACTTTAGCTGGCCCACAAGAACTACAAAGTAAAATAGTGTTTTGTTTTTTTTTTAAAAGGTAAATTTTATTTACACTTTGCCCCGGCGAATCGCCGGCGGCTAAAATACACTTATTTACAACAATTTGAAATTATACCAATCTTGTCACGTGAATACTATTTTGCCTCTTTCTATTTTTGAACCAAAGATACCCAAGCGTCTTGATGGTTTGAATGATCGCCCTGACATTGACGTTACCATTAGCAAACTTTAAAAAAAAATATGTGTTTGTATCGTTCAAATATTATATTATTCTATGTATGTATATATAGTGTAAATAATATTACTCATCCGTCTTATCTTAAATGTACACTTATAAATTATTATTTTTTTTCCGAAATGATTATATATTTTGACAAAAAGATATTTATTATTTACATATCTATCTACATTATAATGAGTGACAATTTTTAAAGTTAAAGTACCATAATTATAAGAGTAAAAATGATGAATGTACGTAGTTACTTACTTCTTTATAAAACAAACTACTCACTCTTTTTTCAACTTTATACTTTTAAAATACATAAAATGTCTTCACTAATATAACAAACACTATCAATAATCCTATTAAATACCCAATATACCCTTAATGAAATTAATTTATAACATCTACCTTTTAATATAATATGCTAATTAAGTTCTGAGGATAATTAGTAATTTTTATGTTTTTAAAACTTTAAAAATAAAATTAAGTCAATTTTTTGCTTTATAATATAATTAATAGAGTATTTTATTATTTAATTACACTTGAGATTACTTACTTTGAGTGAGAGAGAAAGGGGTCTACGATATCTATCAATTTTAGATTGAATATTGTTATTTATATTTTATATTATATATCATTATGAATAAAATATAATAATGGATATACGAAATTAGTCAGAGTTGGGAGCTAACAATTTTCTACTCTCCTAGCAAATGTCTTGGTTTGTGTTTGTTTTGTACGTAACACGTGGATGCATGTATGGTGGTTGTTAACTACTTGACAAGTAGTAATTGTTATATATATTGATCTCTTCGATAACTAATGTGTAGTTCGTCGCATCATCATATGTCATTTTTTCAACTTTATTAAACATAAATATAATGAAATAAATAAATCCCAATGCTCTGAATCTAGGCAATATAGAATTTCTTAGACCATTACCATTTCTTAGACCATTTCTAACGGTTTACGTTAGTTTCATCTCATCACTTTTAAACTAATTTTCAAATTGGCATACCATTACTAATAATACTTTATCACTTTCTCGATCATTTTTTTTTATACACACAAATAACACAAATATAGAAAAGAGAGGACTTACTTGCTAGTCTTGCATGCTCATCGGTTACCCGACTAGGAAAATTGATTTCGCAAACCGTCGTGATGGTGCATGTGATGTCGGTTGGGTGATGGCAAACCGACGAACCGTTGGGAGCACTCCTACATTTGGTTTTACCTTTGTAGCTGATGACTCATCAATTTATAAATTATGGCATGTGGGTTTAAGTTTTATGATGGATACTTTATGAATATGTAAGATTTTGTGTGGATTTTTGTAAAAGTAAAAAATAAAAAACTTTCTTAATTGTCACCAATGAAATGAAATATAATATTCCTACAAAGGTTGAATGGCCGGTCTTAATCAAGAATAATTGGTAAAACTTGTAACACTGCACCCCAATATTATATATTATATATTTGCTTTCAATATAACGATTGACTATTATTTAATTACTTTAGTTGTTTGAAACTATATTACCAAGACGCCCATATTCGAGTCTATGAAATATTTCCATCCCTGCCTCTATATATATATATATATGAATCCTTTATAAATCATTGGAAAATCATTTTCATACATATATCCAAATTTTGCTCTCATGGCTATGGCTCAACCTGTCATAAGGAATGAAGAAAAACCTGTATGTTTCACATCTTAATTTCTACTTAATTTACTCATAAGTCTTAAAACCTACCTTTTCAAAACCTGACTTATTATTATTCTCATCCTTATTGTATTCTAACATCAAATACTTGCTTTTCTATACGTATCCAACCGGCAGCAAAAAGAATACAAGAATACATGTATTCTTATTGCTGCCGTTGGATATGTATAGTACTTCTAGTACTAATTCTATTACGTGCATTATTTGTACGTATGAGTCGTAGAGAGTGATATACCACAACAAAATATTTCAGTCGGGGTTGCACTGTATTAGTTTGTATTCTTATAGTCCTATTGTATGTGATGCAATAAAAACTGATGCATACATAAGTGTCTTCCTATTTCCACCATCCTATTGTCTATTTCCAACACTTTTGTGCATAAAACACTTGTACGGTATGCATTGTTTGTTGTACGGTCGTTTGTCTTATATGGTGGAAATAGTACCACCCATACATAATTCTTCTTGCTAATTAAAGTAAACTTATAACTCTATAAGCAGACTTAATTGTGTAATTAAAAGATGAATGATTTCCAATCATAACACATTAATCATATCGATCCGACCATCAAAGATAGGTTTCCAATCATATAACCTTAGCATGATTATTTTGTTTCTTAATTTGGTTCTTAATTTGCTCTTTATTTTGATGAACTTTCGTTCACTGGCGTATGCAAAATTCCATCACGAAACCTGATATATGTTTAAATAGAAATCTAATCAGATGATCCAGAAGCTTGTATATCATAAAAATGTAAATAGAAAACTTTCACTTTTCATAGCAATATTTACCACTTCATTATTGTTGTCGATAACTCTTGAAGGCTAATTACCACTTCATAGCAATATCCTTTCTTGTTGAACCGATTCAATCATTAAAGGTTGCTTTCACCTACAGTACGTTGTCGATAACTCTTGAAGGCTAATTAATATCACCGACACATTTATATGCGCGAAGGCTAATTAATATTACCCAAACATTTATATGCGCGACAAGATTTTAGGTCTAGGGGACCGAACATTTCACAATTTATGTGTATGTTTTGTTGGAGGGCCAATTGACTTTTGACTAAATTAATACAAAAAAATAATAATAAAAATATAAAGTTTTATAGACATATTTCACTAATCATATGCATAGTAATAAATATTAACGGGTAACAAACCATGACATTTTCCTATTGTAGGTAACCTCTGAAGGAATATCTGGCGGAATGAAAGTGACATTGAACAGACCAAAGAAGCTGAATAGCCTAAACTACGAACTTGTATATTTGATTTCTTGTATATATATATATATATTTGAACTGTAACCGTTGAATAGAACCTGCCCCATCATCCAAAGGTGAGAGCCTACTCAGACCAGAATAATCGGTTGTCTTAACCGGACACCGTTACATCCAACACTGAGTAGGAATCCAAGATTAAACCACACCAACAAGGTCCTCGTTTAGAGGTTACCGGGAATTGAACCCCACCTTGCCTGGTGTGAAAAATCTGGTGACTCCAGCTGAGTTGATATCATTGTCTGTTTTGCTTGTATATTTGATTGGATATTTGTATATCTATATATACTCACCTATAAATAGATTATCTTTTTTTCAGATTGTTCAGCTGCTCAAGATGTTTGAAATGTATGAGAATGATCCAACCATCAAGTTTGTGATCTTAAAGGTAATAATTAGCAATTAAACTATTTCAAATGATGTTTAACATAAAAAAAAAAAAAAAATTCCCTTTTTATCTCTTTAAGTTTTTAAGAATGCATGCAGAAGTTAGTGCCATGTATATTGGATATTTTTGAATATATTAACGATATTAATATATTATCGATTATTAAGTATATGTTACCGAAATATTTTCAAGATTGTCCAAATATTACAAATGATTCTAACTTGAATATATTTTTAATTCATACTGGACGATAATTATATCTTAACTATTATGTGTAAAAAAAAAGGGGGAGGGGGGATGATAGATACTGCTGATTATTAAAGAAAAAATACACATTAAATTTTCCATGTGTGTAAGAGGAGCAATACATAAATAGTAGTAAAATAAAAAATAAAAAAAATAATGTGAATTTTAAAGCTGCTTCCACGATCTTTCTGGTGGCCTATTATATATGTATGTCCTTGTAAAAGTAAAAGAAATCTTACGTCATAGTTTTTGTTTTATTATTCAGATTTTAATATATTTTTCTTTAAATAAAGCTAGGTGAGATTTATAAATTTTCTTTGGTATGAGATGAATAATTATGTTTACGTATTCTAAACATGAGAGTATAATAACTTGAGAAGATGCCAATAAGACGACACTAGTGGATGATGTAAAAAAAAACCCATTAGACCAAAACCATTTGGTACTTGATTATAAAATAAACCCATTAGACCAAAACCATTTGGTACATGATTATAAAATTTTAATGCAACACTTGAGTCTTGACTAAAAAGGTATTTGTGATTCGTTTTGAAGAAGTTATCTGATAATTGTATTTACAAAATGTAGATAATTGGAGAAAAAGTATTTGATAGAAAAATGATTATCTACGTTTTTTTTTTAAGAAGAAAGAACAGTTTTGAAAAAATAGATTGTGACATGTTTTTTCAGCATGTTGTTTATATAAACACAAGATCTATTTGCAAACGCAATGTCAAAAATTGCTAGAAGGGCAGTACTAAACGCTATTGGCCATATATCAAAATTTGTACAGTTTCACCATTATCTATATCAATTTTTCTTGCTATTTTCATATTTGATTTGACACCTCTAATTCGATTTCTCAAAAATCATATTTAACAGGGAAATGGAAAAGCCTTTTGTGCAGGTGGGGATGTTACGTCTCTCATGTCGCTCACTAGTGCAGGTACAATTGATATTAGTCACACAAGTAAATAGACACCATAAAATTAGTCAGTACACTTTTTAAAGGAATGCCGAAGTTCAAGGTCGTCACCGAAAATGACAAAAAGAATTTGATAGATAAATTATATATAAAAAAAAAGTCAATAATAAAAGATAAGTATAATTACCACCATATCTAAGGTGTCTTGGTAATAAAGACTTTATGAGTCTAGCCGTGCACATAATTCGGTTTCGGGCCGACCCGAACCGACCCGAACCGAAACCGGTTTTAATCAAGCAAATGGCAACCGGTTTTGACCCAAGACCCGACCCGGTTTCAAACCGGTTTTGGAGCGGAATACCCCGACCCACCCAACCCGATCGACCTCGGGTTCAAGACCGGTTTATGGGAACCGGTTCCTAAACCGGTTTCTAAACCGATTTTTTTTTTTTTTTTAATTTTTTCGTCGTAATTCGATTTGTGGGCACATAATTGGTAATGATTCAACACTTGGCCTTCATATACCTTCCAATAGGTAATATGTAGTGAATTGACAAAAAAGTTTTGATGTAATTGCATAT
>JAOXNX010000028.1:4302279-4314590 GCA_028566075.1 Solidago caesia
TAACTAATAATTATACGTTATTAGGAATCGTCTAACTGTAATGAATTAATATAATTAATTCGGATTAAAACTAACCGTGTGTTAATAAATACGAGTTGTTACAGTGTGTGTATGTGTGTGTTTGTTCAAGGGTATTTATCTAGATGGCGTGTCGAGTTATCAAGTGTCTAGTCTCGTGTTCTTATCGTCAATCTTTCCATTCGGGTTGATATGTCTTCGTCTATCGAGCAACTAGTAGAAACCTGATGATATTAAAACTTATAAGTGGTCGTTTAATCGGGTTTTTCGTTCAAGACATACATATATATGAATAAATGTGATGACAAGCTATACATGGACATGATACGCCGGATAAGACATAAGAAAGGAGATGGACATTAATGAATCTTTAAAAGGAATTGAAAGACAAGTGTTAATGATATGACGTAATTACAATTGGTATTATGAAGATTGAGAATAAACGAACATTTTTCTAAATTAGAATTAACGATTATGAACCTTAAAAGTGTTTTCAAGGACATAAATTAAAAGTGACACTTAAACCGAGTCATGGGCATTAAAGACATTGTGCAAGTACAATTAAGACAATTTAAACAAGTACATTGACATTAAACGAAAAATAATGACATTTCTTAAGACACTAGTATATGCATAGGCATATTCGATTAAGTTCAAGTACTTATCGTGTGATTTGTGGCAGTGTGAGACATTTGGACTGTGCGTGTGCAGCTGTACACTGTCAGTGGTTGTTCGTGTTTAAGATCTTTGTGCTAGGTTACTTGTGTTTGTTCATTATTTCTGGTGAGTTTCGTAGCCCCTCTTTTAAAGTGCTTTGGGGTGAAAAGTATACAAATGTTTTACTAACAGATTGTCGATTTCTGTTTATTTCGTACAATATATATACCGTTCATTGAGTTGTTCATTTTAGAGTTACTGTTCATGTTCATGTTCATTACTTGGTACCAAGTCGGCATGTGTTCATGGGATTCGTTCATTTGTACCACAATATGTGCTCTGGTACTAGTCCCGGCCGTATGTGTTATAGGTTCATTATATGTGATTGCGTGCTTATTTGTGTGATCGAGACATTTGGTATGTAACTCTGCGCTCTTATGTATATTGTACAAATCATTTTTTTTCAGTTCATAACAATTTTGACAGGTTTTTCCAAGTTCATTACTAAATTCTTTCGTTCAAAACCTACGAATTCACCAACCCCGTGTTGACATGATTTAGTATACTTTTCAGGTGATCAGGCTAGGCGTGGTTGACATGGCCAGGAGCAGGAGCTTGGAAATCGAGGAACTGACGCATCTTTTGTTAGATTAGTATTCAGGGATATGCGTTCTAGATAGCGTTCCTTGATTTGTCTTATTTTCGCAGGCCGTGTGCCTTGTATGAACCCCGATTGAGGGTTTAATATAATGTTGGTAATCACATACTAGTGTGCATTGTAAACGATCATGACATTGTGTTTTGTAACCGAATATTTGTGGTGATTTCAATGGAAATCGTTCTTCGTTTAGTTATTTATATATAATTCCATGTCGTGCTGTGCATTTAGTGACATCTCATAATTCCGTAAAGTTGGGATGTTACAGATCCATTGCCAACGCCCTAACGGTATAAGGTCTTATTTAACCCTAAATACTGCCACAAATTATCAATTTACTGTTGTTATGTCAGCAACATACTAAACCGTTTTTTACTTCCAAACCAACACACTGGTTTTCAGTTTGTCGTTGTCACGCCAACATTAATATTAAATTAAAAACAAATTATGTTAAATACAAAATACATTATATTAGATAAAAAAAAAACATTCCATCAACTAAAAAAACACAAGTACATTAATAAAAATTAAAATAGAAAATAGAAAAACAAAAAAATGCATAAATTAAAAAAACTATTTTTTTTTATAGTCGGCCAAATGTTTGAGTTTAGGTTTTTTGTGTTTTTGATTTATTTGATTTTTTCCGAAGGCGAAGCTTCGGGTTGAGAGCAAAATGGAGGTGGCGGTGTTGGTGGTGATATGATACAAAATTATGGTGTAGGTTGTGGTTGAGTGAAAAATGTTGGTGGTGTGGGATATAGTTGTGGAAATTGTTGTTGTTGGGGATATGATGATTATTATAGGGGATATTATTATGAAAATGGTTGTTATTGGTGATATGATTGTTGGTTATGTTGTTGTTTTTTGATATTGTTGAAATTGGTAATCTTGGTTTGGGAGTTGGGGTCAATAACAACCCGGAAATGAATTTTGTTGTTGAATTGTTTGAGGTTGTGTAAACGGATGGTAGGTTATTCCGAAAGTGAGAAGCCGAGAGGTGGCAGATGGGTTATTTGAAAACGAGGATGTTGAATTAGATTAAAAAGGTGATTCGAAATGAGAGTTGTTCATAGTGAATGAAAGTTGAAAATTGTAGAATGGAATTATAAAATGGATATATAAATAAGAAGTTTTAAAACTGTTGTAGTTAAAATAATAGTGTATATATAGAGTTTTTGGGGGAGTACAAAACAATATATATATATATATATATAGAGAGAGAGAGAGAGAGATACGTATGTATATATATAGAGTTTTGAAAAAACTAACTTTTTTTTAGAGTTTTTTTTCGGAAATTGAAAAAAAGTTAGCCGTCATAAACGTAAAGAAAAAACGAAAATAACAAATTCAGCTCACAAATACCGTGCCCACCAACACACCGGCCAAGCGCGTCGTCCGACACATCGAAGCCCCAATGCTAACTCGCTTGGGTTCGACGCTCTAGACCCCTGTGTGGTAGAGTCACGAAGGGGGTTGGAGAAGGCCTAAGTTATAACTCATCATTTTTCTAATATATGTGAAAAAATATTGATCTTAAATCAAAAGTCGAGGACGTTACAGAATGATTGCATCCAATAACACTTTGGGTGGCAAAAGTTTTCCTTGAATGCATAAAGTGATTTCTAATTTTCCAAATAGCCTAAAGAGTCCTTTGAATAACATCATCAAATTGAGATCTTTCGTTGGAGTTCAGGTTTGATGTGAACTTGTGGAAGTAAACTGATAAAATTGTAATATCTTTAACAGATAAACAAATAAAGCTATATTATATTAAATTGATGAATGTATAAAATATTGGTGTAAATAATACCCTGTCAATAAACTCTTGGTCTAGTGGTTCAAAGAAAGTTGCTCTATGTCTATCTTGAGGTTTCGGATTCAAACCTGAGAATTGACATTTAATTATTAACTTGAGAAACTTAACTATTGACAACTAACATTTTTTTTTTTTAAATAAAATAATAACTTTTACCATGAGAAGTGAAATTAAAATGGAATATTCGAGTCACCAATTTTAAATTATTCATGGGCCCTATTAATTAATATTGTTTAATATTATTGGTCAAAGTTAGCCATCTTGGCAACCATGTTTGGAAGGAGCCATTTTTGAACAAAAAGGAACTCAATTCAAGATGCTCTTATGCACTTGCACTATAATAAAAGAAGCTATACTCACTGAAGTTATAAAACCGATAACTTGTTCCAATAATCAAAATACATCTTTCAGAATCTATATACAAACACAACTTTGGTTTATTCAAATTCCATGGCAACAATGAATATAGCACCTGTCTCTGGAGCACTAACTCCCCAAAGGTACAAAATCTTATTATAAATAAACTATTGAATGCTTGCATACAAATATACAATGTTGTTTTTTAAGATAGGATTAAAGATGTTTCTAAGCAAATATATGTTTTGATTGCTAGATTAGCAAATATAACGAGTGGGGCTGAAAGTATTAGAGCGTGTTCGCGAGGATTGTACAACGAGAGTGGGAATAATGATGTTCTAGCTAGTAGTAATTCCTATGTAGCACAACACTTACATCTCAAACAGATCAACAGAACCCAAAGATTAAGATCTACTCTTGTTCGTGTCCATAACCACCAATCTGTTAGAAATTCCTTGGGGAACGACGTAAATTTAGAACATGGAGCTACCGCGAGGTATACAATGTTCTATGGTTCCCAATTGTTTCTTTTTGTTTTTTTCATAAGCCAAGTCTAGTTGAAAATAACTACTAACATCTAACATTTGTCGTTGAAAATAAAACTTTTATTGCATTAAATTATTTAGGCTAAACATGAAAGTCCTTGTCTCTATCTTTAAATGGTAGATTATTATGTTAATTTGCATACTGATCATAATTATCAAACAATTATAATTTCTAATTGGACTAAACATCTTCTAATTAATAATTCCTATGTTCGGGTTATATAGACTGGCAGGTAAAGTAGCAATCATAACTGGAGCCGCTCAAGGAATTGGAGAATGTACTGCAAGACTTTTTGCTAAACATGGTGCCAAAGTTGTAATCGTTGACATCCAGGATGATTTGGGTCAATCTGTTTGTGAAGACATTGGTCTCGAAAGCGCATCTTATATCCACTGTGACGTAACTAAAGAAGAGGATGTAGAAAAGGCTGTAAACTTCACCACAGAAAAGTATGGTAAACTAGATATTATGATTAACAATGCCGCTGTTCTTGGTGAAGCAAAGCTAAGTATTCTTGAAAACAGCAAAGCTGATTTTGACCATGTTATAAGCGTCAACTTAGCAGGCGTTTTTCTAGGAACAAAACATGCTGCTCGTGCCATGATCCCGGCTCGTAGTGGTAGCATTATATCAGTTGGGAGTGTATCTTCTGCAATTGGCGGCGTTTCCCCTCATGCATATACTAGTTCAAAACACGCGATAATTGGACTGACCAGGAATGTTGCGGCAGAACTTGGCAGACATGGAATTCGTGTCAATTGTGTATCCCCTTACCTTATTCTACCATCAGTCCCAGCAGAAATAACCGACACGTATCCAGATATATTTAAAAGCATGTATTCAAACATCAAGGGAGTGGCTCTTCAGGGAGAAGATGTGGCTCAAGCTGCTCTATATCTAGCAAGTGATGACTCCAAGTATATAAGTGGGCATAACCTTGCAGTTGATGGAGGGTTTACCACAATAAATCCTGGCTTTGGCTTATATGCGCCTCCTAAATCTTCTTAATTTGATTATGATACGTCGCAGTTTCTGTTAACGCATCGAATTCTTTTGAATAAACTTTCTTTTATAGTTATCAAATTTGTCTTGCGGTGTTTATCGATTAGTCCCTTGAATGTAGACTCAAATTTTTGATGTCTTTGTTAAGTTGTTTCTAATACTTTCTTTGTACCTTCTCCATGGACAATTGTTTTCTATGTGGGATAACAAAATTTTCTTGTTAATCAAAAGGGGATACTGTAGTTCTTAAATTTGGACAAATCGAACCAAAGGCTAACTTTCCTCCTAAATGATTCAACTTTAGAGTTTTAGGTAGGGATGGGTGTGGGACATGTACTGGTATTGTCCCGTACCAGTCCCGGTACCGACGGTACCGGTCCGAATATCATCAAAACATGATATTGATCCCTGTCTCATTTGGAATAAGGTATCACTTTTCGATATCATGTCTCGGTACTGACGGTATTGATCCGGGTAACAAACAAAAGTGGTCCCGGTCCCGGTCCCGCTTGAAATTCGTTACTATTTAGGAACCAAATATCACTCCGACCTACACTCCTGCTATCTTTTTGACCAATTAACCTGAAGACTATTTCACCAATTAACCATACTTTTTGAAGTTTTTATATTGTCACCAACAATGTCAGATACTTATACATTAGAGTTTGCTTTTGCTCGCAATTTCATCTCATAAGTTGATGGTTTTTTGGTCAAATTGCTATGTGATTTTGACCAGTTCAGTCAAAGTATATACACCAACCTAATTCCAGGAGTCAAAATGCCATTTTTAGGTAAAAGGTTACCCCGATTAAAATTATATAACAACATCAGACAGTTGGGTACAAGTAATATGGTAGCACACCATATTAGTTCATATACATGACAGACCATGCATATGAAAAGTTTCGAGGTAAAATAAGAGTCAAAATGCCATTGATATTTGCCAAATCGCAATATTATTTGGCAAATTGCGATTTTGTTGTATGAGATGGTAAATACCAAACCAAATTTTGATTTCTTTGCATGGAATGCCATTAGGCTCATTAAGTTATTTTTCAACAATTTAACCAAGTTTTAGTATCTTTTATTATATACATCTTAATAGTATAATTAGAAGAATTTTTTTATAAAAAAAAACCTTGACCAATAGCATCAATTTTTGACTTTCAATTAGAGAAAAAATTTCACTAATTGATATTTTCTAGCCTTCAATAAAATAAAAAATATTACTAATTTTTATCTAACTTAAATAAATATATTATACTTTCTATCCTTGGAAGAAAAAATTCTCACATATTTAACTTGAAAAAAGATATTACATTTTCTAGTCTTCAACTTGAAAAAACAAATCTCACTAATTAAAACTTTAAAGCATTTAACTAAAAAGTCTCCGACATGTAACCTTTTTCGTCTCATAAAACATCAAAATTAATATGACTTTATAATAAATTTAAAAAACAAAATTAAGCACAATTTGCATTCAAAACAAACTTTGACTTTCTAATAACTGCAAATACAAAAATAGATTTTTAAAATGTTTCAAAACTTAAATTAGCAAAAAATTTAAAATACATTACATTATTATCAATCATATATATTGAATGAACTAATCAATAATTTATGTAAAAATTTTAAAAAATAAAATCTTTAATTTATATTGACCTCTTTCAGTGATTATGTATCAGAATATAATAATCGAAAATATCAAGTCACATCAAATTTTGAAATTGTTATGTCGTATTAAATTTATACTATTCATATATATACTAAATTAAATTAAGATATTATGTGTTAACTTACACTTTCGATGAGCGTATAAAACGGAAATATCATGATGACGAAAAACCAATGTTCGGAATAATTTGAAAATATAACATTTTGCGTCTGTCACGTCCAAAATTTAGTTAATATAATTATAGTGACAAAACTTTGAAAGAAAAGAAAAAATGAGGACTATTAGTTACATATTATTAGTCTATGGATTGCATTTATGCACATATGTTTTTATTTTGACAAATGATAAGAACGAGTTTTATTAATATTCAAACTTCTTGTTGGGATATTTGGAAAAACAAAACGAAAATAATTTACAGGTAGCTTCTAGGATGTTAACAAAATTGAGTTTTTATTAATTAATTTTCGTACTGGTTTAGTTTGGATTTTATCTGTAAAGAGGTTGGCAACCCACCTTTCACATTTTTTTTTATACATCTCACTTTAAACCAATCTTTTTATGTCACCTTATTTTTACCTTTTTCATACCACATTTCATTATTTTGTTGGCAATCCACCTCTCACACTACATAACATACCACACTACACCTCATAATAAGTAAACATACAAAAAGACAAAACAACGGCTCTCTCTTCCTCTCACCGCACGCGGTGAAGTATGCTACAAAACCCACACCAGTCTTTTAAAACTCGGCCGATAACTCGGACTCGAACTCTGGATCGGTTCCTCCACGAGTCGGATCTAGTTGGACCGTACTAAAAATCGGTCAACATTCAAGACTCGGGTCAACTTTGGTCAAACTCGGCCGACTCGGTTCAACTTTGGTCAATTTTTATTTTTTAAAACACTTTAACTAAATTTTAAATTGGTTTAAGTTTATGTTATTAAACAATTAAGTTTAAACTTTGAAGTATTACGTTAATGTTTCTAAAAATTATGTTTTAAGTTTGAAGTTTATTTTACATATAATTTCAAAAAATATAATTTTCCAATATAAAAATCTAATCCGAGTTTTCCCTGATTCCGATCCGAGTTTCCAAAATCTCCTGACTTTCTTCCTCGTCGATCCAACCCCAAGTTACGAGTTTCTCACCCTTGGGTGACACCACTCCCACATTCCACCCATCGCCAATGCCCTAAGAGAATGAGTCAGTAGTCACTGGCATAACACATTGTACTTGTACGTGTGGTAGTCAAACTTCAATGAGTTTTTACTTTTTAGTTGTATGTATGTGAGTTTCTTTCTTGTCCAAATTAATACGTTGAAAGTTATTTGAGACTTTAAGATTTTGAGTTTAAATTTTGGTGTGAACAAAAATGCTCACAAAACTAAAAACAAGGTTTTCTCATAATGGGTTTCTCCTGGAATTGAAGTTTAGGTATATTAAGAGGCAATGACGCTAAGCCTAAATTTACCATTTAAAAAAATGATTTGAAAAGTACGAGGTATTATATTTTACTCGGATGACGTGCCGTGCTATTCTTAAAACATACTTTAAAATCTTGAGTTTTATTGAAAGCAACCCAATTAATTTTGAGTGATATGAGTATAATAACCTGAGTACACTACCTCTTCTTAAAGTTCACATAAAAAAACACAGTACTCTTCTTATTAGAGCATTGTTAAGGGCGGGTGAAATGAGGTTGGTGAAATGGAGGTGAAGCAAGTAAGTTTGGTGAACATTGTTAAGGATGATAGGTGAAATCGTTAGGTGAAAGGTTAGGCCTCTCTCATCGGTACGTTCTCACCCTCGCTTTCTCGCGTTCTCAGAACACCATTGGCACGGAGCACATTCTGGACATCACTTTCTCACTTTCTCACTTTCTCCCCAGAACGTCGTTGTCACTGCTGCGTTCTGGGCGCATTCTGGACTTTGCTTTCTCCTGAGAACGTGACTTTCTCAATCATGCCATGCTTTTCTTCCCACTTTTGCGTACAAAGAAACAAAATAAAATATTTTAATGTGTTTAAATAAAAATGGGGTATATGTGGTGATGATGTGGAGTTGTGAATTTGGGGAGAATGTTGGTATGGTTGGTAGGGGATAAATTCTGGGAGAAAAAAAATGATGTGGCGCTGATGTGACAGTGAAAAAGTAAGAAAGTGAATTCATGGTTGAGAGCGGTCTAACATGCTACTTTTATGCATTATTAGACTTAATATTAGACTTAAGAGAGATTTAATTATTATGGTTGTTTGGGTTTCATTGTCAGACTATTATAATGTGGACACTTGCATGTGGTCTAGTCAACTCTAATAGAGACAAATAGTAAAGAATTAACCCACGAGTTTAAGGAGGTGGACAAAGACAACTACTTTTCTTATTTGTTTATGATAAGGTAAGATTTTATATATGAACAATAGATTTAGTAACTCTTTTCTTCATATAAAACATCAGTGAAAATATTATATTTTATTTAACTTTTTTATTTTGTCTTTGTTTTTTTTTTTGGGTCTGTTTTGTTCTTTTAAATAAAGTTACCTTGTTGTTTTGTTAATGTATGTAAGATATATTATAATTAATGTATACTTTTATTATTAATTTGCTTTCTATGTTCAATTGTGTAAGTTGTTGATACTTATTTTTCATTATTGTTATTTGTGAAATAATGTTATTATTATAATTATTGATATATGTTTTGTTTGTATATTATTTCTGGCAAACCATATATGCAGAGTCAATATAAAGTTTATTTTTGGTGATGATCTGCATATCGCTTTTTTAACTATACACTAGCAAACGTGCTTTCGGATGTTATAGTATTGTACAATAATGGAAAACATGTTTGATGGTGTACAACTAAAAAAAGTGGTAACGGATCACCTCTTGTATGGTAAAAAAAAAACAACAATTAAACAACAAAAAGGTATTTAGTCTAAAAAAGACACAAAGAAATTAAGCAATTACTTTTCATTGAATTAACAAATTAAACACACAAAAAATCCAAAACACTTCTGAACCAAATACTACTGATGAAAGTCAACTGCTTAGGTAAATATGCGAAGCGTTTATAGTGTTCTTGTGATAATATTGGAGATCAAAGAACAATATGTACGAACCACCTTAGAATTATTTTGGTTTCACATTTTATAGACATCTTGCATTAAATGCATGAGAGTGGTTGTTGGATACGTGTCGCAGACTTATTGTACATGTACAACTTTAAACTTCCTTAAATGCATGCATTTTCCTAATGCATCCTCAGCATTTTAAGGTAAGGTTAAATAGTAAGACTTCTGACAACTGTACTTTTATCGCAAAAAAAGAATGTCATTTTTGTTACAGTTGTCTTGTACGACATTACTGTTCGTTATCAGCGAATTTGAAGCAATCTTGACACTTCAAATTCTTCTACGTCTTTAACCTTCTTTGTGTCTTCATCTTCAAGGAGTATCTGTCAGACTCAATCTGATGAACAATTGTTGTATCTTTGTTTGATCAAGTTAATGCTACTACTAGTTCTACTAAGCAGTTTCCCTTTCTTTCATCGACTCCAGCTGATTGTCTCTTGGAAGAACAATGATGATACGTGATTAACTAATAATCGTTAGAAATTGCTGATGGTCTTCATCAACAGTTATGGTTAACTTAACTCGTTAAATCCTAAGTCCCATTTTGAGAGTAACAATCTCTCTCTAGTTTTTTTAAAACGACTAACAAATTTAATTAATATACTAGCAAGATGCTAGACAAAAATATACAACAAGTTTTACAAAACATTAACACCAAAACAACCAAAGACTACAAACCCAAACCTAAACCTAAACCTGCTAACTCAAAGACTTTCCAATATTCCCAAGACATTGCAATGAGTCCACCCCTATTTTTAACCCATAAAAAGCTTAAAGCTTTTATATTATCATAGAGATTGCCGGTTGAGATATTTTAGTGATTAAAAAGCCTATCGTTCCTGGCCTTCCATAACACCAAACTGCCAAGCATAAAACCGGATGAACTATCATTTTCCCTTTGCTTGAACCATGAAGGAAAACAGTGCTTTTGAACATCTTTAATATCAAAAAGGATGAAACTTGGTAGTTTGCACCAGCCCGCAACAAAGCTCCATATCTCTTGAGCAATCTGGCATGAGACGAAGAGGTGCTCTGATGTCTCATCTTGTAGTGCGCATAATGGATAGAGTAGGGACCCAACCGTTATGTTCCTCCAGGCTAATGATGTGAGTGTGGGCAGCCTTTATCAGATCTACTCTTCAAGCTAAGAACGACACTTTTTTTGGAAGTTAAATACAGAGGCATACAATTTTCTTTCAACATCTTTTCATATGTATAACTGATGAAAAGGTTAGATACAAAATTTAAGAAGTTTAACCAGCTAACTAATTGCCATATTGAATTTCCTTAATAATAGTTTCATCCTTTCTTTTATTTATTTCTTTCGGCCGAAGGATGACAAAATAAGTGTCATTGCTACTGGTGGTGCAACAATTGTATATAGCTAGCCAACACAAGTTCAGAGGATGTATTATTGAGATCCGAAGTTTAATGTAAAACTTAACTACCAAGCAAAACACTTGAGTTTTAGAATTTATACCATAATTCTAAGCTTCAATATGAATCTTTTCACTACATATTTAAAAGATTGTTATGAAAAGACTTTTTCATTTTTATCTAGAATAGTCAACATGCATGTTTTTCAAATAAAGGAATGCCCATAAAACGTGTTCATAAATAAATGAAACAAAATAAATACGTACTATGGTATAAACGTAATTATTTTAACGGTAAATTTGGGTTCAATGACACTGCATCTTTATATATTATGGTATAAACATATAGTTAACCTGTTCTCCAAAAATATGTACTTAACACGCATAGAGATTGTATTTTCAAATAAATATGCCAAGTTGCCAACTACCAACCCAAATATTAAACACTTGATTTATACCCTTCAATGGCTTTAAATACATGACAAGAACTCATGTTATAAATGCTCATTGTTCTACTCCTTTAAAGAACGGAGAAGCATCTTTTAAAGTGAAAATAACAACACATATATTTTAAGTATTTTTAAGGTCATATTTTCATTGAAATGGAAGAAGAAAGGGTTGGTTGCTTGAAAGAAGCTTTCAAGGGTTTTCTTAATTGTTTAGGGTTAGAGAGTGGCGAAGGAAAAGGAACCTCAGGAAATGGAGAGATTGTGAACAATCCTGCTGCAACTGATCCCCTTGTTGAAGTTTCCTCACATGTAAGTAAAGTATATCCTTTTGACGTTTGTAAAAGAGAGGTGATCGATATAGATATCATAACTTTTGATTTATTTACTACACTGTACAATTTTTACTACATACTGTATAAATTAACAATACATAATCGAAGTATATTAATCAAAGACCTGTGATACCAATAAAAAAGTTATGGATTCAAGTCTGAATTATTAAGTTGTTATTTTATTATAGGGTTAAGTCACGGGATTACCTACGTACTTTTCCGTTTGTACACGGTTGCCCATTTTACATTTTTATTGATCAGTATCACCCATAAACTTTCAAATTTTCTACAC
>JAOXNX010000028.1:4314690-4325150 GCA_028566075.1 Solidago caesia
TCCGGGTAAATAAATTCGTAGGGGTATGATACGTGCAATTTGGCATATTCGTCAGGTACCATCCTTGTAATTTACCCTAAGGGTAATGGTGTTGAAAACAAATCTTTATGGTGTTGAAAACATATCTTATATATGTTCTGAATGTTTTGTTTTCTCTATTTATATAGAAGCTAATTGAACCTGTTAGTTAAACTATTGTGATATTATATGCTTTTACGGTGCTACATATCCTCCTATTGCTGCCCTGTTTTGAAATTTAAAAACACAAATAACATTTGCAAAAGTAGTTATTGCAACCTGCTGACAAAGATAACGGGTCCTAATTGTAACCGCGTCTTGTTTGTAACAAAGTGATGGTGTTTCTGTAAAATATCTGCATGCTTATATTCTTATGGTGCATATGCCAATGCTACTTGTTTAACAAATAAAAAGTGGCAGATATGAACTGAATTCAGAGGCCAAAGCATCATTGGGGGCATGTAACTAAAAGACATCAGTCGCTCTATGTCTCATGTATAGCACAATTCATATCAAACTAGTTTCTTTGAAAACTAATTAACACCACTCTTTGTATTGCCCAAAACAAAATTTGTGTCTCGCAGTCGCAGACACATCTTCAAATTGTTGTTTTTGGAAATGATAGCACGATTCAAAGATATATATCTGGTTCATTGGAATCCTTATACTTGTTTGCACGAAATCCACCAACAGCTTGGTTGGGATCTCTGTTACATGCTTTACTCTTTGGTTGATATATGGTTAAAGTGACAATAAAGAAAAAAAGTAGTCCCATCTCCCCTATCTACTAAAGGAGGAGTCCTAATGACATAGGAAAAGCTGACTTGGCAACATTTTAGGGCCTCCACATCAGATTATGACATCATGGTATGATGAAATTGCTATGTTTTTGAAGGTGTATTAATATATGTGTATATATCTATATATACGGATATATGTAATGTAATGTATAAAGTTTGTGGGCCTTTGATGTTAAGTGTTCAGATAAAAATGAACGGGCTTTTGAGTTTTGAAAGTGAAAGAAAGATGAGTGGAGGGAGAATGGAGAGAGAAAGATTAAAAAGCACATCAGAGATCTAAAATGTGTTTCTTCATTTTCTTTCATCTCCTCCTTTTTCTTTCATTCTCATTTTTTTCCAACATAATAAATTGAAGAGGTTGAAGAAGCCGTCGATTATAAGTACAAAATAGAAGCAGGTATAAGATGGAAAGTCGAATGATATGTTTTTTGGATTGAAGAAAAACAACACCATAAAAGGAATTTAATGGTAAGTTTTTTGTAGATGTTAAGAAGTGCACAATAGATGTTTGATAAAATGCTTGAAAGAAAATTCTAATCCACTTATGATTTATTCATATATTTAATTATGCTTTTATAAATGAAAGTGGGGTTAAAATGAAAAAAAATAAATAAATCCGATGTACTCGGTTAGGATTTGGTGACAAATTGTTTGTGAAATTTTTAGGACAATTTAAGGATTTTTTTTTCTTTTTCTTTGTGGTTGGTTTTTTCAGAGTTTCGAAGTTCATACTTGAACAAATATTTATAGAACAATTTTTACAATAATTTTATTATATTTACCTTCAACTTTGAATTAACTTCTGTTAACATATCCGCTTTTTGGAGAGCTTTTATTACGGGTACGTCTTATTCATCTTCATGGTTGTAACTTCTAAGTGGTTACATCGTCTTCCTCATCTTCATTCTATATATTATCTATATTTTATAATTTTTCCCTGATTATTAACTTTGTTTTATGTAGATGCTGATTATTTCAATAAATCTTAAGTTCAGATTTCGTGTCTTTTTAGGGTCATCAAACACATGAAAGTTGCAACTGCAGTTTGAGCCAAATAATGATCCTTTGATTAAGTAAGGAGATGCATTAGATAAGTGCTCAGAAGATTCGTTATGTAATTTTCGATAAAATCCGAGGTTTGTAATAGTTCGTTATGTGATTTGAAATGGTCTTTATTAGAAGATCTTTAGTCTACATTTAGACTTTACTTTTTAGTGATACCAATTAATTGGTGGTTTGGATTCTGGGGTTTACAAACAAAACTACAAAATTCTTAAATTTGTGGTAAAACATGATTTACTTAATGTATTTTAATTTGGAATTTGTAGGATTACATGTAAAATGTATTTACTTAAACATTAAAATGCTCTGGGGGATTACATGGAAATTTATTATTTCCATGAGCATCTAAGTTTTTTTAAAAAAATTGTCTCCTCATTAAACCATATTCATATATACAAGAATGTATAATAGTTCATATGTAGCAGGCACGGGAGATCATTAATGATTTGTTTTTCGGTTTGCGTAGTTTAGAGTTTTTGTTATTGATTGTGTAACAAACTATAAAGGGCGAAACAAAGTGTCTTATTTGTGTAACAAACTTCAAGTATGCTTCTTGGGAGGGACATATTTGAGAAACACACCAAAATGGAAGTTGATTCTTCTTCCGGCAACATAAGGTACCTTTCAATCTATCTTTTATTATGACACGGTGGTAGATAAAAAGCAAGTTTTATAATTTGTGTACATTTCTTAAACTTCTATATTTGAAACAAAAAAGATGTATGAATATGTTATAACAAATAGTAAAGCAACTATTATCTGCAGTTAGACCATGAAGGGTTCTTATACATCGTTGATCGAATGAAAGATGTCATAAAGTAATCAAAATTGAATCTAGCTTATGAGAAGGACAATAAGCAGGAACTTTCTTTCTGATAACTTTCCAAACAAATTAATTAGACCTTTAAATTATACCAAAACTAATTTGACAAGTGACATCAATTTTGAATATTCATAGTTTCAAAATACATGTATATGAATCTAATTTATATGAAATTATATTATATATGGTTCAGGGTGAATGATGAAGTAGCCGGAGAGGTTCCTATGGCATTTGTGGTCAAGAAACCTGACGCTAAAATCTCGCAATCTGAAATTATTGATTTTGTTGCTAAACAGGTTCGATTCTTCTTTCATAAAAGCTAGAAGAAGAATGCTATTATTCCTTTTTCGTTTCGAAAACTCCATGCCTTGCAGTTATATGAAACTATTGTTACACTATTTTCATTGAATGTTGTCTTGCTTCTTGATTTAACAGGTTGCACCGCACAAGAAAGTACGAAAAGTGAAATTTGTTAACGCAATACCAAAATCAGCAGCTGGAAAAATTTTGCGAAGAGAATTGAAGAATTTAAATGTATCTGTGGCTTCAAGATTATAATATATCGACAAATCTCCCTTGATCAACAAGCATTGCTTTTAAGGTAGCAAAGAGCTTCATCTATAAGGTCAATAAATTTTTTTGTTATTTTGTTTATTTATCGTGTGTACACAAGTTCAAACACATTGTAAAGCATGTAAATTTTCTATGTTTTTTTGACCAGTAGTCATCTTATGATATGTATAAGTAGGGGTGTTCAAGCGCTTGGGTTTCGGTGTAATAAGGTTAGTCGGTTTGGTTTAATCGGCTTTTAAACAAAAATTTAACCAACCAATACCCAATTCAAAAATATAAACAACCAATTCAACCATCCAAATAACATCCGGTTTAGATGGATCGAGGCCCAATAAATCTGAAAAGGTAATGATTAAAATATATCATCGAAACACAAGGTTTTCTTCATTAAAATTCTTGTAGGTTTGAAGAGTTATAGATTAACACCTTGATCAAACACAAGGTTTCTTGGTTATAATTTAAAGCACAAAACATATTAAGAATTTTGACATACTAATCAAATTACAAGACAAAAATAAAATATAAACTATTAATATATAACGACTTATCATAGATAGTAAAATTGGAACAAATTGTTTTATTAAATTGTAAAAGATCATAATTAAACTAATTAAGGGGAAATGATCCGTAATGTAGATTTGTTAAGGAAAAAAATTTCTATTTTGCCCCTTAAAGTTAATTAAATGTACATATTGAATCCCCAGTATGTTAGAGGTGCAGTACCTATGGTGGCGTAATGTTGCAGTACGGATGATATCCCCTTAAACTAACTATAGAAATATAGTTAGCAATTATTCTTGAATACTTGCATTTTGTATAATCAAGAATCAAATTTATAGAGTGTAACTTTCTAGGAAATATAACCAAGTTTCATCAAAACTCAGTTTATCGGGTTTCGTTTTGGGCACAAAGCTTTAATTTTTATACCTAAAACCAATCCAATACCCAATAACTTCATTCGGTTATAACCAATGAATCGACCAAATCCAAATAACCCAAACACAAATAATCCAAATCCAATTGGATTAGGTGGTTTGTACGAATTTCACTAATTGTCTTTATTCATGAAAATATACATTGATAATCTTCGTGGTTAGTATTTGGCTTCATGGTTGGTTGAAAAATGGAGGACCGTCTATTTGGCACGTGAGGGACATTTCTGCCCAATTAGATGTGTGAAGTAGCATCCGAAACTATCCGTTAAAAAAATATCACTAGTCTCTCCCTCTCTTTCTCTTTATATATATATATATAGAAAGTTTACGTGAGAAGTTTCTTAAAATGAGAAGAATAAGAAGTTTTTAAAAATGCATCCCTGACCGGATCTAGACCCTATGCGCACCTTCGTACGATTAAAATTCTTCACCTATTTCAACACTTGTCTCAAGGCATGTGGGTGCTAAAAAAGTTATCTAGAGGGGTTTAAAGCCTTTCTAGCATTGGTTCATGTAGATGAACCAACCACCAGTGTTCTTCTCAAAGCTGGTGGGAAAGATGTCACTACCTCTGGGAGTGACTAGTCATTGAAAGAATTGTTTGCCCATCCACGGTCCACCTACACAGTGCTCTAGTGAACGTATTTATTGATGAGGTGGATCAAAAGGATAATCTTCAAGCTTTCACTGAAGTTCATCTAGAAGAGAAATAGTCACGAATCAACACAATGAATACCAAAATGAGCTAGATGGGTTCGAACATAAACTCATATTCAATGTAACTTACACCAAAAAGAAAAGAGAAATTCGATGAACAAGGTTTCGGGTGAGAAATAAATTAAGGAAAAAAAAAGGTAAAAGGAGAATAGGTTTGGTTATCGTTGGATATGTGGAACTGGTGGTTACCAAACATATTATTTTCTACATATTGCTAAATAGATATATACCAAATATCATCATTCTCTCTCTTTTTCTCTCTCTCTCTCTCTCTCTCTATATATATATATATATATGAAAAGTTCCCGTGAGAAGTTTCCTTAAAACGAGAAGAATAAGAAGTTTTTTAAAACGCATCCCCGACTAGCTATAGACTTCTTACAATTCTTCATCTATTGGTCCCAGTTTTATAAGTGCAATAAACAAAACAAGTAAATGAACTACACTTCAAAATACTTTTCAATGGATAATTTTTTATTGATTAAATCAAAGAATTACACGGTGTGTTGCGGAAATAAGTTTGACACACAAAACTTAAACACACCTACTTGAATGACAAATACTGACTCCTAGTTAAATACTTGAACATACATAAAGTAAATAACTTGAACTTCAAGAGTGCTCACTAATGTAAGTCGCCGAGCGAGTTCTTGGAGTAAATGCAAAAGAGTAAATGCTTAACGTATTGAATGATATCGTTAAAATATGCAACTTTTAACGTTGTAGAAGTGTCTCTATTTATAGACAAAGATTCCAATAGTAGTTTGAGTGGATTCCATGTGTCAATCATCTAATTGAATCCTGCCAAGAATAACTAATGCTTGGTGGGAGTCAGACAAGAGCATTTAATGCTTGATGGCTCGTAGACACCAAGTAGTTAATGCGGTCGTAAATTGCACATCGTTCAGTTGTCTTAATCAACCTTAATCAACTTGTGTTTGCAGATACTTGATTGTATTCTTGCAAATCATTTTGGTGCCTAATCTGGTCAAGGTTTGCAATGGGTCAGCGAGTGATTTGTCAACACTAGCTAACTAGAGACTTGGTTGTTTTGTTCTGATTCTAAGTCATACGAGTTGATTCTACTTCAGCGAGGCATGACATGTCTTTAAATATTTCTTTGAACCACTTGAAACCTTTCCTGTTTAAATGAATTAGAAGATCATCTGAGTGCTCGTTGAACTACATATAGCGAGCACATTTATAATTACATTCCTTAGTGGGATTTTCATCCCAACAAACTCCTTCTAGCAGTGGTTCATGCAGATGAACCAATCACCAGTGCTTCTCTCGAAGCTGGTAAGAAAGATGTCACTACCTTTGGGAGTGACTCATCATTGGAAGAATTGTTTGCCCACCTACCTACACAAGGTGCTCTGGTCTGGTGGACGTATTTAGTGATGAGGAGGATCAAATGGATGATCTTAGGTTTTCCATTGAAGTTCAGCTTAAACAAATTGCTATATCTTCTCAAGGTGAACAACAATTCTTCACCTCTTCCATAAAGTCTAATAAACATTCTTTTATATTTTTCCATCCCTATTCCAATATCTATATCTATATTGCCTCTCTATACACACCCATGTTTAGTTTTCCGATCAACGAACACAAAACGTAGATCTAGTTTCGTAGGAGATGGAGAAACCTGTCATAGAGACCACGGTGGTGGCGATTATGCGGCAGTGATGGTGAAAGAAAATTAAATCAAATCCAGAAGAGAAATAGCCTTGAATCAACACAATGAATACCGAAACGGGCTAGATGGGGTCGAACAAAAACTCATATTCAACATAACTTACATCAACAAGAAAAGAGATTCGAAAACCAAGGTTTTGGAGGAAAACAAAATTAAGAAGAAAAAAGGGTAGAAGTAGAATAGGTTTGGTGATCGTTGGATTTGTGGACGCCAAGATTGGGTGGTCCCAGGAAACTGGTGGTTGCCAAATATATTAATTTTCATATATTGCCAAATAGATATATACATCACCAGTCTGTGTGTGTGTGTGTATATATATATATAAAGTTCCAGTGAGAAGTTTCTTAAAATGATAAGAATAAGAAGTTTTTAAAACACATCTCAGACTGGCTCTAGACCTTGTATGCGCCTCTGAACGATTACAATTCTACACTTATTTCTGCATATGTTTCAGGGCATGAGGGTGCTACAAGTTATTTAGAGGGGTTTAAAGTTCTTCTAGCAGTAGTTCATACAGGTGAACCAACCACCAGTTCTCCTCTCAAAGCTGGTGAGAAGGATGTCACTACCTATAGCAGTGACTTATCATTGGAAGAATTGTTTGCCCACCCACCTACACAGGGTGCTCTAATGGACATATTTAGCGATGACAAGGATCAAGTGGATGATCTTCGATCTTCCATTGAAATTCAGCTTGAAAAATTTCTATATCTTCCGAAGCTGATCAACAATTCTTTATCGCTTCTCCATCTCTTGAGACTTCTTCTCATGATTCTTCACAACTTCAATTCTCTCATATCCACTTCCCAATACCACTTATAATATCCCCATGTCTAGATTCAATATATCTAGACATGGTGTAGCTAAGGAAATTTTAGTTGTAAATTATGCATGCATAAGGCCACACGAAGTGGGCACGAGGTAGACGAAGAGTGGTGCAGCACCGACGGGAACACCGACCCCACTTTTTAGGGACGAGGAAAGCAAAGATGTGGCAAGAACTTTCCCCAATCTCCACCCTGAGTTTTTTAGACCGTTTAACCCCCGCACCCCCCCCCCCCCCCCCCACGGCAAATGGCTACTTTCTTTAATTAAAAAAAATAACCTTTAACGACAAATAAAGTTTGCGTTTTTTCCATCGATGTCACAATCATATATGGTGGTGGAGGAAGGTGATGGGAAGATGAAGATGGTGGGTATGATTGAGAGGGAAAACATGGAAATGCAGCTCATTTGGGTTAAAAGTTTGACTTGTCTTGTCAACTTATAGTCTTCATCTTAAAGTTAATTTAATGGGGTTATTTTTTGTGTTATTTTTCTTGTTCCTTTTAATAGGTTTGATATATGACATCATTCAAGGAAAGAGAAAATATGATTTACGTAAATTATTATGTTACATACGTTGGTATATGATTTTTAGTAAGGATGTTTATATTCTATCTGAATTATCTCTTTTATTTATAAATATATAAAGTTACCATATAATCATTTGACTTATATATAATGATTTTTATTAAAAACTATCTATCTTCTACCAATCTAATAAAACGGGATTGAAGTTTTCATTGATCGACACATGACATTATATTTGAGTGACACGTGTCCTTATTTATATAAAATAATATCTTAATTTTTTATTACCTTAGATAATTACAAAATATATTTATAAAAATATTGAGAAATATATATTTATAATAAAGTTACCATATATTTATCACATAACAAAATTGTAAAGATTTAAATTAGATGTTCTTGATTATTATACTTCAATTCCTTAGCCGTTCTAAAAAAAGAAAAAACTTTAAAATATATAATAAAGTTACCTAAAATATATCTAATTATTAATGATCTACTTTTATTATGCAATCTAAATCTAAAACATATTATTTTCTCCATTGATGCAAAACCCTATTTTTATACCTCTGATAATATTTTATACTAGCCTCACACAAAAAATTCCAAGTGTTGTATGAAACCCTTTTTTAATACAGCTTATACCTAATTTTTCATCAAAAATTTTTGTATATATCAATCATTAAAACTAAAACATATAAACATGTACAAGTATGTTTACAATCTTGATATGTTCGTATGATTCAAATTTGATAGAACTTCGTTAGCAAAAGCCAATTACAATCACAAATTAAATTAGTTTGTTGAGGTTATTATAGGTTTAGTTACTTTATGGTCTTAATTGTTTGTTGGATTGTTTCATAATATGTTTTTGTGTAGATATGAAAGATATTGAATCTGTTTTTTTGGTTTTGTCATATTACTTTTAATAGTTATTAATCTTCATGTTTGTGATATTATCTTTTAGCTTTTTTATTATAAATTATTATCAGTTCATTAACTATTTATTTAGTATTTTTTAGTATTATATTTGAATGCAAAAGTTTGTGGATAAAAAGAAAACATTTATCGAGTAACATATCTAAGTTAATACATCTGATACAAATTTGTCGTAAACACTAACAAAACCAAAAATCCATTATCACTTTAATTAATTAGGATGATACAATTATCTATATCAAAAGTGACCAATCCTTTTTATAATACTTGTCTCTTACTAATCAACCATATGATATATATATATATATATATATATATATATATATATACTAGTCTTAATACTCGTACGATGTACGGATTGACTATATATTGGATGATTATATTTTTTTTTATGAAATAAAAATCACAAAAGCTAAAAACGTTAAACAAATATAACATCACTACTTAATATTTACGGTTTTAACCACTTATGTAAATTTGATGACATTATTGGATACATATAATTCATTTATAGGTTTGGGCCCGTGTTGAGGACCTAATTCGTATGCACGTTATTTAAAGATAATACTACTAGTAAAGATTTATAGAAGGAGTTATTTTTACAAAAATATGCACGCACGTAAGACTCTTTCCTACTTGTTTCTACTAAAATGAACTTAATTAATAAGAGCCGACTATTTTGACTACTCTTTTTGAATTACTCATCTTGTTTTATTTTTAGGTAGACTAATCTTAATTAATATTTTGCCATATATTGACTACAGGACTACTCAATTCTCAATATAGTAAAATATAATATGATTGCATGTAATTTCCTAGATTACAAAATTTATTGAAACCTCGACGTTCAAAAAGTTTTTTGACACAAAACTTCTAAAAGTTTTTGAAAGTTTAAATAAATAAGCTTATAGTTTTTATATAAGTGGCCTGCAGCAGACTAGGTCATTCCATGAAATTAGATTCTTATTTTATTAATTAGTCACTCTTTAAGTATCTTTTTTTTTTTTAAGAGTTGTAGACCATTTTACCTTCGAATTGAATAAATATAAAATATATAAATAACTTCAATTATTCGAATAAATTCAATTATGGATAGCAGTTATGGATTATATATATACCTCTCACCCCATTCAATATAGATCGACACACACCAACCAAAATCTAACTTCTTTCTCTCTTTCTGTAAAATAGAAATGGCAGAATTCTTCAGCCTAAATCAATCAAATGACATCCATTCTTCACAACACTTCAATTTATTTAAAGATACATTTAAGCAAGAAAAGGCCGCCATTGATCTTCCTCACTGGTATTCTCAAGAAACCGGGGTATACGATAGCAAACACTCACCAAGAACTCTCCCTTCCGACCCATTTGTCGACGTTGTATCGTACATATTTTCCCAAAAACATAATGGCAGGACTTCTTTCATTGATTCATCAACCGGACATTCTGTATCATATGCAGAATTACAGCCATTGGTAAAATCTATGGCATCTGGGCTTCACCACCAAATGGGTATTTCCAAAGGTGATGTTGTTCTGATG
>JAOXNX010000028.1:4328500-4342114 GCA_028566075.1 Solidago caesia
TCGTTCGGCCGTTAGATATATCAAGGCTTCCACCCAAAGAATCGATACATTTCAAGAATGTGTAGTTGAGGCAAATTGTGATTCGAAAAAATTCTTTGTGTGTAGATTGCCACAATAGATGAACTCTACTTTAGATATGTTGAGAACGACATGGGAGTTAAAAGAAGCATTTGTGAAATACAAGCGTAACAATAAATCTTATGTTGTTGACTTAGACTATGTGTCATATCGTGATGACTGGTTGGTCATTAAAAAAGTTGTTGAGTTTTTAGAGCCGTTCAAAGAGAAAACGGAAATGGTGTCGGGGACATTTTATCCGGTTGCCCACCCATTTTTCATGGAAATTCTTGATATTGATGCTCACCTTTGTAAGTGGGATAATGTGGTAGACTTTTGTGTTATGGTGGGTAAAATGAAGGATAAATTTGACAAGTATTGTGGGGATTTTATGAACCTCAATAAGTATATGTACTTCGCATTAATTTTGGATCCGTGTATGAAGATACAAAGTATTGAATTTGGGTTTACAATATTGCTTTTTTATGATCGGGGTTTCAAAAGATGGTTGAAGAAAAGGATAAAGGAATTGAAGAGGACTTTAAGGAATTGTTTAAAGTCTACAAAGCGAGGTGTGATAGTGTTGGTGAAAGTTTAAGTTTGCCATCAAAGAACTCTTCTAGTTCAAGTCAAGTTGTTCCAACTCAAGGTGCGCTAGCTAGTAAACGCTTTCTTATTTGGTAAGGGAGGTGGCTCAACAAAAATTCAAACCGAATTGGATAAGTATCTTAGCGAGCCACATCAAGTACTTGAACTCGGGTTTGATGTACTTGTGTGGTGGAAACTAAACGTTCCAAGGTTTCCAATTCTAGCAAGGATGGCTAAAGGTATTTCTATTTTGTTTTCAATTCTATTTTATTTAATAGTTGTATACTTTGTTAGTTTTAAATCTCTATGTATGTTGTAGATATATTAGCAATACAAGTGTCCACCATTGCATCCGAATCTGCTTTTAGTACGGGTGGTCGGATATTGGATCCCTATAGAACTAGGTTGTCCACATCTTTGGTGGAGGCGTTGATATGCATCCAAGATTGGGTGAGAAAGTCATACAAGATGGTGGACGATGAATACGTGGATTTACAAAAAGATGAAGATGTTATTAGAGGTAATTTGAATATACATAACATTTTTGTGTGTATGTGTTTTATTAATTTGTTTATGTTTGTAGATATGGGAGATGAACTTAGAAACATGAGCATCAAAGGAATTCAAATTGATTGAAAATGTTTTGTTGTTTCATGTATTTTTGAATTATTGTTTCATGTGTTTTTGGAGTGATTTTTTAAATTTGGTGTCATTCACAGTACGATTTGGTGTTTTGGAATTTGGATTATTGTTTCATGTCTAGCAAAATATACAACAAATGATGTCTAGTTGTCTACTGTAAATTAGTGTATGTAAATTATTGTTTCATGTCTAGCAATGATTGTCTACAGCAAAGTATACACATTATCTAGCAAGTATACACCAAAGCAGAAGCTCATTCCATTTCGTTATCTTAGCCTCCTCTCAGGCCCATTGCAGAAGCCCAAAGCAAAAGTCCATCTCGGTTCAACCTGTGAAACTCGGTCCCAAGCCCAAGCCCGAACCGAACTGTCTGTGCCCATTTAGGTCCGGGTCTCGGGTCCCCTTTATATGCCATTTCGGGTCTCGGTCTTTGCCGGTTCGGTCCGGTTTAGAACCCGATCTCATCCCTAAAATGTAATCTGTTTTTGGCTGGTTTTGGAAAGCACATTTCAGTCTCTACTTTTGATTGTTAATGAAGATCTTAATATGCAGTACTCTTTATCTGATGGAAACTTAAGAGTCCTTTTAGTACAGTTGTCTTAATTTGTATATATACATGTGTAGGGTTGATCTATGCAGGTGACAAAAGGTGGGACATGTTTCGGTTGCTATAGGTAAGAAGTGGAAATAGAATGGGTGCGGCCTTTTGAAGGGAAAGGAGTATAAACAGTTGAGGTATAAGGACTGCAGTTTCTTTTGACATGGGATTTAGGGTGGTTTATTATCTAGCTGGATTAGTTCATATCAATTTTCTTCTTAATTTTCGTATTTGAATGTACCAGAAAATTCATCTTTGCCAACTGCCATAGGAATGTACCTAATGATGTAGAGGGCTTAAGAAGTAACGGGTGTAACGGGTGTGTTGTAATGTTGTATGGACAGCCGTATTATTCGACAAAGGTTGAATTCCACGTTTTGATGGATTTTGTTCAATTAATAAATGAGGTCACTGGTTTTTACTATAAGAGGGTGGGGACGTGTTTCCAAGGGAAGTGGATGTCAATTAAATTTTTTGTTGTCTGAGTAAGTCGGGGCGAAGTCTGAGGCATACTGTATCTTGGCGGGGTAAATTTCTGGAGGTTTCAATTAATGTTACCGTCCGTGATGGCGTGATGATGATTGCAGCCATGGCGGTTTGTTCCTCTTTGTTCCGGTTATTATTAACACATCTGGGCCTTACATAATTTTGTTTTACATTTTAAAATTAGATTGTTTACTGTCTGTTTTCATTTTGTTACTTACAAAAATGTTTATCTGCTAATTCATCAACAGAAAAAGCTTATTATATATATTGATGGTGTGTACATATATCAGTGTAAGTAAATATATTATACACACCCATACACTTCTTGATCTACCTTAATGAGATATTTTGTGTCTCATTAAGGTAGATCAAATAATACTATTGGGGCTCCTTGTTTCCTAACACTTAGCTTTCTATATTTGTTTATTGGATGTATTTCTATGTTATCAGTTAATGGAATGGAAGTTATTTGATGATATGCCAGTATTTCCTTTACATTTAAAGCAAGCCGGCCCGGAAAAAGTAGGGATCTTGTTATGTGCAAATATTCGCAGTATTTGGTTGTTAAAGGAACCAATGCAATTGAACTTTTTAATGAACGATTCTTAAGGTGTTGTATCTTTCTTCTGTTGTTTATGATCACATATAGGATCAGTACCGAGATTTTTCTTCTCTCATATGCTATGTGCTATGTGTGTGTGTGTGTGTTTTTCTTCGTGGTTTGTGAGTTAATTTAGTCGGTCTACAAATGTATCAAGTTGCTATTTATACAGTTCATCTTATCATAAGCGTATGATTCGGCAATTTTAGGCAATAAGATTTGAGCTGAAATAAGTAACAAATATTGACACTTCTTTTCATGAGTAATGCTTCATCTCCAGGACAGGTTCATGGTCATGGATTATCTTCAGAAACTTGTATGTGCATCTTTATTTTGGTAATTTCAAAAGTTGACACTTGAATGCTGATTTAAGTATACATATTAAATGCATTGTTGTTATTACTTCTCTTATGTTGTATGTCAATGGTAATATAAGGTAGTCTGTATTATTCAAAAAATGTTTTATGTCAAAAACGACGTACTTGTTTATCATCGTGCTGATATGGGTAACAATTTATCGTCTTTTAGACCATGTGGAGAAAAAAGCTAAAATGTTGCTCATGTGAATAACCCTGAAATGCGACCTTGCTGAGCATTGTTCAAGCTATTTGGAAGAGCAAATGAAAGAATTTGTTATGAACTGAATTTTCTCTTGTTTTGTGTTTCATTCTGCAGAGTACATAAATACTGAGCAACTTGTCCTTCCCCTACACCTCAAAACAATCAAGGTTCGCCAGTTTCCTTTCCTATTACCTCTAGCTTTACCATACCTGTCCAAACTACCACTGAACCTGGACCTTCTCGAAGAGCAACTAGACCTCCAACCTGGCTTAATGACTATGTCAGTGGTGAAGGGCTATCTGATGATGAAGGAATCTATGATTTCATGTCATTTTGCCCTCAACTTATACTCAGGCTGCAAAGCACAAAGAATGGCAGGAGGCTATGAAGGACGAAATTCAAGCCGTAGAGAAGAATCAGACATGGGATGATAGAAACTAAGAAACAAGCAGGTGATAATATTAACTAAACCGAAAAGAAAGGCCCGATTCGCGAGGGGCTATGTCTCCAAACAAAGAACCAGGGTAAAATTAAAAGACATGAACTGCCCCAAATGAAAACTAAGACTGTTATTTATATGCTACCAGTTTACCCATGCTAAGAGTCACCCATGAACTTCTGGTTTCTTGACAATAAACTGCTTCTTCCCATTTTATTTTTTGCCCATCAACATTAATTGGGTCTGACCTTCTGGGATCTTATCATGGGAGCTTGTTACTTTTCAAAACCAAATTGGGTTCTAATGGTGAAATAGTATAGCAAGGCCAGGTTTGTTGCTAAGGGATATTCCAGGAAACTTTTGCCCCTGTTGCCAGATTTGAGACCATCAGAGTCATTCTTGCTGTAGCCGCTTAAATAAAGTGGACTCTGCACCAGCTAGATGTTAAGTCAGCCTTTCTTAATGATCACTTCATAGAAGAAATATTTATATTGCAGCCTGAAGGATTTGTTAGTCAGGAACACCCTCAGATGGTATACAGGCTAAACAAAGCTTTGTTTGGCCTGAAACAGGCTCCTAGGGTAGATGGCTATATTCTGGAGCATGGTTACATGAAGAGCCACAGTGACCCTACCCTATATGTTAAATGGAGCAGTGCACGTGATGTTTTCTATGTGTGTTTGTAGGTGGGTGATATAATCTGCACATCATCTAATGACAACATGATCACTGATTTCAAGAAGGGTATGGAGAGTGCCTTTGAAATGACAGACGTGGGGGTGCTCAGTTACTTTCTGGGGTTGAAAGTCAGACAAACTAATGAAGGGATCTGATATGGATCGGCTGTTGAATAAGTACAAGGGTGCAAACTGTCAGTTTTTAATAATGGGTTTCTTTTAATTAATTATTATTAGTAATTACTTGGTGGCTAAGTTAGGTTATGTTTCTCGTTTCTTTTAAATAAGGCCTGTGAGCCATCGTATTACGGGTGGAGATTATTATTTGTGTTCTAAGGAACCCTTGTGGAGCTGCTGAGGCTCGAACTCAGTATTTATCCTTCTTATGTCTATTAACAGCCGGCTTGGTTCAGCATTATTTGTGTCTACTATCTTCTGTTTTCATATCTTCTTGCTGCTGTGATCTGTTATTGCTTGTTTGCTGTTCATTTGTTGCTTGTTTGCCGCTATAATACAGTTAGGTACTTATCACATAGTCAAGACAAAATGTATCGATAATATCAGCAGCCGTTAAAAAAAAAGGAAAAGGTATCAATAACTATATGGATTCCATTCGCTGTTCAAAAAAAAAAAAAACACCTATATGGTTTCCATGATAAATAATACTAACTAATCAACTACTTTTATCCTTTATCCAAACGAATTCAAACACAAAAAAGTAAGTTTAACTCAAGCCATAATAAATCGGTAATATTAAGTTTTTATTATAAGAATAATATAAAATCAAATATAACATTTTTAGAAGCTATGGCTTATCTTCATAATTAAGATCCAACTGGCCGAGTAAGTTAAACTTGGCAATTATCAAGAAGTCTAGCCTGCGTTTGGTAATATTCAATCGTCCTAGGTAGCAATGAATTAGCCCATGTTTGTACAGAAGTGAAAAATACAGGTCTTAAACTTAACCATTCATCAAAGTTTTGGTTTGTGATAGATGCTTTGAAAGATATCTCACATGAGTGTTGACACAAGTAGGCCTTCACCAAAGGGGATGCCTTCATCATGCTTGAAGTTTCAACGGATAAATTAAGACTTTTCAACTGATAAGCAACTGCACTTTCAAGGAAAACAACATGGACAACGACGACAACGCACATTTATAATAAACCATACCAGGATGATGCCATGAACAAGGACACTACACTTATATAATATATAAACCATGCCAGCCAGGAAAATGCTATTGTCAACAAGTCAACTACACTACATTGAATTTACAACAACAGACGTGAACATAGAAACTGAAATAACATTGGGTCAGGTTCTTTTCGAGCTAGTATCATCTACCAAAATGACATATCCAAGATTCAGGTTTCAAGGTCATCGTTTCCATAACCTTGATTCTATGCAACATGATGAAGATGAAATGTTCCGTACGTTTGAGAATATGTTCGAAAAGGTGGCTGCTATCAACGATTCGTCTACTAAATGGGGTAAGAAGTTGTATTTATACTTCCATTTATTTATTTATTTATTTATTTTTTTAGAACGGCTATTTATACTTCCATGATACAGCAAACTTGTTCTAATTATAACTAGCATCTTGATTCTGTGTTGAAATTAATTTTCAGTTTCCGCGACAATCATTGCTTGTTCGATAACCATAACTGTGGTTGTACTTAAGTGTTTGATGAAGAAAGAACATACAAATATTCCAACAACCTACTTACCCATAGCCACCAACGACAGAAACCAGATTTCACGAATTTCAGATCAACATGTTGCTGTGACCATGCCACCAGTCCAACCTGTGGTTTCATTCTCACAATTCCTAGAAAAGACCATGGAGAGATTTCTTGAAGACATGGCAAGAGAAAGGCCCATAAAGGTTCTCGCATCAAGATATCAATGCACTCACTAGAAATTTTTCATCTTTCTTGGGTTCAGGTGGCTATGGGGAAGTTTACAAAGGAAATTTTCCAAATGGAGTTACAATTGCAGTCAAAGTGCTTAAAGATAAGCTCTCGGACAAGAAAATCCAAGAGCAGTTCATGGCAGAGATAGGAACCTTGGGAAGAACGCACCATGTAAATCTAGTGAAACTCTATGGATTTTGTTTTGATCCTGCTATGAAAGCACTTGTTTACGAGTATATGGAAAATGGATCCCTTGATAAACTACTTTTTGATAAGAACAAGCTGGTTAAATGGGAGAAATTGCTCCAAATCGCAATTTGGATAGCGAAAGGTTTAGCATACCTGCATGAGGACTGCCAACAGAAGATAATTCACTATGACATAAAACCCGGGAATGTATTACTAGATTCAAAGCTAAACCCTAAGGTTGCAGATTTCGGACTAGATAGGCTATGTAACACAGAAAGCAATGCAGGTGATAGATTTGTCACCAGACGAGTTGGGACACCAGGATATACTGCACCCGAGTTGGACAAGGAATTTAGCCCCGTGACCAATAAGTGTGACGTATATAGTTTTGGATTGCTCTTACTGGAGATTATAGGGAGGAGGAGAAACTAGATCCCTGATACAAGCGACGATGTCCAAGAATTGCTTATTAATTGGGCCTGGAAAATGTATCAAAAGGGTAAACTTTCTCAATTTCTTACAAGGTGTGGGATAGAAGACGAAAGCAAACAAGAAGCAGAGAGAATGTTAATGGTCGTTTTCTTATGTGCTCACCACGATCCGAATGAAAGACCAACTATGAGCAATGTGGTGAAGATGTTGGAGGGAGAAAAGGAGATTGACCCACCTTCAAATCCTTTCGATTATGCCGAATCAACAGCTGAAACCAGTGGTTTAACCCGTGATAGCAAAAAGATTTTCAACCCCACATCAAATATAAAAGTTTCTGGCCCTCTCTACACCAAGATTTCAAAAAGATCACCAGAGATAGAATTAATTACTTAGTTAATCAGCCCAAAACAGATTGTGTTTAATACATATGTTCCGTTTCTTCCTTCTAACGTTTTTGTTCCATTCTAAGCATATGAAATATCATATGTAAACTGTCATGAAGCTTTATGACATACTGTCTCATACAGTTATATATTTCTGATTTTCTATTTCAATGATATGTATGGTTTCTGATTGATCAAATAATCGCACTAGATATAATGGCCTACTGGGGAGATGCATTTGGGTTGGATGATTGTTGACGATTCTGTGTGATCTCAATGTAAATTGTCATGAAGCTTTGTGATATACTGTACTGTCTCATACAGTTATATATTCCTGATTTTTGTTTTCTATGATATATGGTTTCTGTGTGAATTTAACATCGTCTCAAACTATTTCATTTTAACGTGTACCCTTCTAATAATTCAAAGGGTGTCATTTCATTTTATACCATATTATATCTAATACATTTCAAACTAACTGAAATAGTTGAGAGCTACTATAAATTTAATTTTAAGTTATAGACATTCAGAATGAGATGTTTTGCAATCCATGCAAAATTTACTTATAACTAGAACGAGCATGACATAATCTCTAGACATTTAAAAACGCAACTAAAGAGTTATAAATCCTTTCAGCTAAGGGATAAACACCGACATACATATGCTCACAAGTTTTACAGATTTACAATCCATCATTTCTACAAGTGTAGCAAACAATCAATGATCAAGCGTAAAGTAATCTATTGAATAAAGGTAAAATGGCATTTAAAATATAATCATGAAAAAGACTTCATTCATAACTTGAATATAATTCAATCTTCAATACATAGAAACAGTTTTATCAGTTTATCTTTTAATCCAAATCTACTTATTCCAATAGGTAAAAATCGACACAACTTTACCCAATTTCATCAACAATCTTAACAATGATTTCTTTCGCTGCATATAAATCTTGAACTACTTATCAATCTTTCCTAACAAACATGCACATGAATTGGTATTATTTCAAAAGTCAAACTAAATTCATTTGATCACATTAGTCAAAGCAAATCATAATTTGTATATGTATTACAGCATAAGCATTAATGCATGTGCATAACCTAAACCCCTTCTTATCTCGTCCCTACCGTAAATAGTGACGAGCCCAAAGTTCTAACCAGAAGATGCACTATTGTTACTAAAGAAACCATTTTGGAATTGCATTACAATTACATGTATATTTTATCTTTTGTTTTAACAATCCAAAAAACTTCAAAACAGGTTTACAGGTATGCACGCCCATACCTAAAACCCTTCTAGACCTACCCATGCCCCGAAAAAACCATTTTGGTAGCCTACATATCACTACAAACTGGTTTCTAGAATTCTAGGCCAGTTTACTCACAACCTTCTTCACTTGAATTTCAGGGTATCCTAAGGTTTTCCTATACTTTTTTATTTATTAACTTCGAATCATCTCAAGTACACAAAAACAAAAGATAAAAATTTTAAGATGAAGCTTTTGTCATTAGGTAACTGTCCAAAAGTAAGATAAGGATTACCAAACCACCCTAATAGAAGGAAGGAAGGAAGGACTATCCAAGCATCCAGCCCATCTGAATCTTGGATCCGGGATTCTGGGCCATCTCTATTTCATGGGCCAAAGGCTAAGGCTGATTATAGAGTAGTAAGTAAACCGGTTAGCTTTAAGACTAGGCATTAGGCAACCCTGCTGGGAGCCAAGAGAAGTAAGTTAGGCTGCACAAGTTAAATCCAAATCCAATTTGACGAATTACCCTCTTATGAAAAATTTCAAAAGAGCCTATGCATATGCATAAAAGTTCAAGATTTAACATCCATCGTTCTATAAATATAGCACACAATCACTAAACTTAAAATAATCTATTTAATAACGGTAGCATATAAACTTAATCATGATAAAAACATTCCATTTATAGCACACAATCACTAAACATAAAGTTATCTATTTAATAACAGAAAAATGGCATATAAACTTAATCATGAGAAAAACATTCCATTTATAACTTGAAGTGGACAATAATTAACTTGTAAGTAACATATGATTCTAGCTTCAATACAAAGATACACTATATCATTTTATCTTGTAGTCCAAATCTACCTACTCCTATACGTAAAAAACGACATAACTTCATCCCAATTTCATCATCAATCTTAACAATGATTTCTTTCACTGTGCATAAACCGTGATCTAGCAAACAATCTATCCTAACAAAAATGTACATGAATTCCTATGATTTCAAAAGTCAGACTAAATTCAATCGACTTCAAAGTCAAAGTAAATCATCAAAATAACTTACCACCCCCTTCTTTTGGTAATACTCATCCAAAGCCCATTGATATTTCGATTGGTTCAACCCAAACCAACGAGCCATATAATCATCCAAACTTGAATGTGCTGTTACACAAATATACATACATTTTTAAAATCAGTCATGGCATATAAAATTACAAAACAAACCAAGCATGGTTGGATCAGTGGTAAACACCCTGGCCTCTGGAGACAAAGGTCATGGGTTCGATCCTCATCCCATGAAAAGGTTGGAGGGCCTTTTCAACCATTTAGGTAGAAAAATGGAAGCAGCCTCTCTACTTAGAAGTAGAGGTAAGGTCTGCCTATATTGGGGCTCAAAGCCCGCGGAAGGCGGTTTCTTTCTTTCTTTATACTAATAATTCTTGATGGGTATGTAACTAAAATAACAAATAATACAAAATTCAGTTTGAATTAAATAAGAAAAAAATAAGTATTACCGTTTTGAACTTTAGTGACAGTATCCCAAAAGAACCCAAACTTGGAGTTGTATGATGAACCGGAGTTGGAATACTGAACCGGAGGAGGAAGAACTGGTGGAGGTGAGTGAACCGGAGGAGATGATGATTGAACCGGTGGAGTAACAAAGACAGTATAGGGACCCATCTTTCCGATCATCGGAGGTGGAGTTGCCGGTGGTTTGGTCATTGGCATTCTATATTTTACTCTTTCATATGAAGAAGATAAAAAAGCACTATCTTTTTTGTGAAGTGATATGAGAATCTAGAAGTGGAGAGTAAAGAGGTTTTAAAGAATGTTTTTTTTGTGTGTGTTTTGGAATACTTTATTGGACTTCTTACACACACCAAAAACCCAGAGAGACAGAGAATGAGAGATGCTTAGTTTTATGTTTTGTGAGAACTAAATTATTACCCACATAATACACGGGATAAATATGAAATCGGATTTCCTTTCCGTGCCATAAGCATTTAGACTTTACTTTTTTTTTCCTTTTCTATTCCCGGTCCAATATTAGTTCTCGAAGATCATACTATTATATAAAGCATCATCTCTTTTTTTCTTAAATTAGAAGGTTGATCTATTTAAATTACCTCCTTTACATTCAACACACCTATCACACCTAACATACATGGTCTACCAAAAATACCCTTAATAAATTAATTTACAACATTTATCCTTTAACTCCTAAAATAACCAAAGTACCCCTTTTACATCAATGACTTTTATATCAATAACCTACACTACTCGTCGCAGCAGCCACCATCACCAGTCGCCACCACCACCACACCGTCGCCACTACCACCATCGTCGCTGCATCATACAGGCATAAGTCTAGTAACTAATGAAATTGGAGTGTACATCATAATAACAGACATGTTAAAAAGTGATATATATTATAGTTCAAAACAACATTTTGTGATGAGTATTTGGTCATTCCCATTTACAATCTGTGACATCCGTAAATTTTTCGATTTTTAATCACGATTAATTAAGTTAATTTTTGGCGTATAAGATAATTAAGATATTTAAGGCATGATTGAGTGAATGAGTGTATATTAAGTTATTAGTTGATTACGCACTAGTCAAGCTACTTTGTAAATTTCGTTAGCAAGTTTTAAATCATTGATGACGAGCAATTAATTAATTAAAAAGTCTAGTAAATAGATTAGTTACTAAAACGTTAATTTTAGTCTTAAACATTTTAATTTCTCATAAATGTTTTTAGTAAAAATTTATTCATGCCACCACCTTTTAACTAATATTGGACCATAATCAGATGCTTAAATAATAACGAAAAGGCCATCATAGTTATTCTAGTAACCAAATTCAAAAATAAAACCATGATCTTTCTTTCTTTCTGCTCAACTTTCCGAACACATGACCAAACAAATTTCAAACCAAATCTAATGACATTACTTCCCCATCTGCTTGTACAAAAACGGGGTCTAGACCCTCTTTTCTCACGTTTTCTTTTAACAATGGTTTTAACCCATACTTGGAAGCTATGATCACTTCTTTGACCCTCTAAGGTAAAACCAGCCCCATAGGAACTCCTCAAGCATTGACAACAAACTATGAAGCCTTTCTTCTGAATAATAAACAATAATATAAGCCATGAAGTTTTTCTTGATGCCCAAGCTTGCAAAAACGGCCCTCCCTTAAAACCCTTCATAGTTTGACAACTAAAAGAAGATCATACTTGATTTTGTGTGGGCAACAAGCTAGAAATCGGTCCCCTTTGGGGACACATTAGAAAACAAGCACAACATCTCAATGTTAGCCTATAAATTGGAACACAAGCTCACATTCTTACTCACAATTCTCATGCACTAACTCAAGAAAACACTTTTCAACTCACCACCTTTCATTGAAGCTATCTGCAATTTTCCACAAAGCAAAACAACAACATTTTGCAAGTCATTTACCCCTCAAATACTCATCACTCATGGCTTGGAGTTGTAAAAACAGCCCGAGTCAGTTGAAAACACCCCGCAAGCACTCTTCTATCTAGCCGCCACTCTCATGGTTTCGAGGCTAGGATAATTCGTTCTCTGATTGAGCTCTCAACGCAACGAGCAGCTGCACTAATCGACTATATAGTTACTATGCGGGCTGATTAAAATCATCAATGGGCAGCTGAGTAAAGTAGCAATAGTAGGCTTAGAAGGATACGAGTTCGTCACTTTGGAAATCTTGCTTTCTCTTCTAGCGTCTCGACTGGAGTTTTCATAGTAGCAACAACCAAGTTTGTAACCTTCTTTCTTTGTTCATTCTCGGCTGGTCATTCTTGTAACCAACGACCTCTCGTTTCTCTTCGTAAGTAAAGCTCGTTCCTAGTCTTTTTCATATTTATTTTTATCTCATAAAAACGCAAACACAAATCCTTTTCAAATATATAGGATACATATACTTTGGCAAAAATATAAGTTTTAATAAGTAGATAGGTGTACAAATTTAGCCATGATGCACCATTTTAATAAAATCACTCATTTAAAAATCCTACAAAATCTACGATTTGTAGAAATGGTCTTATAAACTTTTAAGCAGTAAAACTTATTTTTTACTATACGATTTACTTATATTTTGGATTTCAAAATATGCCATTTGAAAACACACTAATATAATTAAACAAAGTCTTCCTCCATTTTATAGTAATGTTTTAGTAATTACCTCATGGCATGAACTAATTAAACCGACTTAAATACTAAAATTTGTTACCAGGTGACTTTTAAATGATGTATAAACTTTAAAGGTTAATAGGATAATCACATATCATAAAATAGGTATAACATATCCTAATAAAGATAATATACCATACGGAATGGTGTCTAAGGCGGGTCACTTAATATCGGTGTTGGTTGCTGGATTTTCCGAAAGCACATAGAACAAGGGTCATGTGACGAAAGGATCCTGCCACCCGATAGACCTACCTGGCCATTTCATTCGGAAAATGAAACTTAGGAATAAAATAAGGGTCTAACGACTATATGGATTTGATTTATTATAGGATCTTCGATTTGGGAAGATTCTCTTTGAGCACTGAGGTGAGTTTCATAGATCCCTTTTGAAATACTTTTGGGATGAGAATACACGTATGATCACAAAAATGTTTTTATGCGTACTTATGTTGATTGTTGTGAATGCCTATTGATGATTTCCCTGTGAACTTGAATCGAGAATTGTATTTGCGCGAATATTATAAATAGTACTATTTGGGGTTGACATCCCTGTCCGGCATAGTCGCGCTATGGCAC
>JAOXNX010000028.1:4347835-4369947 GCA_028566075.1 Solidago caesia
GAAATAATACTAAGAAAAATAATTTTTCGAACGAAATACGGATAAAATAGCACTACGTAGCGAAAAAACGGAGGGGGTCGGGGCCCCCTGGGCCCTAAAGAAGATCCGCCTATGGTACCTAATCCGGTCTGCCACTCAAGATACTGAGTGGCATACTGTACATCTTGACATGTTTTATTTTGATAGTATATTCGTCTTCATGTTATTTAAGAAAGTCTATATGGTTGCAATAAACGACTCTAACTGCTGAGAGTCGCATAATGCAACCACTACACTTTCTTGCGGCTTGTCAAGTTCTTAAAAGCGCGCATGGCCAGGTGAACTTTCTAAAATATATGTTCATTGAAGGTGTACATTCAGCATCATAATCAAACTGCTATTATAATGACTCACACTTCAAGTGGTGAGTCACCAAGATTTTATAGAGATGTTGGGGTTTGATCCCTGCTAAGCACAAGAAAGGTGCACGCCTTTGATTTTTCTTTGTGATGCCTACTCAGCGTTGGATGTAGCGCGACCCGGTTAAGACAACCGACTATCTTAGTCTGAGTAAGCCCACGCCCTTGGATGGTGGAGGGCAAGTCTCGATTGGAAACATTCTAAAAGAGAGAAACTGCTATTTTCTTCTATTTCACTTTCACTGTGTGTTTTACAAATGAGCTTAGGTGTGATTGTTTTGTAAACAACTTAACTTAAACGCTATTTTTACACAATGAAGCAAGACATGTGTTTATTACATGTTTACATTTTGCGCGAGTTCAAATCTCAACTTTTGCATTATTTGTCCATTATCACTCTCAGTACTAGGCCGTCTCATGGATTTTGACGGAGATATCCCATGGCCGTCTCATGGATTTTGACGGAGGTATACCATGAAATAAATTATACTGTATGAGTTTAGATGTTGATTACGATTCGTGGAAATTGTATCCGCACATGTCAAGACGCATCGCATGTACTCAGGCTCTTTTGGGCATTGCAGAAAAAAAGGAAGGAACTATTAAACACATTAGTTAAAGTTTTTTTTTCTATACGTTAATATATGTTCTTAATATATCTTGGGTCTTTTATTATACGTTATGTTGCTTCTTAATATGCTCATATAAGCTCTTATCTGTAACGTTTTGTTGGATTTGTTTGTATGCCTTATGTTTTCTATTCCTATAATCTACCCTAAATGAAGTTACGCGTTACTCAGCAGCCAGGTATGTTCCCCTACCCCCTGCACTTTATTATTCTTCTCCACTTTGACCGGAGGTCCTTAGGAAGCAGCCTCTCTAACTTTGGGTAAGGGTAAGGTCTGCCTACATCTTACCTCCCTCAAACACGGCTTATGCGGTATTGAGTATCAGTGGTGGTGGTTGTTGTAGTCTTTAGGGTTTCAATGTAGATGAGTCCATTATTTGGGATGCTGCTTTCATAGGATGGGATTATTTGAGAAAACAACAGGAACCAATTTTGGAGATTTTCTAAACCAACTTCTGTTTTTAAGTAATCATCTACTTTGAGCAATACATCGCCATCGCTGGTGGTTTGGAAGGTCCTACATTTTGTTGAGGGAACTTGTGACCATTACATAGCACGTTAGATCGATATTGTTGGTCACCTGATATTCTTACGACCAAAGTAAAACGTGTCATCACAACTCTCCACCTCCGGAACAGGCTTAGACCTGTCTGAACCAAAATCAGACTTTTGACGAAACACATGCACTAAAATGAAATGCATGCTCTACAGTTAGGAACACGGCCATTTCCTGTACAAAATACTATTTTGTCTAGTTTAATTGTAATTTTTTTTCATATATAAGGAATTTATAGAAAACACTTGGAGGATAACACTTCGGATATCTTTGAACCAAGGTAAGGACTAGGAGTCGTTTGATGAACCTAAACGGGACAAAAGCAACAACAGAGAACATTATCCAAATCAATCCTCTACAGCATAGCAACATCCAAATATTACAAGTCGACGCATATATATAATGTAGTATATAGAACTGTTAAATCAACCATTTAAAAATCTGAAAGCCAACTAGCCGGCATGCGACGAACCCCTATTCTGCCAAAACTTACCCATGATGAAGCCCTCATCCATAGCCAAAGAACAAACCGGTCCATGTACAAATAGATACCAATAGCTTCCTGAATACAGCTTTCAGTAGAGTTAAGAACAAATTTGTCATTTCCTATATACAAAGCACCGCTAACACTTTAGTTTTCTACTCCTTGGGTTCGAAACACACAACATTACATGGGCATGCATTATGAAAACAAGACCCAAGTATATTATACCCTACCAAATCTGTCAATTACTGCTTACCAAAAAAAAGGTTGGGGGTGACCGAAGTAACAGTTTTCTGCACAAATCTGACAAAACTCACACCTTTACTCCAAATACCCTCTTTAGAGGACCGTTACGCATCTTGTACAAGAAATGTGTTGACTGAGCATCCACAAAGCACCTATGAATTGTTATTTTCCAAAAGCCTTTCGAAGATTTAAATAACAGAACTCGCTAAAGATAGCTCATGAAGCTCGCTTAACATCCATTCCTCACCGGTTTGACCTCCAAGAACAATGGCTCGTGTACCACCCACAACACACGTACTATGACCCCATGCGAAACGTGGCGGCCTCCCTGGTACATTCAGTATCCGCCATGTAGGTTTCTCTTCAGTGGGGTCCAAAATATAGAGCTGTGAGGCAGAGTGAAGACCTGCAACTGACCCGCCAAATACAAGGATCCTGCCTCCAGGAAGGCTAACAGCTACGTGGTCAAGCCGGGGTGGTGGACCTATGCCGCCTGGGTTACCTGCACCAGGCATTCCACTACCTGTTACCGACCTCCAACAAGGTTCATCTTCACTTAAGTCCATAGTAAAAACGTCACTAGATCGGAACCTGAGGGGCCCACTTTTAGCAAGACCGCCAAACATCAGAATTTTCCGCCCGCCATAAACAGTTAAGGTGTGACCAAGACGAGAAGGTGGCGTCCATGTGACAGGTATCTCTCTCCAAATCGGTTTCTCCATTGAAAGATCGAGTAAAAAAGTGTCACTTAGAAGTACACCCGAGTCTGCACAACCACCAGAAACAATTAGCTTTGTCCCATCAAGAGTACATGAACTATGCCATGACCGTGGAAGTGGAGGGGCTAAACCGGAAATTTCACGCCATGTAGGATGTTTGGCGTCCAAATCCAACAGAAAAACATCATTAAGTAACCCTTGGGTCCCACAGCCTCCAAATACAACCAAATTAGAATCATTAACACACGAAAGTGTATGACCCCAACGCCCAGGTGGTGGTGAGCCGACTTTCACATGTTCCCACTTGGGTTTAGTAGAATTTAAATCCAGTACAAATGTGTCATTCAATGGTTGCATATTGACACCCTCACCGCCAAAAAGAACCACACGGTTCCCGACTGCACAAGCACTGAAATTACATCGGGATGGCTCGACAGCACCACCAACTGTCACCTTTCGCCATGCAGCCGCTTCAAGCGTTGTAAGCTCCCGTGCCAACCGACCCCATCCCAATCTTTTAGCCCCAGGAACCGTCTCTAAAACCCTTGTTGTTTCACTACCCCACGCGTTTTGACAGACCATTCTCCATAGATCCTCATTCTTTGCTACCTCATAGAACCGCCTGCAAACAGATCCTACAGAAGCAATATCTCGCGGGGTCAACAGTGAAAGAATTTTTAGAGAAATCACTTCGTCACTCAACTGTAGAATCCCACAGAGTCCACGCGAAGAATTGCGGGTTTCAGCTGAGTTTAGCCGGCAGGAGAGGAGACTAGATTGAAACCGATCAGATACTTTCACAATTCCTTTAATGGTAGACCCCGGGAGTGGGCCCAGATCAAGATCAACTTCCGTGAAGAACTGGATACCGATAATATGGGTTATTACATCATCATCACCATATATAGGGGTCATACGTAATCTGTTCATTAATGGGGTACCGTCCTTTGTGAAGTTTAAGAGTTCTCCTTTGAATTCAATCCCGCTCTCAATACATCTTCTGATTTCTGATACTACAGTAGAGTCCACCAGGGGATGTCTTCTTTTTGCATATGGACCTCTGCATTGCAAGAACCGACTGCCAAAAAAATCCATATATTAGGGGAGTAGAAAACAAGTAAACTCACTCGGAACTAATGCATAGATGATGCATCATTTAAAAGAAACAAAAACACCATTCGACCCAATAAATGGGTCAATTTAATTGTGTTTTATCTCAAACAGTTCAACTTAACTATTACAAAAAAGAATAGGTACAATGAGATGGGTCAAATAGGCCGAATAGGTCAAATGGGTTGACAGTCGTAAATGTATACTTCTAATGGATACAACCTGTAAATCAAGTCAAAACTTTAGATTATTACAGTAGTAATAAAAAAAAATTTCTAATCACAATTACTGAATCATAAATTAAATTCTTTGTAGTATGAAACACTTCGATCTTACCAAAAAATGACTTGTTTCAAACCACACCCAGCCCGTGAATACATTAATTAATATTGATTAATACATACATATTTGCAAGCCGACTTGTCCAAACAGGCTTGTATATAAACATTGGTTTTAATGTTTACTTTTTGCTTTATGTTTGTCATTCTAATGTCTCTATTTCTGCCCACATGACCATAAATGATATCAACTATTTCACATGTCCTATTAAGGGATGCGTCTTTCTTACGACCCAAAGAGGAAACAGATTATAAAAGCGTACAAAACATAAACACAGAAAGCATAAGTGCGATATCAATATCGAAAATCATACCTACCTCCTTGTCACCTTGCATTAAAACTCAAACTGATGTTACACATTTTGTTTAAAAACTGGAAGCTTCTACGTTTGACTGTAATAAAAAACTTTCAACCAAGAGACCGAAGAGACATGCAGAAAACCTCTTCCGACATTAAATACTTCATTGTCAAATAATAACTAGAAGTAAAAAGTTTGACAATTACAAGGCAGATGAGGACTCCTTTTTCTAGGCAATTCGTTATGCAGTCATGAAAGATTGTTGAAACATTATGTGCAAAATAGCAGCATTTTATACACATCACTACAAAAGAGAAAACAGGTCACACATAATGGGCTATGCAGTCAACACTATATAGTAAAAACACTAGAGATCAAACTATTGCGAAAAATAATAATGGCTCCAGGCAACTTGAACTATTTGGTTTTCATATACAGCAAGTCCTTTCTCGGTTAAGGAAGTATGGTATACACTACGACAAGAAAGCTCAATAGTCTCATGGTATGATGTGGTGTGATTCGGGCAATATATCCCCCATCATTCCTTTATTCTTTGGCTCCCAGTTAAAGAGTCTAACTCTAAAGGATTTGGAGACTGACGATGTTATGGAAACTACATTTCAACATGCATACCCGTTCATAGTTAGTTTTGTTTTTGTTAGTTATGCTTAGCTAGTCATGTTTTAGCTTGGGCTATGGCAGTTAATGGGCATGAGAGATGTGTGTCCCTTCCAATGTCGGTTATTTCCAACAGATTTTTTCCATGATTGTATTGTTCATTCGTATAATTCATTAATATAAATTTACCAAGGGTAACCATCTTTACCCAAAAAAAAAAAAGTCTTTTCATATTCTTAATAGGTCACTGCAAGCAATATGTACATAGTAAACCATTTCAATACAGGAACGACACAAGACATATATTCAACTTCATTCCTAACAAAAGAAATTGAAATTCTGCCACTTGAATTCGAGAGCTTCAGATCACAGATATAAGTCACCATTGCTCCAATAGAAAAAAATTAGATAAAACATGATCTAGGATAAGAAGTTCTTTCCGTACAACCTAAAATGCTTTTCTTTATTACTTAGTGCTACATTGTTGCCCCAGCAAACAAGACACATATGAGAACAAATAGGCACACAAGTATCTATATAGATAAGTTGAAAAGAAATAGATGGTGCAAATTAATTATGCAGTGGTAACAGGATGTACCACATCTACAGAGAGAGGGAGAAGGCAAACACTAACAACAAAGTGCAACATATACGACAAGCAAGCAGTAACTGCGGCTCAAAAATAGAACTCAATTTCAAGATTTCTTTTTTCTACCTCTGATGAGAGAACCGATGCAAACTGTTTTTAATTATGTAGAAATCGGAGAGTTAATAACATCAAAGAATGTAAATATGCAACAAGTACAAAAGATAATTGTCATCTGTTTGCAACTCCCAAGCAATCATCAAAAACAGTGAACTTTTACATCTCCTTTTTTAACTGCGATCCATTGCCAGTGAAACAAAAATAAGTCCCAAGTACTAGGTTATCCGCTCCAATATCGCATTAGTGTTTCTATATTTTCATCTTCTACCACACCAACTACAAATTTATCATTGATTAAACTTTTCAGCTACTCTTCAAACATTCATCATCTAAATATGTTATTTTCCTGGAACATTAATTCATTTTCCTTGATTTATGGCTTTTGGTTTGCATATCTTTTGTGTGCGAGTAAACTAATAGCTAATATTATAAATGGAAAAAGTCGTATAGTAGCCTCATCTTTGCAAAATTTTTGCATATATAAAATCTGTAGACAAATTTTTTAAGGAAACAGTGTAGCGCACCTGTGGTCTCATACTCTCATTATAGTATATGACCCTTTTCCAATTCAAAAGGTCGTCATCACAGTTAATTATCTTTAGTAGTGAAATCTCAATCAAGTCACTTACCTCAACTAATATCTGACTTTACTTGCAAGCTTGACACATTCATTTAGCTCGAAATATTTCACTGTGATGGTCTTATATCCACATACACAGAACTAACAAGTAACAAGAACTAAAGATAGCGACATCAAATAAGAAGCTGATCAGCTGCATCCGTCCGTTTAAATATTGTCAATGCACAGGTGAAAGGACAGATAACACTGAAGTGAGGGGGTGAGACCGTAAAGTGCTGATAAGTGATAACAAGTGATTAGCAATCTGTATTTTATGCAGGTATTGTATATGATATACCATGGCGCTTTAATGTAGCAACTTCATATGCATGACACCCTAATAAATGTATGAATGTGTTCATGGACCTTACAAAAACATGGTATGGATACTACAGCAAGTTGTTAAGTTGTGTGAATAGACATATAGAGTATGTGTTGTCTCTTCATACCCAAAGCTCATTTGTGAAAGTGCAACGGGAGAGAGCCAAGGAGTAAACAGTAATGTGGGAACAAGTAGATAGAAGCTAGAGGTGTCAATAATGAAAGTAAACGAGTCAAATTGGCGAAATATTAATGCACATCCTAAATCATTTTATTCAACAAATTTTATTTTATTTTTGTAAAAGTATTATGTATGCAATCATATTTGATGCCCTATTAAAATATAAAAAAGTTCGAGAGAGTGTTTTTGAAACAAGCCCTTTTGACCAGCCAACATGTTCTCCCCACCCAATGTACCACATCTAATTGGGTTTGAGAAGAAAGCATCCAAAAAAACACCAGGTACAGTAAAGAACCATCTGACCACACTATCTCGCCTAACTAACCTTACACAAGGTGCATATAAATAATGCACCATCAAAAGTACTTTCCTAGCTTCTAATAGGACAACTTGAAGGATATTGTAGGAACAATGGGTATTCAGAGGATATCTTGGATCGTTACTGAAATTCATAAATCTAATCTAAGAACTACAAAATCGGCCATGATAGTATATTTTAAAGGTCGCCATACTAATACTATAGTCATGAATTTCAAAAGGATATAGATTATAAAGGAAATTTACCTTGCAATATTACGCATTTTTTCATCTAGTCAACCCATATAGAGATTTAAGTAAACACCTGACAAATTTGTCAATGTGAATAGATTCGCAGTACAAGCAGAAATTCAGTACTTCTAAAAGAATTAGCAGATAAGTTTTGAAACCATCAGACCTTCAATGCCTAACATACAAGCCTCCACTTCTCATTCTTACGAGTTTTCAGTCTAATAATTTCACTTAACAGGCGTTATCATTCAAAATTTCTAGCAGCAAAAGGAGTTCCAATACGCGTTCTTATGTTCAGAATAAAAACCTATATATATAGACATCTGCTCTACATAATGCTTTACCGCTCGAGATAGATTGTTGGTGAAAGTAGACTGAGCTAGTGTGGATGTTGCATAAAGACATCCATTCTAACTGGATACCAGAAAAACTCTAAATAGACTCAAAATTAAGATATGCATGTTATATAATCAGATATGAAAAATCCATCGATCAGTGTATGATGTGTGATTGATAACAGTTGTGTACCCGTCCAGATAGTGTTATTTTAGTGTAAGACAGATATTAGTCTCAAGTAGATTATATAATATCGTGACTAGTGATACATGATGAGTAAAGGTTATTTCTTTCGGAGTCCTTTTAGCAGAAACTTAACATGTTCAAGGTTAGCAAAAGCTTTTCACAGTATATCAGTTTTCTTCTATTTAGTTTGTCAAATAGATTTTCCAACACCAGAGAAGTAAAAATGTATAAACCTCAATGTATACTACTATATCGATTCCATTCCTCATACTAAATACTGATTCAGATAAACCATAAGTTGATATGCACATGAAACTCAAAAATCAAAAGATTTACTTCCCATGAAATTAATAACCTTAAAAATATATGCTCAAATCTCAATAGTCATTAAAAAGAAAGAAAAAAAGGATAGGCTCAATTATCTAGCACCTGTTAAGATGTTACCCTATCATGTGGCTTAAGGAAAGTTGCAAATAAGTGAGCATCAGGTTGCTGCTTCATACTCTTAAAAGCACATGATGTAACAGAAAATTTCAAAATAAAATCAGAGAATAGCTTACTGGGGGCACATCCCTTGTTTATGAGTACGAAAAAGGGAAGATCAGAAAATTAAGACACAACTAGCAGCAACCTATTATAATTCTGGCCCTATGTGGCAATTAGCAGACTAGACCAGCATACAATTAACCTAACCAATTTTCAAATAGAATATATTTATCTCAAGATGAGAGCATAATTAAACTCACAACAATACAATATATGTCCCCCATTGGTACATTTAAGCATACAACGTATCAAGTACAGTTGGAGACATGTTGAATACTTAAATAGTAGCAATCCTCGCATAACTATTAGAGAGGAAGCTTGTACAAAGTATTGGGTTAGGGCAAAACAACCTAGGAAACTACTTCCAGTTTACTCATACGAAATAAGTTACAATGAACTTTTTCCTCCGTAGCATGCAGGCAATTGAAAAAACATCGGTTACGCATAATGCCATAGAAATGTTAGTGTAAGACTGATCAAACTTTCATATGGTAAAGAAAAAATCAAACTATTGTTTGACAATTTATTTCTTCATTAATATTTTTGGGCATTCCAATCAACCATACACAAATAGTTCAGCATAAAGTTTATCCTATCATGCCACTATAAGCTACCAAAAGAAATTGCATAAATTTTTCAGTTATACTAACCATCATAGCAGCAAATTATCAACCATAGGCAAATAGTTCAGTTAGTAATCCAAAAGGAACTTGGTGCCCCAAACTTAAGTAGCCAGAGGCTTGATAATTTCAAATGCAACATTAAGATCAATAGTCAATACTCACTACTTAAATATACAAATTACAATACTCGAAGTTCAAAACACATCATCAAACATTAATTTTCCATATATTTTCTTCTAAAAATATTTCTAATAATTTCCAGAAAACATCTATTCGATTCGATATCTAATAGATATATCATGCCAATATCAACTATCTCAAGAGTTTGTGTCAATTAGAGTAACCACTAGTTTCTTTTAAGCCATCGATGAAAACCTGAGGTTTCTAAGTGTATTATAAATTTATAATATCATGTCCATTCTTTATTCTAAAAAGCCTTAATACAACTTAACATAATTATCCAAAAGCCGAAAATCGTGATGCTGTCAAAAACAAAAACTAAGCGCTATCCTACTTACAAATACATAAAATGATAATCAAAACACATCATCAAACATCAAATTCCTAGCATATAACATTTCCCCAATATTCTTTTTCCCCAAAACATCTACTCCATTTGCCGGTTTTGTGGAATAAAAGGTAGGATAACATTTCGTTCTTTCTTGATTTTACAAACCCCTAATCCCACGAAACACAACCAACCAAAATCTTGGTACTTTCAAATGCCAAAACTAAGAACAATACATATAACCATACTCGAAAACCAAAACACATCATCAAACATTACTCCAATTTATCGATACCGAGAAATATCACCTATATCTATACATACATCATCAAAATACATCATCTCCTAACCCAAAAGCCCCAAATACAATAAAAAAACCTTAACACAATTACATCATTAAAAAGAAGCACACAAAATTACTTATAACAACACAGAAATGAAAAAGAAAACATACCAATTACGACCGAGGACTTCTTCGGCTCGATAACCGGTAATAATTTCGAAAACAGAGTTAACATATATAATAGGATGATCAGGTTCCAAAGCATCTGTAACAACAAATCCACAAGGAGCAGGTTGAAGCAAAGCATCAACTGGAAAAGGCAAACCACTTCCATCATTTAGTAAAAATCCTTCTTCATCACCACTTATATCACTGTTACTATCCCACTCCATATATATATTTATCAATATAATTATTAAAAATCCAAACTTTTTTCAAGAAAAGCTATGAGTAGTTCACCCCATTGAAAACCCAACAAATTAAAGTGATTTTTGTTTGATGGGTGTGTGAATTTGAGATGAATTCTGGGAATTAGGGTTTTTTATTTATTTATTTTGGGTGTTTGGGGAATTTGGGGATTTTGGGTGTTTGAGGAATTTGGGGATTTTTGGTTTGATGGGTTGTGGAAGGTGAAATGAGTGGTGCGGACGAAATTGGGTGACCTGTTAGCTTACACCCATCTTCACTCGTTTTTATGTTAGCCCATAGTTTCTATTTTTTAACTTTTACTCATTCTTTAGATATATTAATTTATCTAGTATTGATATACAGATTAATTAATATTATATGATTAATCATATCTTTGGTATAAAAAGAAAATGAAATTTATACATGGTTCACTACATGTATTTAATTACATGTATTTAATGGTTGGAAATTATAGCCGAATATTGAAAAACATGTATCATAAGAGTATTGAGTATTGGTTAAGATCTAATATTACTTTTACTATTGGTAATAGTAATGGTAATGGTATGACCTTAATGCCTAAAGTCATGATAGTAAAACATGGTTCATGTCGTGTCAAAATTTTCAACCTTGTTTTAGTTAGATTAATATATATATATATAATTTTAAAAATTAAGTTAGAAGCATAGAATATTACTAGAAAAATTACCCGCGCTTCGCTGCGGTTTTATCATGTTTAGTTTTGTTAACAACAAATTATTTTGTATTTGTCTTGAATACATTTTATCAAACATAAATAATCAACAATAAATATTTTTTATTGTTGTAATGAAACATCTAATAACATCTTTTTGAACAGCAATTTTTAACGAAGTATAAATTTGTGTATCATTAAATAATCTGATCATGAAAACCGACGTATAAATATCTCTTATTATTTAGTATGAATCATAACATAGTAACAACTGTAAAATAAAAACATATAAAAGTATTCGTTATTATTCAACAAATAGTATAAAAATAACCATAAAAATGATGTTAATTATAGAAGCGCTACAGACGAACAACATCAAACGAATTATAACGTAGCAACCACAGTAAAATAATAGCGTATAAAAGTATCCGTTATTATTTAACATATGATGTTTAGATACATGAATGATTTTTTATATATAAAAATAATGATGAAGATTTTATCAAGAATAATAGATTTTTTTTTTTTTTGGCAGCAATTGGTAATTGGTATAATTTGGTAATTGGTATTAGACAGACATAAATTACGAAGTGGGCCTACTATTGGGCCTGCTACTATCTCAGTATCTCTCTAAATCCATTCATTCCATTAGACAAAAGTAAAGTAAAAAAGAGTTGTACCAATAGCTTTAAAAAGAGTAAAAAATGAGTTGGTTTTTAGTATATATATAATATATTTGATGGGGGTAAAAGTTAAGATAGAAACTTTAAAAGGTAAAAATGAAAAAGACAAAATTCAAAAGGTGTTGTACATCATGCACATAAAGTTATACTAAAATAGGGGTAAAAGTTAAAAGATAAAAACTTTAAGGTAAAAATGAAAATTGACAAAAATAAAAAGGTTGTATTTTATGCAAAAGAACTTGTACCAATGCATCAAATTAAGTAAAGAGGTTAAAGTTGTACATGACGCTTTAAAGGTTGTAAAAATAGAGTTAGTTTATATTATATATATATATATATTTGATGGGGGTAAAAGTTAAGTTAGAAACTTTAAAAGGTAAAAATGAAAAAGACAAAATTCAAAAGGTGTTGTACATCATGCACATAAAGTTGTACCAAAATAGGGTAAAAGTTAAAAGATAAAAACTTTAAGATAAAAATGAATATTGACAAAAATAAAAAGGTTGCATTTTATGCAAAAGAACTTGTACCAATGCATCAAATTAAGTAAAGAGGTTAAAGTTGTACATGATACTTTAAAGGTTGTAAAAATATAGTTAGTTTTTAGTATATACTAGTTTCATACCCGCGCGTTGCCGCGAGAGTTCAAGTAGTTTCATGACTCGTACGTTGTGACAGAGGTTTAAATAGTTTCATTACCCGTACGTTGTGATAGAGCTTTAAGTAGTTTCATTGCTCGCACGTTGTGACGGAGCTTTAAGTAGTTATTTATAGCTTAATTTAACGTATCATATCTTGCTTTATACCCCTTGTGTATGATAAGTATAAATAAATAATATAACATATAAATAAAAATAGTTACAGGGGTTGCATATATTAATTATAAAAATTCAAGTATTTAAATTTATTGAAAGAAATATTTATGCAAATATAAATTCAATCAAAAGATGCCCACCGTCATTCCGTATGTGCTTCATATATATATATATATATTATATATATATTGTAGTAGTATTTACTATTTACTATCATAGTTGTAGTTGAACTTCATGTTTGTGTATTTGTACTGTTAGCAACTTTGTTTGTGTTAACAACTTGCATCGACGACTTGTATGATATGCAGAAGGAATAATAACAAAGAGGGACAATGGAAGTATATGAGAGAAGACAAATAATATATTTGTAGATGATTACAAAAGTAGATATAAAAAAAAAAAATTGTACTGGTATTTCATTGTTTATGAAGTCGTACCAAGTCTATGCATAAAGTATTTGTAGCAGTTGCTTACCAAAAAGTAAAGATATTGTCTTGTACATTATACATACATGCTTGTCAAAAGCATGTTGATTTTTAGTATATAGATAATATAATAGTATCTTTACCCGTACTGGTAAGGTATTTAAAATATAGTATATATATACTGGTAAGGTAACAAAATGTAGTCTGATATTAGCACCAAGCCAGCAATAAATACAAACTTGGAATTAAACATAAAAAGACTTGTACCAAGAGTATGCGTAAGAGACTTGTACCAAATGCTTTTAAAGAAATAAAAACATGTGTGTTGTACCTTATGCATAAGGTGTTGTAAAAAATGGGTTGGTTTTTAGTATATATATAATCTGTTCTGTATATACATTAGATTTTGAATTTTATAAAAGTTCAAAAAGTATGTATGCATATCTAAAATACTATCATCTATATAAAATAATTTTAAATATTTTAATGATATTATTTTAACTTAATTGTGTGTATAGATCATATTAAAATCTAAATTAACATTAATGGTTATGAATGCTTTTATGCACGAAGGATGACAAATTCTTTTATGGGGTTAACAAGTATGCTAACACTGTCTTTTTTTATATATAAAAAAGAAGAAGACAAATTGTTTACGCACATGGTTGAATTAGTTGTAAACTTCTTTTATTTTCATGACCCATTTTTTTTAAATATTTTGTTAGTGACTCCCAACAATATAAAAGTATGAAATTTACTATAAAATATTTGACAACTAAACAAATAGTAGAAGTTAGACATAACCAAAAGTTACAACTTCATATGCTGGAAGATATCTAATTAACGATTGATTGTAGTGATCATTATCAATTCATTATAGTCATTAACTATTTAATAAGACTTATTGCATAAATTTCCTATCAACAATCCCGCGTTTCACGTAGGTTTTATAGATAGAATGTTAGTAGTATAGTGAATGTAATTTGTTGAAATTGTTGATTAACTATTGATTATGAAGATTCATCATTTAATAAGATTTATTGTATAAGTTTTCTATCAACAACCCCGCGTATCACGATTTTCATCATAGTGATTGGTCAGTTCATTTTATGATTTATTAAATCTTTACCACAAAGATCATTATTTTACCTTTTGCTAAAACAATAAATATATTTTTTATAATGGTTCATGATCTTTAAAGAATTCATTATAGTGATTCCTTCATAGACACCTTGTGTCTATTACTGATTCATCATAGATGTTATCTGATTAATAATTCGTTATAGTGATTCGTTAGTTCATTTTATGATTCATTACATTTTTACTACAAGATTTTACCTTTGCTAAAATAGTAAATGTATTTTTTTACAATGGTTCATGATTTTCAACAATTTCTTTCTTGACAATAAATTTTGTATCTTCATTCAATAATTATTTTTTCTTGACTTGGTATTGTTGCTTTCGAAAATACCAAAATAAATTTTCTATCGACAACCCCACGTATTACGCGGGATTTAGATCAAGTGTTTGTTTATATGTGATGAGGTGTGGTCCACCCTAAACTACAAATTGCTGAAAGCCGACCTTACTTAAACAAAGAATCCGTCGATGGTGGATATATATATGTACGGATCTAGGGTTATTGGAGGGAAGGCGAGTCAGGTCGAAGCTTAGGCAGCGCCTAATAGACAGGCGGACTTAGGTCCGACTTTACTGTGGAGATCCCCGACTTGGGCAAGGAAAGGGAAGGAGGACTTAAGTCCGACTTTCATCCTCAAAGTTATATCTAAAAGGCTTGACCCAATAACAAAACAATCGTATACATATATGAGGAGACACGGACAATGCGCCTAACTTAAGTCTGACTTCCTGACTTAAGTCTGCGTGTTCCTGTCTTAAGTTTGCCTTCCTGTCTTAAGTCTGCCCTCCTGGCTTAAGTCTGCCCTCCTGGCTTAAGTCTGCCTTCCTGGCTTAAGTCTGCCCTCCTGGCTTAAGTCTGCAAGTCCGACTGGATCTTGAAAAAGCCTAAGAGGACTTAGGGTTGGCTGGGTCACATCCCAAGATAAAGGCCTATAAATGCTGTCAGGCCCACGTACGAAATTGCCCTAATCTGGCTCTATAAATAGTCAATCATTTGCTGTCAAATGTAGATTCACAATCATATAGCAATGACTCACTCACACATTTCATTCTCTATCAAATCAATCATCATATACATTCCTTCTAGAGAGGGAAACCTGCAACTCTCTCTCTAGGCTATATCTCTTAAACACCTTAGATTCGCGAAGAATCTGGTAGGTTTGCACTCGTAATCGGAGGAGGTTAAGAATATAGCACGGTTAAATCTCATCTGTTATTGAGCCTAACAATCCATGCTCAAACACTAATAAATTTGAGAAATAAAATATTCAAAAAGTCTTTTATATGTTGTGTTTTGGAACATTGAATGGAGAATACTATCCATAAATAAAATTCTAAACCATTGCCTTAGGGGCTATTTTTAGAAAATCCCTTAATTATATAATGTAACTTTATGCATTGCTTATATTTAATTTGACTGCATTTTGGTGATAGTATGTTTGTGTCATTTTTAAGGCTATGCTGGTATTTTTTTGCGGTTCTTATCTATTATTCACAAGGATTGGGCTAACATTATTGGTTATTGGCAATTTTTTTGGAATCAGGTGCGAATGGTTTGAGAGTAGAAATGTGTCTCAACTCTGGAAGTGGAGGAGATAGAGGCGATGATGGTACTTCAGTTTGTTTGTGTGGATTACCTCCTTTATCTGCTGAGCATCCATGGTTTGTTGTCCAAGACCTTCATCTTACTCACCAGTTCTTCTCAACGTTTGACAACAACCCGCTGCCTAAATATAAGTGTCAGGGAAACGTATTAGAGGATGTTTCCATTCATGGATTATTTTGTCTAATGATGCACAAAACAGTTGGTCCCTATGGAATCCCTTATCTGCTTCTGACATCATCTCTTTCCCACCCCTGACCTTGCTTTCGAGTGAGGGAGATTATAATTTCATCCGAGAATGTTTTTTGTGTGCCCCACCTGGTCATCCAAATTGCATCCTTTTGCTAACAAGGTCTGATAAGAGTACTTTTGTCTTCTCTCGAGTATTCATTGAAAGTAAAAAACAACGAAAAAAGGCAAGATCGATCGAGATGTCGTATCTTAGCCAACTAAGGAGAGTTACATGGAATGGGCGTTTCCTACATAGCATGATATATTGCAATGGCGAAATATATGCTATCTGTAGTGATAGTAAGCCCGCTTCGTTCATTGTACAAGTTCTAGTTGTTCCGGGGATAAAGAAGTTGTTATAGCACTGTTAACATTTGGGATGGTCCCTCTTCCACCGACTTGGCATAGTAAGATAGAATATCAGGTTCTTTGTGGATCACCCAGAGAGTTGTTTTACATAGCTGTTGGTTATCGTCAAAAGACTGACAAAATACCCAGTGATGTATTTGTTTTTAAACGTGACATGACCAGTTGATGGATATGCAAAGGCTCCAAAAGGTCCACATGACATATGAAGAATTGGAGCTACCGTGGTATGCTCAAGAATTGTGGGAGGGCGTAGATCAAAGGATAAGGGATTACGTCGACTCCTTGTTTTTTATAGGAGATTTGTGGGAACAAGTGCTAGACCTTAAAAAGGGCATTTTTGTTGTAAATATTGCAGATGTAAAATCTGGATTTTACAACCCTGCAATTCGCTCAAAGCTAGGGGGCTGTATACTTATCAATGACAAAGAGGGAAAGCTAATATATTCATATCAAATCAACAATAGGACCCTCACTCCATCTCCCGTGCCCATTTGGGTGCCGCCAAGAAGCCACATGTCAATGCTGGTACTGTAACATAACTAAATATTTATAACAATCTTATGTATTGTTTTGTTAGGCTAAAATAAGTGGTTGATTAAATTTAAAATATCAAATCAAAATCAAAATAAGTATTAAGTATGAGATGTAAATGTTTGAGGACTAAATTGCAATTAAAGTCAAAATACATGAGCTAATTACATGCCATGTCATCACTTTTAAATTAATTGAAAAAATGGGGTGTTTGCTTTAATAATATAGAAAGAAGATTTGATATTATATATATGTGTTGTATTGCAAGAAAAATATTTCTTAAATCATCATTATTGTAGGTCAGAAGATGACTATAGAGAAGCCAAATCCGTTGTTGATTTTGAACAAGAGAAGATGGTGGTTTCTTTACCTACAGAGGTTGAAGGTTGTGAGTGTCAATTGTTAAATATTCCATCTGATGCCTTGGAGATGATTATGAAGCTTTGTGTTGCCATCGAATACATGAATTTCCGTGCTACATGCAAAAAATGTCGTCTGGCAGCTCCTCCTATACAGTGGGGCCACCAAACAGCATTAGGGAGATTACATAATTATACACTAGCTTCACCTCTCGTGATGGTTGTTGACCAGTTTCGCGGTGTTATTACTTTCACAGAGCCGTTTAGGGGTGACAACTACTTTATGAGAAGATCTCAATTATCAATTGCTGAAGATACAATCTGCTGTTCGAGGTTTGGCTGGCTTTTGTTTAAAACCAGTGATTTTTCACCAGTATTCTATAACCCGTTCACAAATGACCTCCGCCAACTCCCTGAAACAAATCATTGTTTAAGAAACTTTCGGTTTTCCGCCCCACCTACTTCCCCTAATTGTCGTGGTGTTGGATTTCATAGTGGAGGTGTTGAGATACATTCTGTATCTGGAGAACCAACCTGGCATCAGAGAGACTATACAGATCCACTATACTTCCCTGTATGTTTCCCAACAGCCTATAACGACAAACTTTATTGCTTGTGTTATCCGGGGAGACTAATGGTTATGAAAGATTTGGGTGAAGTTCATGTGTCCTTTGAAGAGCTACTCAACCGCCCAGCAAGCGCTTTCCTATCCTTTTCTAGTGGATATCCGCCGCAATATTTTTTGGTTAAATGTGGCATAGATCTTGTACTAATTGAAATGGCCCACATTGGAGAACCAATGGAGGTATTCAAACTGATAAATGGAAGATGGGTGAAGGTAGGTAATGTGGGAAAGAATATGATCTATATAAGTGATACTAACTGTATTGGCGTTGAAGCTAAAATACCGGGAATGGAGAACAAGATCTTCCTTGCACAGACAGCAAAAGAAAAAATTGTGTTTTATTGTCTCAGAACTTGGAATTACTACACATTCAGTGCCGAAGGCATTCCAGAACAATTAGGGGATATCTGCACAAGCGGATATCTTTCTGCTCACACCTGGATTGACCCAAGCTGGTCCCGTTCACTGTGCCCAGAAGAAGAGGAACAAAAGAAAAAATCGAAACAGGAAGCAGAATAAGCCCCTGAAGGAAATCAGCGATGAGTTTGACGAATAATGTGGTATGTCTTATGTATTGATCATGAAATTCCCTTTTGAACATAGATATACTTGATTGCATGAGAATAAATCGCATTGGCATTATTGTTTTTTTCGTATTACCATTTATTGAAAGAAGTATGGATTACAAATTCGATAACATCCCCCATGACATGGTTTTGGGGTGGAACTGGAGTTGATAACAAGCCTAAGGACCCTAACTGAATAGATTAAAATGCTATATCATATACACTAAGGGCTGTTAAGATTCAAACTGTGAACCTGATGTTAATAGATATCTAATGACTAGTATGACTTTGCAACCTTACAAGTGCTCTGTGTAATAGAACCCTCTCGACTGTTTATGAACTTATCAAACATTATGTTCCTTGGTTACATCTTTTACCATACATTGTGTTATTAAGTGGTTAGAGTGCAAAGATATGGCTCTTGAAGCTGCATGTTCTCTGAATATCGGTACGTTAAACCAATTGAGTCAGAACTAGAGTTTGATAGCTGTGTGTATTATTGGCCTGCCTAGAAGAGCATGCGAGTTTGTAATAGTGGTCTGTTTGAATGTATGCTGTGTTGCTGAATAATGTGTGCTGTATATGAACTGTAAAGATACATAATACTACTTGAGCATTTTAGCCTTTTGTTGATAGTATGAAACAAAAAATATTAATTATTTAATTCCTTTATTAATTTAACTGTTGTACTGCCCTTTTTGCTGCTTTATTTTACTTTATTGTTTCTACATTTTTTCCTTCTTTTAAACTTCTCTCTCTCTTTTTTTGTTTTATGTTTTGTAGTGCTGGCAGGTGTTCTTTTTTGGAGAGGAGGATTCTGATGATGGCAAAATCTTTTGTTATTTAGAGTAACCCCCATACCTAATGTTGTACCCAAAAGGTTTCTTAAAGCTGTGTACTTTCCACACTAAATGAGGCATGTTTTGGACCAATTGGTGAAATGAATATACATGGTGATAGATGGTGACTTTTTGCGTTTGAAGCTCAGTAAAAAAGTTGATAATAACCGAAATGATTTGATTTGAGTGCAGCATATGAATCAATGCATTGACTATACTTTAGGAAACTGCATCATTTTTGTTTTGAGCTGTAAATCATCCAAGTAAACTTGCTAAATATAGAATTTTGTTAATGACAGCCATAACATACATCAAAAAATAATACTAGGGTTGTCAATACTCAATCCAACTTGAAATCGACCTGAAAAAAAAAAGGTTAGGAGGCTGTCATTTGCAAAATAGTAAAAAAATAATCAGTCCCGTATTCATAAACAGGCTGACAAAGGGAGACAAGTCTATACAAGATAGGAGTGGTGATTTTGATTCATTTTCTAGTGAATGTATAGATATTGGTTATGTTTTATCTCAAGCATATCAAATAGAATCTTAGCTAATGGGTAACACGTTGAAAGTTAAAGTCTACTTTTCACGAATACAACCTCTTAAATAGTATTTTATTCAGAGATGTAGCTTATTATAAATAATATTGTACTTGTAATTGGAGTTAGCACATTCATCATCAAAAGAAAATACAAAAAAGAAATGATTGCACTTGTTTCAATATGTACTATAAATGACCTGTTTTGATCCATTATCCAACCCGCCAGACCCACCCATATTTGAAACCACCGTATTTAAGATGAGGAAGAAATTATACCGTTATTGGAGCTGCACCACAACGCCAATTGCATAAAGAATCCTTCAAGTTAGTTACAGTGGCCATGTAACCATTCAGACCAGCTGCCAGAATATGACAACAAATATGTCCAAGAACCTACATGAGTATTACCTCATGACTGGTTAGAGAGTACTTAACGTATAACACATAATATGTAACTTGATGGGTGCCTCAGAAGCATCAAGCATACATAGGCATAATCACAATCAAACTTTGAAGGCAGAGAACCTCTGGACTGATAGCCCATAAAGTGACAGATAGCAGTGAATTTCTTTCCTTTGTATGTCCCTTCTTTCTGTCAACATATTTCACATATAATGAGTTCTTGAAAATCATGATGATATTAAAAGTAATAATGATGCACTTTGTACAGAAACAAATAAGTTATGCCCAAATGGCTCATTTCGTACCAGTATCTTGCTCATTTCCGCTTCTACAAGTACAGCAAGAAGCTTCTCAGTTTCAATCTGAGAGTGAAAACTCAAAAATCAATGCTTTTGAAACACAATTTACATCCTTTCCATTATAGGTAGCAGTCTTGACCCATTTACTTAGGAATAGTTGTTCGGGTGATGTTTTATATGTAACGAGGTTAATCACGTAAATAGAAAAGCTAAGTTTACCAAGATACAAATCAAATAGGTCGAATGGGTCAAAAGTTACCTTGGTGAATAAATATTGCACAAAAAAATCTCAAATCATTATATTCAAAAAGTTGTGTTATTGTTAAAATAATGTTTCTAAGCACATCAATTATATTCATAATTATAATGACGCAGCTGTTATATATAAAGGTTTAAATCTTTTGGATAAAAAGTGTTTCCACAGCACCACTTGTACCTAAAACGTATCCATTTTTATCTTTAAGCATCGGATAATGATAAAGTACCTGAGATAACTGTGCAGAGTTATCTGATTCAGGATAAAGAAGAAGCTGCACTATTGAAGGTCATCTATGAGCAATAATCTGCATAAAAATCTAAAACATGTGCATAAATATAAAGTACGCAAAACAAACCTCTTCTCTAACAAAGGGTGGCAAAAATTGAAATAAGGTGGATGCCCAAGGTGACAGTTGTGATGATATCTTATCAACAGAAACACCTTGTCGAAGATATCGATGGATTTCCTGAAAACACAAGATTTTAATGGATTTCCTGAAAACACAAGATTTTAATGGCAAAATAAATATACTAATCTTTAAACTGAAACAAAAGACATTATAAATTAGTCACCTGCAACAACCCATAAACCTAAAGAATGCTTTCTATAATCCCTTCTGGAAGCAGGATGACTCCATGGAACTTTTCTGTCCCAACCAAAAAACTATTGAAAATAAGCTGATAATACTAACCACCACGTCGACAATAATAAAGTGTGGTAAATGAGCAGTCAGACAATGTGGGTAATGGGTTAGATTTGGTTGGGCTGATCTGTAACAGTTTCAGTTCGACAGTAATTTTATTTAAATATCATTACAAAAGTTATATTATTTAAAGTATTAACAAATTTTTTAATATAAGATTTATGAGGATTTGTGAATTAAACAGGAAACCCTTTAGGTCTTTAGGAGTCTTTCAACCCGCTTGACCAGGTCCTTTTTACGCTATATCTGTCAATTTAAATCGTTTCATCTGCTAGATAAAAATAACCCGAGTCAAACAATTCTTAGGTAAATGAACCGAAACTGCCACCTCTAACAATAGCAGAACCACAGACCACCACTGACCTT
>JAOXNX010000028.1:4520389-4532460 GCA_028566075.1 Solidago caesia
AAATATAGTCAATCCGTACATCGTACCATTATTAAGACTAGTTGACATATATAAAACGCATAATGAAGAACATCCTTCAATACACAAGAAAAAATAACCTATATATCCAAAAATTATAGAAAATATACGACAATATTCAACTTTTTTAGTTTTAACATAATACTCGTCAAAATCATATATCATGGCTTGCGTTTCTTAAAATCACAAACCATGGCTTGTGATGCGTGCGTTTCAAAAGTTTTAAATTTAAAAAGTTACAAGAAATTACTTTGTCTATGGTACAATGCACTTACGGGCAGTAGACCCATTTGTTTGTAGTATAGTAGATACGTTCAAGATCGTTCGTAGGGACGCATGTTAGTAATAAAAACAGTGTATGTAGATCTAGAGCAGTTGGGGATTGTCATGATATTAATTAAACTAAAACAAGAAATTAAAAAGACTCAACCGCTGGTCTGCGAGAGGAGAGATGGAATCCGGTATTACCGGGTCTATGTTTGTCGGCAGACGGTGGAAAGTCGATTTTGTAGAATTTGAAAACAATAATAGTTAAAAATATACTTGCTTGAAATCAGATCACGTGTAGACAATTAATTCGCTATTTAACTATATGGATTGTTGGATGACTTTTTTACAACCAGGATTCTCGCTAGATTCACCCGGCCAAAGTGGTCAAGATTCTTGCTAAATTCACCTAACCCGTTAATCAAGATTCTCGTTAGATTCACCCGATTAAGATTAAGCTTAAGCCTGTTAATATGATTTAACCTTTTTATGACCCGGATTCTCGCTAGATTCACAATGTACTAATTATCCTAGAGATAGGGTTCACGTCGGCCATGAAAAATTCAGTAAGGATTTTAAGTCCATGTATGCTCACAATTAAACTAGTAAAAAATCCTTTAATCTTAATGTTCATTCCATTTAAGAACCTAATTTCTCTATCTTCTCATTTAAGTTAATATTCTTCCTTTTAAAGAGAGCAAAATAAAATTTGGTGGGTAAGATGTTCGAAGTGGCTCTAACATCAATGTGGATCTCATAGAGGTAGACATCATTAATATTGCAAGGAATGTGAAATATACTAGGGTCACCTCGGGAATTATTAAGATTAAATGGCTTATTAGTCCTTATTTCTCTAAGCTTAGCACACTCCAAGTTCACAGCAGTTTGGTCCCATTTAATATTTTCGGAAAAAAAAGTCTCAATTTCCTGGGCCATTTTTCTTCCTCTGCCTACATTTTCATTTACTATCCCCTTGAGTTCTCTTAATCTATGAACATCGGCAACTTTATATATACCTTTGATTCGTTTACTTTTATTTAGCCCTATGTCCATATTCACAGATAATAGATTAGCTGTTTCATTAATTAGAGTTTCGATCTTTTTAACATTTTTTCCAGACTCTACATTTAAACAACTTTCATCACAGATGTAGTTATTTTTGTTAGAGTTTATAACAGACACGGAAACTCTAGTATTGCCGACACCAAAGGAAATTTCCTTTTTAAAAACATGGACGAAAGCGTCTGCATCATGTAAGAATGGTCGGCCCAATATTAAGGATGTAACTACATCATCAACAGTATCAAGCACAACAAACTCAACATTTAATTCTAATTCCTTAACCCGAACATTCACATTTTCGACAATCCCCTTGGGTTCGAGCCGAATGTTCATGTTGGTGGGTGTTAACGGAAAAAGACTCGGCTTATTAAAAGTAGTAGGCATTACGTTTATGCTAGACCCTAAATCAGCTAATGCACACAAATGATAATCATTAAATATAGTGCAAGGAATAAGAAAACTTCCCGGATCTCCGCGTATCAGGATCAAATGGTTTTGCTTGATATCGGCTTCTTGAACAACCGTTTTTTCCTCTCCAAGTGCCTCGATGTTGGTTGAAAGTTTTCCAACCGTTTTATCCATTTCATCATCTCCTACAAAGTCACAAAAAGAAGAAAATTCTCATTTAGTTTAATAGGAGTCGGGCACTTCTCTTTGCTCGATTCAGCCCTAATTGCAGTAATTTTGCATTTATGAGCGAGTTGGGCTTCGTCGGTATCTAATGGTCGAGCAAGGAACGAGTTTTTACGTGAACTAGAGCTACATGAGGTCTGATCAGCGCTCGGAATATACTGAGTGGTGCTCATCTGAAGACATAAAGTTTGGGTGGCGCTCATCTGGGAAGTGAGCGGCGCTCTTGGCTCCGAATCAGCATCCGAGTTTTCGTTTTCATTTGTTTGATCTTGCTCGTGCTTCCTTTGAACCTGCACTTTACTAGAAGCATCAAATTTATCATAATTAAGCTCAAATGAATCCTTACCTGTAGTGAATATTACATTCACATTTTCGTTTCGCGTTTGTTGTTGTGGTACTTTTGATTCGTGTTTGAACTTGCACTTGGACCGCTTTAAATGGGTTGCCTTGGATTAGCTTGAGTATTACTTGTCAACTGACCAGCTTGTCGACTTGTATTCGGCTTCCCTAATCTTTCGATCTTTCTCTCCAAATCCTTGATCGCGGTCTGTTGGCTCCTCATGCCTTCATCAACTTTATGATTAAGATTGCCAATCTTTTCGTTGAGCAACTTAGTGTAACTCCTCAAGGAATCATGCCTCCTCTCGTGAGTCTCGATGGATTTTTCCATCAAGCTAGTAAAACGCGAGGTTGTGTCATCTTTGAAAGTCGTTTTTAGCTTTCGTTTGGCTCCGTTACTCTTGTTGACCATTATTGCGCTGCCATCTATTTTGAAAAGAACCAAAATTATTAGAATAATAATTTGAGTTAGGATTAGAACTACCGGGGTTCCGTTGGAAGATTCCACGTTGGTAGTTCCCATGGTATTGGTTCTGAAAATAGTTGGCCTCTTGAACCCTTGATTGGTCGCAATCTTCAACGTAGTGCATTCCTCCGCAGTTTTCGCACCCGTGTGCAATGACATTGAGGTCCTTGTCCATTGTTGTAAACCTATTTTCAATAGGAGAAAAATGGTTAGATAAAGCTTTAAGTTCAGCCAATTACCTCAGAGTCAGAACTGCTTTCGACGCTAGCCACGGTTCTTTTGAATTTTCTATCCATTTCGTCTGTGTCTCTTGATAGGCTAGCTTGCACCATGTCCTCCTCCATTTTATACGCGTCATTGGTTGACTTGTATAAAAAATTACCACCTCTGACTAAGCGAGATCTTTTTGCATATTCTTGTTCAAACCATAGAAAAAGATTTCTATGATGTCGCCTTTGTTGATCCCGTGCCCATGGAAATTTCTGAGCATCTCCTTAAGCCGTTTCCATGAGTCAACTAGTTGTTCTCCCTCGTCTTGTTTGAATGCTTGAATATCTCGAAGCAATTTGCGTGCCAATCCGAGAGGAAAGAATCGCGAGACAAACTTTTCGCGAAGTTGATCCCATGTGGCGATATGGCGATAGTATATTCATCGAGCTCTTCGAACCAAGCATGCGCCTCTCCAGTGAGAGACGATGGAAATAAGCTAAGTTTCACATCTTCTTCGATGACTTTCGTATATTTGAACATTTAGCATAGGTCCGTGAACTTGCTTATGTGGATCAGATTTAGCTCGACCGTCATATGGGTTGTCTTGAATCATCTTCAAATGGTGTTCTTTGACTGGAACGAGTCTCCCAAGTTAGGTGACTGAATAGTCGAACCGGGTGTAGGCGGAACAGCTTGGGTCCTCTGCATCATCGGAGCATCAAATGGACCAGGATTAATGGTTTCGTATGTTGGTGTGTTTGGTGATGTTGGTGTGTTTGGTGAAGTGAATTTTGAATGATCAATGGTGAATTTCGGTGGTGAAGGTGGAGTAGTGGATTTTTGCAATGTTTTCAAACCGGCCTGTCCAACCGGTCGGACTGCGGTTGGACCGGTAATTTTAAGAATTCCGGTTCGACGGATCCCGGTTGGATAGCGGATAGTGAACCAGTGTGAACCAACCGGCCGGACCGGAACCGGACCGGTATTCAAACCGCTTTGGACCGGGTCAAAGAAAGTCAAACCTTTGGAACGGGTTGAATAGCTGGGTCACCGAAGATGGATCTTCGTGGTGGTGAGGGTTGCAATTTCTAAGAGGGGATGAGATGGCTGGTCGCCGGAGATTCTTGGGTCGCTGGAGATGGCTTTTGTAGTCGGAGATGGCTACGATCCATTTGAAGTACAAAGACTACTTGTTGGAGAAGACTATTTGGAGAAGATAAGGAGTGTTTGTCGATGGTGGTGCTGAAGACTTTTTGTTTTCCATGTACATGTAAAAGAAATTTATGAGTTGGAGAAGAGTGTTTTAAATAAGACTACTACTGTAATTGAACTATTGAAGTACAAAGACTATTGTATTTGTCTATAGGTGATTTGAAAACAATGATAGTTTTGATGACTTATTTATTGTTTATAATTATATATCATACTATAATATAATATAAATAGTTATTAAACTCATATTTATTTGAAATCATGTAATTGGGAGCGAGCGGGTGATGTGTACCGTGTACACAATTTTATCAAGAATGTGTCTCTTGTTATATATATATTGGTTATTGTGTAAAAAAGAGATTTTAGATTGGGGAAATAGTGTATATATATATATATATATATATATATATATATTCGGTCTGATCCCGGTTCAACGGGTCCGACTGGTCCAACCAGTAAAATATTGCGACACCGGTTCAGTGTCCGGTCCGGTTTTCAAAACATTGGATTTTTGGTCTTTCTTCTTTTTCTTAGATTTTTTCGGGTTTAATGCAGGACAACCTGGAGGACCTTGTTTTCATCAACAACATGAAATTATCTGCAATACTTAAAGAAAAACGTTAAACGTACCAATTTATAAACAAAGGAAATAAAACTAAGTTAAACTAGACACGAAAATAAAAAGACAAAAAGAAAAATATTTTTGGATTTTTAAAATTTTTTAAAATTTTTTGGATTTTTTAGTAATAATAAAAAATAAAAGCTAAACTAAATTAAACTAGGCAGAAAATTAAATAGACAGAAAGTAACTTTCTCGCGCGAACGCGAAAAATGGTCAAACTACACTATATAAATTACTATCGACATGTCCCCGGTAGCGGCGTCAAAACCTTGGATGCATACGTTTCAATAGTTTTAAACTTATAAAGTTACAAGGAATTACTTTGTCTACAGTACAACGCACTTACGGGCAGTGGACTCGTTCATTTGTAATATAGTAAATAGGTAAGTACAGGATCGTTCACAGGGACGCGTGTTAGTAATAAAAATAGTGTATGTAGTTCAAAGATTATACTTATGAAAAAAAAATAAAAAATCAGTATCATTATCATATACTAAGAGATCAATGGACAAGGTCCCAATGGTTGGATAAACAATAAAAAGTCTGTCTTACTTAGTTCTAACTTTGGAAACCAATGTCTGCTCCCATTTGATATTAGTTTTGAATCACATGATCTTCTCATATTAGAAGGTGAAAATGGGACCAAAGACCTAAAAGAAGAAACTCGTAAGGAGTATGTTTTATAGTAGGCGATTATGTCAGATTCAGAGTTGCATGAAATACTCGATAAGATTGGGAAATTACAACTCGGTAACTAGAACGTTCAAAAGAACCTCATATTGTTGTGACAAATTGTTTAGTTTCTACTTGGTCTTTCCATCTCCTTAAAAAAATTCACATAAAATAAATTTTAAAAAATGAACAGGTGGTTTCCATTTCATTCTCCTCTGCCTGCAACACTCTGTTCTTTCCTATGGGGTTTTCCTGTCTCCCTCTTGGAGAATAAACCACTCTGTTGCATCACCATCTTTACCCCAATTGATCTTCGTCGCAGGTCTTGCAATCTGCTTTGAACATTTGCAAATCACAACTTGAAAGTGTAAAATGCTTCCAATCGGGTCTGCATCATTTAATCAGTATCCATGAACAATGGTCAGTTTCCTCCTTTCAACTTGTGAAATAACAAAAGGAAACCTATTCAATCAATTTGTGAAATGACTAAATTTTTTTGTAATAAGATAGGTCAACAAGAATAACTGAAGACATAATACTCTATGGAATGAAAGGAAGTGCGAGATTACCCGAAGGAAACAAAAATTCTGGTAGATACTGCATCTTTGGGCAGTTGCGGATGTAGAGACATTCGAGGGAGGTGAGGTGACAAAGTCCCCGTGAAACCGACTCCAGTTTCCCAAACTCAATTACGCAAAAACAACTAAGAGATGAAGGAAGAAGATGAGATAATTGACTAAATCTATCACATCATCTCCTGAAGATCAGCCAACTAACATAAGGTCGTTAAGTGAGGGAAAATTCGGTAAAGAGTTAAAACAATAAGCACATGGTAACCCCATGCGAAAATGGATTAAGTGACCACTTATAACATAAATTTATCAACTTTCACTGTTATTGAAAGGATAAAAGTTTTATGTTGCTATAGCCTAAACACTGGCCGGTGAAACCTTATGCGAACACAAAAGTTTTAAAGACACCAGCTAACATATGGCCCTGATTTCAAATGCAATTCCCCTACTGCTTGATATGCAGGCTGCAATCGACACCATAATCCGTTATTTTCATCGAAATGATGTGATATACATTCAAATCATGGGGATCTATTAGAGGGAATATGGTCATCAGTTAGGCTTAAGGTTGGCCAAAGACAAAAGTTAGACTAGAAGATGTACTTATGTATGTTGTTGAAGACTGATATATTCAAAGCTAATATGAGAAGAACATGTGTTTAGCAAATGAATGTTAGTGGAGATGTAGTATATTACAAAGATTAAAGAACTGATGCAAATGGAACAAAAGAATAAAAGAAGAAACTTTTAAGGACTAAACTTTATGGCAGACGGCCATATCAGTGTCAAAGTCGAATGAAATACTTGATAGAATGGAAAAAAGGTATACAAGTTCAAGAAAATGCAGTCATGGAAATTACCATCAGTAACTAGAACACTGAAAAGACACCAGGTCATATAGTTGTGATAAAATGTTAAGGATCAAGTTGGTTTTTCAATCTCCTTAAGAAAATCAGATAAGATAAAAATAAAAAAATAAAAATCGGGATAGAGTTCAGGCAATCTTTTTTACATGGTGGTGGCAAGTATGGAGAACTAGAAATGATGTCATTCATAATGATACGGATGTAAGTAGCACTACGGTGTTCAACTCGATTGTCAATTATTCGTATCTTTGGATTGGAAGCAGGGATAAGAAGTCGAGAATCAATTGGGATAGCTGGAACGCGAATCCACTCTCTGATGATTAACATGTCGTTGTCTTGTATAGTGACTTTGGTTTGTCTTTGTTTGTACCCATCCTGGTCTGTTCTTTTTCTTTTGGTATAGTTGGTGTTGCGTGTCCTCGGAACTTGTTTGGGATTGCATCAAAAACATCACGAGGTGAAAACCGGTGGCTCGGTCCTTGGTGATGAGGTTTTTTTCTTGTGTCTTGGGCAACCGTAATTGGCGCAAGTTTTTTTCTAAACCTTTTTGCAATCTTAGCAGTTAAAGTTTCGGGTTGGTCTAGATAGAGTGGTCTTGTTATTTATCTAGATATTGTAATTGTATGTGGACCACTAGCATCTTGCTAGTCGGTTCTTGTTTATTAATATATATTGCTTTTGCCGTTCAAAAAAAATAAAATAAAAATGGAGAGTTTCACAAATTTAAGGATGTAACAAATCGTCTCCTCCGTCTCTAACACTATGACCTTTATTTTTCCTTGGGGGATTTAATTTCTGGTCTCTTTGAAGTGATGATTCAGATTTCTCTGTAAGATGGAATCCGTCTGGATTATGAACCAGTCTTTTGCATCACCATGATCTTTACCCCGTTGATCGTCACTGCTCACTGAGGTTTTGCTATTGCTTTCAACTTTCGCAGAGCACCACTTGAAATTGTGAAATGCCTCTAATTGGTTCTGCACAATGAAATCAGTATCCATGGACCATGGTCAGTTTCCTCTTAAGATCAACTTGTGAAATTAACATATGAAAGCCTAAAAGAACAATAATAAAATAGGTCAACAAGAAAAATTAAAGGCAGAATACTATATGGATCTGAAGGAAAAGCAAGATGACCCGAATGACAAGAAGTTGGGAAAAATGCATGATGGTGTAATAAGATTTAAGTGTCAAACAAAGAACCCATGAAAAATCGAAAGGCTACAAGGAATTACAACAATCCAAACACTCAAATTATCTTCCATGAATATATCAATTCCATAAATATATCAATAATCCTTGTCATTAGTACTCAATCCTTTTCAATCAAATCACCGTATAACCTTAGGCATACAAGTGACGGGGAAAATTTCTATGGGTCTCATTCTGAGATGGGCTTCTTCAACCACCCAATTCTAGCTACACAATTTGGGAGGCCAAATTGTAATATACATACTTTTTAAGGAGGCCATATTCAACAACTAGTGGACAGAAAACGACTCAACTTGAACACTCTTTTATCGTCAAACTGGTGAGGTGAAGGAAGCAATTCAATTCAATGATAGATTTCAGAGTAGTAAAATAAATTGTGTTCAGGATCTTTCAAAATAACTAAAACCATAATATTGAAATATCAAGAAATATGGTGATAAAGATCATAGAGAAGTTGTGCATATAGTCTTTGTTATATCTAATTCGATCCACTTTGATTTGAGTTAATCTTTGAGATCATACAAGGTCTTTAAAATGCAACTTTATCAAACCCCAAACCAAAGTGATTTCGAAAAAACTAATGCTTAGAATCATATATTTATCAAATAAAACCAAAGAAAGAGGATTGGATTTTATATCCATATTCTCTAAAAAAACGAAACAGGGAGAGAGTGAGGCATACCTTCTTATTAACTTCATAATTTAGGGTTTTATTTCGATGCAGGGGATATGGGAAATGAGGGGCCAGTAGGAGCCATTTCTGCTGCATCTTTCTTTAAGATCTGGGCAGTCATCCACCGACAAACTCAAAAGTGAAGGAAACAACATTTCTGGCAGATGTTTCAGCTTTGGGCATGTATAAATGTAGAGATGTTGGAGGGAGGTGAGGTGTTGGAGTCCCCTTGAAACTGATTCCAATTTCTCGAAATCATGTATTGACAGCCAAATAAGAGATGAAGGGAGAAGATGGGATAATTGACTAAAATCAATCACATCCTCGTTATCATTTAAAGACGATCTCCCGTTTAAGCTCAGGCCTATAAGTGATGGAGGGAAATTCTGTTGGCTCCACTTTGATATTGGCTTCTACAGCTGCCCAATTTGAAGGAAAGACAACTCGGGAGGCCAAAGCCCACGAGGAAATGATGCATTCAATCTTGGACAATTTATAATCATCATATTTTTTAAGGAGACCAGATCCAACAACTGGTGGTCAGGAAACGACTCTAGATTTGAACAGTCATATATTATCAACGTGGTGAGGTGAAGGAAGCAATTCAATTCAATGATGAATTTTAGATTTGGCAAATTAAGAATCCGTACATCTTTAAGATTTGGCATTGAATTTTTGTTTAAAAGCATCATACTCTTTTCTCCATCTCTTCCTTCATATCCTCCCAACTCCTTTTTCATTAATTTCTCACATCCCTCAATCCAAAATGAATTAATGCCATTTGGAACACTGCAACGCTCCATATTCTTACATGACTCGATCACCAACTTCCTAAGAGATGTTAGGTGGAGGCTGCTCCCACAATCACCCCCCTCCTCTTCTTTCTTTCCTAAACTCATCAAATTATTACAATCTCTTACTTCCAAGTTCCTTAATTTCACAAGAACCTTACTTGCCTCTGCGTCTGATTCCCACAGGTATTTTATCTCCTCGCACCAATTAAACCTTAATTCTTCAACTGCACCAATATATTTTGTAACACCTCTCCACACATCATCTGTAAGCCCTGAAATATCACATATTTCCAACTCGGTAACCGATGAAGCTACTTCAACGAGACTTTTCAACACGCCATCACCACATTCACTTACTTTTAATAACCTCAATGAAGGTAGTGCTTCAAGTGAGACTTCGGCCAATTTAGGACAAGATATCATACGAAGCTCTTGAAGGCATGGAAACACAACCCCACTATTGGCTGACCACACCTCCCACCCCGGCATATCTATAAATTCTAGAATTTCAAGTAAAGGAAATGTACGACCTGTCCCAAGTAACTCCAAACCCACAACTTTCACTTCATGCAAGCCTTTAATAGACAACTTTTTAAGTGACGGTAACTGCCCCAATGATGGTATAGATAAACATCTTTTACAGTCATGTATTGACACATGTTTCAACTGAAGAAACGACGGATCCCCAACCCAATTTGGAAGCTCTATTCCCCCATAAGACACCACTTTCAGTTGTTTTAAGCTTTCATTACGAGGCTTCAGCTCATTTAAGACCTCCTTCTCAACAATTTCCTTTCGAGAAACATCAAACACATCACTCCATTCCACTTCTAACTCACTAAGCCTTTTTACCGAAAAGTTCGCCTCTCGTGCATGAATTGAACTTTGAACTTTATCCAACCCCTCAATAGAAATTTTCCCACATAGATTCTTCAAATCTTTAAGCTCGGTTATTTCAAATCCATTTTCACCTTCAATAATGATCTTGGAGAGAGTTTGTAAGTTTTTCAAGTCACCAATCCCTAACGGTAACTTTTTCAAACACGGAGTATTCCGAATGTCAAAATGCCGTAGATTTTTCAGTTTTGAGAAGCTGTTGGGCAACTTAGCTAGACGAGAACAGTCAAAAACAATCAATACTTGTAAATTGTAGAGATTGCAGACACTTTCCGGTAGATTTGTGATTTTAGTTCGAGATAGATTAAGATACCGCAAGTGCCTTAGACTACCAATCGACTGGGGCACTTCACTTATCTCAAATGTACTCAAGCATAGGGCCCTTAACAATGGTAACTGAGGAATTAAGTCAACAAGAATCTTATTCGATAAGTGGAAATTTGGCCAACTATCTAACCCAACAGATGTTGCCATGAATGTCCTCAAACTTTTAGCTCCGCTCAATGCCTCAAGCTTCTTGTAAGTTACAAAACGTTCACGAACAAATGATAGATGACGACACTTTTCCAACACTTCTTTCCCGATATCCTTCTTTGTATCATTGTCTAACCTTAAAAAGAACTCTCCAGCAACAGATGTTGCCAAGTCATTCATCAGATCATGCATTACAAATAATGATGCATTAGGCGCATGTTGGAAAAACGACCTTGACAACAACTCTTCAAAATATTCATGACCCAAGCGTTCTTCTGTCAAATTGGTAGGAGGTGATTGGCGCAAAAGACCTTCTGCCATCCACAACAAAACCAAATTCTCCCTGTCAAACATATAGTCTTTGGGGAATGAGGAACAATATGCAAACAACCGCTTTAAACATGCAGAAAGATCATGGTAGCTTAATCTAAGAGCCGGAACAATTCCACCTCCATCTTCTAACCTCCATATCTCACTATTTAAAACTTCCTTCCAGTAATCTTCTTCATCATGTTTTGTCCTCAATAGCCTACCAAGTGCTTTTAAAGCTAAAGGCAAGCCATTACATTTTTTCACAATGCCTTCACCATGTGGTTTTAGCGTTGGATGTGAATCAAAGTTATTTACACCTAATGCATGTTGCACAAATAATGACAAGGCATCATTGGGGGATAGGCTCGGCAGTTGGTTTAAATGATCGTAACCCAACTTTTTGAGCAATTGCTCCTTTCGTGTTGTCATGATGATTTTACTTCCGCGAGCACATGCATGAATCGGACCCACCAGGGTTTCCCAATCTTCACAACTTTCACTCCATACATCATCTAAAACTAGCAGAAACATCTTATTCCTAAGGTGATCTCTAAGAGCTACTTGAAGCAGATTCAAATCTGCAAATTCCTTGTTTTCACCCGTTACAGATTGATAGATAACTTTGCTTATAGCGAAGCTATCAAAGTTATCGGAAACACAAGCCCACGCCTTAAGCTCAAAGTGTTTTTCGACCTGCTTTTCATTATACAAAAGTCTAGCTAGAGTTGTTTTACCTACCCCACCCATACCGACTATAGGAACAATGCTAA
>JAOXNX010000028.1:4532560-4553344 GCA_028566075.1 Solidago caesia
GGGTACAGATCTGTGTTTATATCATTAGATGGGGAAGAAGATTTGCAAAGGACGAAAATACCCCCACGTGTTTCTCATGTGGGGGGCGTGGACTTCAATTGCAAAAAAAAGCCAACTTTAGGACTTAATTTGTAATTTCTCGACTTTAGGTCCTGAAAATGTAAAAATGACCAAGTTCAGGGATGAAAAATGTAATTTACCCTAAAAAAAATAAATAATTCACAACAGAATAATAATTAGGCCCTACTGCCGTAGTAAAGCAGTGAATGGGGTTGGTGTGTGAGAGAGAGAGAGGCGACAATTACCGACTCCCCCTCCATTTCACTATAAAATCCCCTTCACTCCCCATCATCTGCTTCTCCTTCTTCTTCTTCACATCAGATCCTGCATCCTCCATCTATCTCCTCACTCCTAATAATAATAATATAAATGGCTGCTGCTGCTGATTACGATGGGATTCTGTTGGGAATGGGAAACCCACTTCTCGACATTTCCGCCGTTGTCGACGATGCTTTCCTCACCAAGTATGTATCTCAATCCATCATTTTATATCCCTCCCTCCGTCCCTCATATCTATATCTATATCTATATCTATATCTATATCTATCAGTCTGTATCTATATTTCTTTTATGTTTGTTATTACTCGGATCTGACCTCATTTCACCCTCATCTACTACTATATTTATTATGTGTGTGTTTTATTGTATGTATAGAAGTTACACTGCCCTGTTTTCGGACTCCTCAACCTGACATATTTGAGTGTCAATTTGTGTCATTCATTTGATCAAATCAGTATGATTATGTTGCCTTTATTATTATTATTATTATATTATTATTATTATTATCAAATCAGTTGTGGTTTGTGAAACAGTCATATATATATATATATATATTGTAGATTGTAGATGTTGAATTTTTGGATTATCTATTTTGACTATCAACTGTTTTTCCCTTTTATTTTTATGTTTAGATATGATATCAAGCTCAACAATGCTATTCTTGCTGAAGACAAGCATCTGCCAATGTAAGTGTTCTTCGTGTAACACACTACCACGGGGGTTTATAAGCAGCTATAAATCATTTGATCACATATTACGTATTTCCCCTAATGTTGCTTTTGTATTAGTTTTCATCGTCTTTGTTAGAATATCAAATAGTGTCGATTTGTATGTATTTTGTTCTAGAAATGAAAACAGTTATGAGTTGAGGGGTCTAGGTGTAAATTAGGATGTCATGTATATATACCCTCAACTCAATACCATTTGTAACCTTTGAATCATTTTCCTGATTAATTCCAATCACGTTGACACAAACTCTCTCTCATCACTCTCATATCATAACCGCCATTTTCACACACTAAAACACACACAAAAGCTTGAAATCTCGATTTGTTGCTTTTACATTTGGTATCAGAGCGAAAATAGTCAACCTGTACGATCCAGAAACATTCCCGAAGCTGTTTTTATGCTCGTGTTCATTCAAATCGAGTGATTTCATCCATTTATCGAGAAAGTAAAAAGTTCTGATTTCCTTCAATTCGTTTGTGTTTTGAATAATTCTGTTGTTTCTAAGTCGTTTTAGATTCGTTTAGAAGATATCAACATTCTCTGCAAATTTCAGATCACGAATTTGAGTTGTTGGTAGTTTTTCAATAATCTCGGTAAATAGATAGTTGTGTGGGTTTCAAAATCTGTCAAAATTTCTTCGAAATTTGGGTTAGTTTTTGCGCGCGATCTGAATCTGGTAATTTTGATATAAATTTTGAGTCATAATTCGCAAAATCGAGAGAGTAATCGAAGAATTAGTCAAATTGCAGTTTTTCTCGGTAAATAGACGTGTTCTTGTGGAGAAGAAAGTGTCAGACGTCTATTTTGTCTTTTCTGAGTCAAACTGTCAATTTTTATCTTTTTCTCATTTAGAGAGATATTTGCTCTGTAAATCTTCAAAGTGTCATCGAAGTGTTCTTAATCTGTGTTCATAGAGTTATATCTCCATAAATTATCTTTTGAGTTGAAATTTATTCTAAGTCTGTTAAGTGTCCATTTACCGAGTAAATTTCTCGGTAAATACATTCTTTCCAGGATTCTATTACACAAATTTTCTGATAGGTTTTCTTAACTCATTTGTAGAGAAAATTTTCAAGAAGTGTCATTTACCGAGTAAATTGCTTGGTAAATCATAGTTTGTGTGCTTTATGTATACTTTGAGTGCTTTCTTATCCAAGTGTTCATAAGTTGTCATTTACCGAGATATTTTCTCGGTAAATCGATCAAAATCCAAAGAAAAGTTTCAAAATTTTCCCACTTCTTCCATTCCAATTTTTCATCATTTGTGTCAAACTTTCAAAATAATCTTCCATTTACATAGTAAAGAGCTCGGTAAGTTCCAGAAATTTTTCTAAGTCTTTTCCATAACATTTCTTCATTCAAAATGTCATCCAGAGACGCTTTGGCACTTGGTTCAGACACTCGTCCACCAGTCTTGTATCGTGGTTCTTATTCACAGTGGAAAAAGAGGTTTTTGGATTACGTTGATAGACAAAAGCATGGTGATTATATCAAGGAATCAATTGAGAAAGGTCTTGCTGATTTCAGACATCCAACCACAAATGAACCACTTACTCAAGAACAGATGAGTGCCACTCAAAAAGAGAGAGTGTATGCTGACAAACTTGCACGATCATATCTTTACCAAGCACTTCCAGATGATATTTTTAGAAATGTTGATTCGTATGAAACCGCAAAGGAAATTTGGGATGAAGTGGCAAAGCAAATGGAAGGTTCAAAAGTGTCTTCAACCATTTGGATGTCAAACATTCTGAATCTTTATGAGAATTTCAAGCAGCAACAAGATGAATCATTGGAAGAAGTATACACAAGGTTTTGCAATGTGATCAATGAGCTGAGAAAGAATAGGATAACCAAAACCGATTTGGAATTGAACATCAAATTTCTTGCAAATCTTGATGACGAATGGCAAGTGTATGGCACTCAGATCAACCAACATCAAGACTTGAGCACTTTCTCTGTTCATACTCTTTATGAATCATTGAAACTCAATGAAAGGGATGTGCTGAAAATAAAGACCTCAAAGAAAGAATCTATTGGTGCTGATCCTCTTGCTCTAGATGCTGAAAGGAAACTGTCTCACTCTTCAAGGAAGAAAGTCTTGGTAATGTCACCTGATTCAGAAATCAGTGATGCAAGTGAAGCAGAAATGGATGATGCAGATCTGGAGATGTACAAGGCACTTGCATACTTTACTAAGTCGTTTAAAAAGAAATTCTTCAAAGTCAAGCCAACAAACAATCAACTCAGAACTTCTTCCACTTCCTCTTATGCCAAGAATGATAATGTTCAGAAGTTTGAAGGTAAAAACGAGGGCTCTAAGGGAGAAACAAAGTTTGAGCACCCGAAGAAGTTTGAGAAGAGGTTTGGTGAAAAGAAAAGTGATGACAAGAAGTGCTATAACTGTGGAATTCCTGGTCATTTTGCTAAAGATTGTAAGAAGCCACGACAGAAGAACTCAGAGTATTATAAGCACAAAATGCTGTTGGCTAAGCAACAAGAAGGTGGCATTGCTCTACTTGCTGAAGATGATCGGTGGCTGAATCTAACTGATGATGAATCTGAAGAGCTATCTGCCAATGTATGTTTTATGACCAAGTTGAAGAATTCCAAGGAACTTGATGGTGAATCTTTAGAATCCTGCACCGACAGCGATGATGAGGTAGTTTCGCACGCTCAAAAGTCTTTTAAGATTACTCGAGAAGAATTTGAATCGATTGAAAGTAGATGGAATACTATGATTAACTCTGTTTCAAAAGATAAAAAGATAAAAAGCTGTTGAAAGAGAAACTCGAAACCTTAACAAGTGATTTGAAAGAAAAAGAAACTATTTTTCAAGAAGTTTCTAACAAATATGAAACACTTCAAAAGGATTTCGATGATTTAAAAGAAAGTACCAAAAGAGTTCATTATAGCATTCCATCTCACTCTGAATCTCATTTGCATTTAGAAAAACAAGAACTTGAGGCCACAATTCACAAATAAACCTCAACCATTAAGACTTTGCAAATTGAGAAAACCGGGGAAATGCTTCGAGCAAATGCACTGTCAGAAGATCTTGATGTATTGAAACTAAAATTGAATGAGTCACAACCTGAAATAAAGGAGTATGAGGATAAAATTTCAGATTTAAATCATGCTTGCTTTTTGAAAGATCTTCACAACACAGAACTTGATAAAAAACTGGATGAACTTAAAGAAGTACTTATTTTTTATCAAGAAAAATTGTACAAACAAGGTCAAACTCCTCAAACGTTGTTTCTAAATAAACCAAAGAAGTTTAAATCTGAATATGTCAATGGGTTGGGATTCAAGAATCCAGGATATTTGCTCAAAGCACAAGAAGAGGTTAAACCTTTGTATGATGCTGAATTTATGCGATATGGAATGTCCATGAATTTCGTTCGTTCCTCGGAAAATGACTATGAGATTGATGACTCTGAAGAAAGACCTTGTGCTAAAATTTCTTTTAATTATGATGATTTGAATGCTTCATACAATTTGTCTGAGTCAAAACCAATTAAGAATGATCCAAAACCAATCATTGTTGAAATTAATGAATCTGATGATGAATTTGAGTCCAAAAATGAGTCTTTTCCAAAACCTGCACCAACAAAACCATACATCCCATCTCATATTTTGGAAAAACACATTGAGGATTTGAAAAAGAATTTGCAAAGTAAACAACAGGTGATTGACCATCTTCGATCTCAAAGTCATAGTCTAACGAATGAACTTAATTCACAAAATGCATGTCCTCAAACCTCAAAGACTGTTCTTGATAGTTTTACTCAAACATCTGATCCAATGTTTACTGAAATTTCCGTCCAAACTGAACCCAATAACCTTTCATGTGACGGTGATGCATTAAATCTTGAGTTGCAAAACTTGCTCTTTGAAAATGAGAATCTCAAAAAAGATTTGGATTTGAAAAAGTGTTTTTGTCACACAGTTTTAAAAGTTTTCACAAAAACCGAACTTGGATTTTCAAAAGATTTTGATTCAAAATTTGAGAAAATTGAAAAACAAATTCATCAATGAAAGTGAAGAATTTTGATTTCGTTATGAATGATTCCAATTGTGACAAGAAACCCAAAGCTAGAGTAAAATTGGAGTCAAATGATATGAAAGAAATACTTGATCAATTACCGGATTTTGACACATTCATGGAAACAGATCTTGTTTTTGAAAAAGAATTTGAAAAGAAATTTGCAAAGTGAAATCTAAACCAAAATTTTCTCCAATTTAATTCTATGCAAAAAAAAGATAAGCCAATCCCAACACCATCTAAATCTGTCACCAAAAAGAAAGCTAAAATGGACTCTAAGATTAGTGAAAATACAAGAATAAAATATCAAGTTAAGTCTAAGAGTTCACCAATTTTAGCTAACCAAGGTTCCTCAAAAGTAACAAGTGATAAACCAATTAGTACTAAGTCTTCATCTAGTTTTCAGACTTCTCTAGCAACTCCGAAAAATACTTTTATGGTATTTAAGGACTCATCTTCAGGAAAAACTAGATTTAAGGATCAATATGGTTGGTTTTCACATGACAACTCAAGGAATCAAAGAAAGAAGCAAACTCCAAAAGAAAACATCAAGAAGAATCTGTTTGTTAAGTCACATACTAATTCTAAAAGTGTTTCTTTCTCAGGTGACAAGTGCTTAACTAGTAGTTGTAGATGGATTCCTAAAGATAGTTTAATGCATGCTACTAGATGTACCAAGAACAATGGTGTTGCTTCTTCTGTTAAGCAAGTGTGGATAGCCCGTAATCATCATGTTGTAGATAATGTTCATGTTAAGACTTCAAAGTCTAATAAGGCTATTCCTGTGAATGTAAACAATGTGCTTAAGCCGAAAGGCAAACAAATTGTAATTCGTAATTCTGTTAAATCTTTTGGATATATGCATGGTATGTTTCATAAGGCTAATATGTTTAGATCTGTGCATGTGAATGATAATGTTCATAACCCCAAAGGACCCGTTTACAAATGGGTACCAAAAAAGGTCTAACTTTGTTTTGTAGGAAATAATAGTCTGTGTTTGGTACATGGATTCAGGATGTTCCAAACACATGACTGGAAATAAGTCGTTGCTCAAGAATTTTGTTGAACGTTTCATGGGGACAGTGCGGTTTGGTAATGACCAAATAGCTCCAATTCTTGGCTATGGAGATATTGTTCAAAATGGCATTACAATCAAGCGAGTTTCTTACGTGGAAGGCCTCGGTCATAATTTGTTCAGTGTTAGGACAATTTTGTGATAATGACCTTCAAGTTGTATTCCGTCGCTATTCTTGCAAAGTTCAAACCGAAGATGGGGTTGACATTCTCACAGGTTCTGGTGATGATAATCTTTTTACCATCAATCTTAATGATATTCCCACTTCATCTTCTGAAATTTGTCTTATCTCCAAAGCAACCGCACAAAACTCCTGATCGTCGTCTTTCTCATCTTAACTTTCAAACAATCAACAATTAACTAGTTAAAGGCTTACCTGACTTTAAGTATGAGAGTGATCATGTTTGTCCTGGTTGTGACGTCGGAAAGATGAAGAAAGCTTCCCATAAATCCAAGAAATTTCAAAACACCATGTGTCCTCTTTATCTTCTTCATATGGATTTATGTGGACCAATGCGCGTTCAAAGTATCAATGGAAAAAGGTATATTCTTGTAATTGTCAATGACTATTCGAGGTATACTTGGGTATTCTTTCTTCGATCAAAAGATGAAACTCCGACAACCATCATTGATTTCATCACTCAAACCCAAGTAAATCTTCAAACACCGGTGCGAATCGTGAGATCCGACAATGGAACAGAATTCAAGAATATTACTCTTACTAACTTCTTCAAATTTGTTGGTATAACTCATCAATTTTCCGCTGCCCGAACTCCCCAACAGAATGGTGTGGTTGAACGAAGAAATCGAACCTTAGTTGAAGCAGCACGGACAATGCTAGCCTATTCAAAATTACCTCGAAACCTTAGGGCTGAAGCTGTTTCCCCCGCTTGTTTTACACAAAATCGTTCAATTGTCAACAAAAGGTTTGAGAAAACACCATACGAGGTCATCAACAATCGCAAGCCCAATGTCAACTACTTTCACATCTTTGGATGTATTTGTTATGTACTTAATGATCATGACAATTTGGGGAAGTTTGACAGAAAAGGGGATGAAGCATATTTTATTGGCTGTTCCAAAGAGTCAATTGCATATCGGGTGTACAATAGAAGAACCAAGAAGATTGAATGGTTTGACGAGCTATCAGGAATGGTTCTTGAACAACATAGTTCAAGACCCGATCTTCAGTGTCCACAACCTTCCGTGCCAAAACTTGATTCCTTTACAAAACAGAAATTCCCGACTCTTAACATCTGATGAGCTCGACATACTCTTTGAAAGCATTTATCAATCTAGACCAAACATCTCAAACCAAGAACCAAATGAGCAAACCGAAGCTGAAGTCAATACCACAGCTGTTTCTGACCCATCAAGTTCAACTTCTGAGCAAACGAAATCATCTTCTTCTACTAATCCCGAAGATTCTTCTCCAACATCTAATTCTTCATCTTCATCTTCTTCACATAATTCTTCTTCAGAGAATTCAACTGATTCTCATCCCCCTTCACCGAATAATTCTAATGAACAAGTTCCACCTCATCAAATTTCACAAACCACAACTCCCACAACAAATCCAGAGGCTTGCTCAAGGTGATGACTCAATTGAACCGACTTATGAACAAGTCGCACAACAACCACCATCCACTTTTGAAGATCCGGATGTGAATAATGCTCCAGCAGACTCTGGAAAATGGACTAGATCAATGCTTCCTCATCCTTCGTCACAAATAATCGGAGACCCAACTGCCGGAATGAAGACAAGATCAGCTTCTGTTAATGAATGTTTGTTTGTAAACTTCCTAAGCATGGTTGAACCATCTACAGTTGTTGATGCTCTTCAAGACCCTGATTGGGTGAAAGCGATGAAAGTGTGGCGATTGGTTCCCAATCCTTACAAGAATAAAGAACCTATCGGAACCAAGTGGATTTTCAAAAACAAAAAGGATGAGAATGGTGTTGTTGTACGCAACAAGGCTCGATTGGTGGCTAAGGGCTATTGCCAACAGGAGGGTATTGACTATGATGAAACCATTTGTAACCTTTGAATCATTTTCCTGATTCCAATCACGTTGACACAAACTCTCTCTCATCACTCTCATATCATAACCGCCATTTTCACACACTAAAACACACACAAAAGCTTGAAATCTCGATTTGTTGCTTTTACAGTCTTTTTTATTTTTGGCAGGTATGATGAGATGTCTTCCAAATACACTGCAGAGTACATTGCTGGAGGTGCTACTCAGAACTCAATCCGAGTTGCCCAGGTACTAGCTGCATTGGTTGTGTATTTTTGTATTTATGAGTGCGAGACACTCATTTACTGTTTTTATGTGCTGGTTTGCAGTGGATGCTTCAAATTCCCGGTGCAACAAGCTTTATGGGGTGCATTGGAAAGGATAAGTATGGGGAGGAGATGAAAAAGAACTCAAAGAATGCTGGTGTTAATGTAATAATCTTCTCATTATTGCTTTGTTTGAAGTCTTTTAGGTGGTGTTTCGATTTCTGTTTAAAATGCGTTTTGGGTTATCGCTAGCTTGTTGACAATAATCATATTTCCTTAGTGTTCGGATGAATAGCTTTTGCTTTAATTATCTGATGATTTATGGTCGAATAATCAGTTTTATACTAGCTACAACGAAACTGGTTATTAAATGTATTATATTGGTAAACGATAATATTTTCCCAACACTCAAATACCTGCTTATTTGATTATTACAACTTGAAACAGCTGAAGCTCTCAAACACTATCTCCCATAGTAAGGTTTTATTACAGGTGGTTATTTGATTATGAATTTTCAAAATCATATAAACGCTTTGAAAACACACATCGAAACACCTCCTGAGTTCATTTTCCACCAGCATTAGTTATCCTGTGTTCTAATGGTTTCTGTTTATCAGGTGCACTATTATGAGGATGAAGCTGCACCAACTGGTACATGTGCTGTTTGCGTTGTTGGTGGTGAGAGGTTCGTAAATCTCTAGTAATGCCCAAAGTTTATTCTCATGTTACAATATTTTGCTGTAGGAAATGTTTTAATATTGACATATTTCATTTCATCACATTATTTGACTTTTACTCCATCTTCTTAAGCTCAAAATGCTGCTTCTTCTAAGAAAGATATATTTGGTGCCAGGTCACTTATTGCCAACCTATCTGCTGCCAACTGCTACAAGTCAGAGCACTTGAAAAAGCCAGAAAACTGGGCTCTTGGTAATGATTCCTAATTTATGTTTTAACTATTCCTGTGTTTTCATGCATTTTGAAACTTGTTGACGTCAACCGTTAATGGCAGTTGAAAAGGCCAAGTACTTCTATATTGCTGGATTTTTCCTTACTGTGTCCCCTGAATCAATTCAGCTTGTAGGTGAGCACGCAGCTGCTACCAACAAGGTAAAAATGATAAAATAATTCAACCCTCCTATAATTTTAAAGCATCTTCTTATCGTTTTGGTAATTATTAACTTTTTTTTTTTCTGACTTTGTTGCAACCTCTAGGTTTTCACAATGAACCTTTCTGCACCATTCATCTGTGAATTCTTCAAGGATGCTCAAGAAAAAGCATTACCGTGAGTTTAATCGTGCTGTTAGTTTATAAAGTTTATCTTTCATACGTGGAAATTTCTTATCCCTTTTGCAATAAATTATGCCAGATATGTTGACTATGTCTTTGGAAACGAAACTGAAGCAAGAACATTCTCGAGGGTTCATGGTTGGGAGGTAAGAAAATAGTCATTTTTGGTGGTTGAACATGATTGATAAAACTATAGATTGGTAAAAGTTTTCAAACATTAAAAAGAAAATAATTGTGCTTCTTCCAGACTGATAATGTGGAGGAGATTGCCATTAAGATCTCTCAGTTGCCAAAAGCATCAGGGACACACAAGAGGATTACTGTGATCACTCAGGGTGCCGACCCTGTGGTGGTTGCTCAGGATGGAAAAGTGACCACATATCCCGTCATCCTTTTGCCAAAGGAGAAACTCGTTGATACCAATGGAGCAGGTTCATATCATTCTTAAATAGAAATTGCCGCTATTTTCATTCTGATTGTTGCTTAAATTGTTTGTATATTAAATTTGTATTCAGGTGATGCATTCGTTGGGGGATTTTTGTCTCAATTGGTTAAAGAGAAGCCTATTAAGGAATGTGTGAGAGCCGGCTGCTATGCATCCAATGTGATTATCCAAAGATCAGGTTGCACCTACCCTGAGAAGCCCAACTTTAGCTAGATTTTATCCATCTTTTGCCTTCCAAATTTTCAAAATTTGCCGTCTCCCAGTTGAATGTGTTGGGGCCATTTTTCTTGTGCCACCTCTTCAGCATCGTGTTATCACTATTATCATTTGCTTTGCATTCTTATTAGCCTCCTAAACCAAGTAAGTTGGTAAAATTTGGGGTATTTTGAACTATTATACATGTCTACTACTTCTGCTTCAGTTCAATTTCAAATTGTTGTTTATCTTTGAGGCCCGAGTTATGTGGCGTTGGCATCTCAATTACGTAATACAGTGATTAATAAATTTTGCTGTACCATGTGATATGTTTTCCACTGCAGAACTAATCTTAACAGTGATGGTAGTTTAGAGAATCCGCCGACAAGTTTGACCAACTTACAGTAACTTAGATTAAGAATCTTCAATGACCCGAGCACCTGTTGCAATTGAAATCAATTAGTCAACAATTAAGCTTGTTAGTAAAAATACAGATCAGATACCAAGTTTTCCATCAGCAAGTCTGAAGGTATATATTTCAATTGGAATCCATGCATACACAACCATCGTAACCGTTTAGGAAAATTCTTGTAGGATCCATCGAGTTTTACAGGGTTTGAGTTGAAGTAGATTTAGCCTATCCATCTTACCTAAAGCTTTTGTTCTCAGTTCTACTTTGAGATATAAAGGTATTTGAGAAATCAATAGCAGTCAATTCAAAGGTTAAAACAGTTTGGTAGTGTGCCATCAAAGTATCTTAAACTTGAAGTCAACCAAAGAAATAAGATTTCACCGAATATACGAAGAGAAGATTTAGTTATGCCATATCTGCAGCAGTTTTGGCCTGATTCAAAGCACGTGCCCGCGGAGCAACACAATCAACAGGTTAAACGGTCTTCAAGTAGCAATTAGACCTCACAGAAATACTCTTAGGCAACTTAACTTGTTCCACATCCATCCACATTCTCAGCTCCATGCGTTGCCAGTTGCCACCCCTTGTTTATCAACCACAATATACTGAAAATAAGAAACAAAATAAGTTATGATTTAAAACAAAACTTAAAGAAAGAACATCTAATACAAATTCATAGCTCTATGATTCCCATCAAAGCGGCCAACAAAAAAGATAGCAATAAACACACAACTTTTTTATCCATTCACATAATACTTGTACTTGCCTCATACAGCTGTACAGTACAATTATACGATGCATGTATTGCTCTATATGGATAAAAAAAAAAGTTGTGAATTTATCACCTCCCAACAAAAAAATGATTAACATGACGTTTTTTGATCAAATATATATTTCCTGTTTTTCTCAAATTTCGTCTTCCTTTTTTCAGACTTAGCATCAAAAAGTGCTTTTTACAATATTTACAGACCCATTATACCACTATTAATCAACTTAGCGTCTCAAACTAACAGTATGAATCAATAATGCTACTAATAAATTAATAATCATCTTTACTTCTCAAACTGCCGATATGTTGCAATAATCATATATAGATATATACTACATCAATTCTGTATAAACCATCATAAATTTGTAAATTAAACATTCATAAGGTAAAACATTATACTTAAAGACTCCAACATTGCCTTCTATTTTGATCCACCAGTTTTAGCAACCTATCAATCATTCAGAACAACCAACAAACCAAATCAAGGATTCAATGGAATGCATCAAAGGAAACCCCTTTTTGTACCTCAAAGGTTGACACATTGGAAAGACGACATCAGCGTAAACTCTCCTTTAGTAAGGTAAGAGATGCTATACACATCAACATTCTTTTTTTTAGAGCGGCAGAATACATATCAACATTCTAGCAACATTTTAGACAGCAAAATCTAGTTCCGAGGTATTACTGCTTCGGCCATTGTACAGTGGGAGAAAGATAGAAGACGTACGGTGAATCTGTTTTAATTAAGAGAAGTATGTATGCATCAGTCATATCCTTTGTCGATAGTTTCTGCCTCTACTCTTTTCTTCGTGGTTTGGTTTGATTCCGTATCAAGCTTCACCGGTATTGTAAATTCGTTTCTATTATAATCAAAATTTGTTTTGGGAATAACATATTTCCATACATTATGTTCAATGGTACGATGAATAAAGACCCAAAAATTTTATACAGTATGGTAAATAATTCGATTATATGGTAAGTTGGTAACTAATCAAACTTGACAAATGATCAAAAGTTCAAAACCACTATTGTCTTATTATCTCATTACATATCACAAACTAAACATGCACAAATTATAGTATGCATAAATAAGAATAAGAAGTTAGCTGATAAAATTAGAATTCTTGAATGGAACCTGACATAGAATTCAAATAGATGAAGGGATCCCAATTTGAAGTGTTGGCTGATCTTCCATTCATACCAGCACTGCTCCAACCGTTGTCAAAATGCGGCACCTGTCGTTCTTGCCAAACTGCTGTTTCGGGCATTCCCACCGACGTTTCTTGGGTTGATCCGGCTGAAATTGGCCACAAAGAGTCCATCAAACTGGTCTCAAAAATATTACTAACAAAGTCCACAACGTGCTCGTTTGCTTCTGGCCATGTTGTCGTTTCCGACACTGGTAGTGGCTCGTGCTTGTTTTTCCATTGCTCATCATCCTTGTCTTGATTCACGACGGGTATACTCGTGATAATATTTTTGGGTACAGTTGAAGGATGTGTTTTTCTCTTCACACTTAATACTTGATGTTGCATACTTGGAAACACTGAAAGTTTTCCCTTGTCCGGCACGTGCTCTGGGACAAATAGTTTTGTCTTCAACGTTATCAAAAACCCATCCTCGACATCTCCTGATCGACTTGCTTCCTCAAACGAAAATGGCTCAGCGTTGTCAGAAACACACTCAAGGATTTTGGGTAATTCAAAATTAGTGCGGGCATTGGCTCCACGTAACGAACGTGCAGCATCATCATATGCCCGAGCAGCTTCCTCGACCGTGTCAAAAGTTCCAAGCCACATTCGAACTTTTGCCGAAGAGTCTTTGATCTCTGCCACCCATCTTCCAGACGGCCGCTGACGAACACCCACGAATCTCGGATGTCCTCTTGAGTTTGACGCCTTCTTTCTCCCTTTAAGGCCGCCGTTTGTCTGCTTATTTGACATGATCAAAGTTTGTATTTGACTAAAATCGGATTAAATTCCTATATTTAACAAGAAGCCTTAGGCATCTAAGCATTTCAGAAGTAGACAAAATGGAACAAGTCATGAAGTTGACAATTTATGGAATAAATAATGCAGGCCTGATTGATTATATCGGCTTAAATAATGATCAAAATTACTATTTCACGAAATCTATACCACCTTTTGTTTTAAATTTTTTTAATTTTAAGTACGAACAAATTATCTTTTTTTTTTTCTCCCTAAACATACTTACGAAAAAATCTTATATCAATACATAATTAAAAAGTCACATATTTCACCAAATAAAATGGAAACTATTTAATATAGGCTAATTCATACAATAAATTTTCATTCTTTCTAACATTACTAATAATGACCATCACACAAATTAAGTCGACAGTCAATGAAACCGGCCGTCTTCATCCACCAGCAGACTATCCTGGCAAAATAATTACTCGTATAAGATAATGTACCCGATAAGGTGGAAAATAAGGGTGCGTTTAGTTGTAGAAAATGTTTTCTAATTTTCTATTTTCAATTTTCTAGAAAATGGAAGGGGTTGTCAATCTCTAGAAAACAAATAAAAATTATGAAAACGCGTTCAAAATTATAATATACTATTTTCATTTTTCATATTAGAAAACTAGAATACATGTTGGAGATGTGAGGGGAGAGGGAAAGGGGAGATGGGAAATGAAAAACAGAAAACATCAAAATGTTGTTTTCCAAATTCATGTAGTAAAATGGAAAATAATGTTTTCCATTTTCTTAGAAAACTTTTCTAGAAAACTCTAATTTAATCATGTTTTCTGTTTTCTATGTTTTCTTGGAAAATTTTCCTAGAAAACGAAGGTGTATTCTACAACTAAACGCGCCCTAGAATTTTATTGGTAGAATTTAAAAGGGTTGAGAAATTGGGAATTATGACTCCTCCCCCATTAAAACAAGCTCGGGGGTTACACTCCGACGATATAAAAATAATAATAAATTAAACATATATGGCCATGGTTATAGACCACACGTAACAAGTAACAGATAGCTTTTTGGTAAATTTAAAAAGAGATACATTTTGTATTTAGAAAGCTACAAGTTAAATTTGAGAAAATATAGATAGTTAAAAATTTAAAAGTAAGATCTTTAAATTATTGCAAAAAAGTCATAGTTAAACATCAGACCTTTGGACTAATAGTTATCTCGAGTTGTGGGTTCAAGTTCTGCATGACTTCTAGCAAACCGTATGCGAAGCTTTTATGTGTGTGTGATGTTCGGTCCCCTATAAAAACGTTCAAGTTCCGCTTATGCTTTCAACTTTTCAAGCTATTCAATCTCCCAAATCAATCTCAAACCTTCCTCGAGCTCAATTCTTTTGTAGCGCGAAGTTTAAGCAGTGTCAACCAATAAGGCAAGAAAAATACAAGGAAATGTTTTTATTGAAATTGTAGAAGGTAAATATAGTTTACAATATTGTAAATGCAAAACATGGTAGCATCTGGTTACATAAGAAACTCGTTTTCCTTACAAATGATCGGTCAAAAATGCAAGCAAATGAGACATTAAGATTCACTCTTCGTCGGAATAATTGAACTTTATATTGTAAATCAATTGGACCTCCTCTATAGCTTCCACGCTTCTTCTTTGTCGATCTTCTCATGCCGAAAGTCCCTGCAATTAAAAAAAAGTCTTCAACAGGCAAACCCAATTAAGATATAGATCCGCTGGGTGGATGATACAAACTAGAGGTAGAAAATTCGACCTGTGTACCAATGAAAAGGTTGGTTGGTGCATGTATTATTTCTAACGGGAGATATGTCTAAAAGAAGAAAAAAAAGAGTAAGAAAATAGTCAAACAGGTCATAAGTTACCACAATGTTTATATATTTAACATATCCATCATAAATTATTTTTTAAGAATTAAAATTGGACAAATGTGTTGCAAGATCAACTCATACAAAGAAGATTCCCATAACCTAAGCTGTCTACTTATCCAAAGTTAATTCAAAGGCTCGGCCTGGTGACCCAAATGCGGTTCAAGAGTTTCCTGTTTATCCCTACAGATTTATAGTAATCATTTTATAGTGATGCTTTTCGTTCTTATAAGCTTTGTTTCTTTACTACACACTTTCTTTTTTCTTTTTGAATTATTACTGAGACTACTACTCCTAGTTACAATGATTAAGACTTCCCTATGTATAATTATTGTATATTTTGTTGAAGACTTCCCTGTGTATATTTTGTTCAGGTAGAATTATGGTATAATCTGTTATCTATAATTTGTCGAAATATTCTATATTGCTTTTTTTCTTATAATCAATTTAACTAAATATTATGTCTTTATTTCACTTAACGGATCTATATATCAGTCTGAGAATGCTTGATCAAGCGACACATTGAACTGATAACTTTTCCAAGTCAATTAACAGTACAGGTTTAAATATTTTTTTATATCATTATTGAACTGAGGTCTCAATTTCAAACCTTTTTATATGCAAATGAGTCGACTCAGGTATTCTATTGATATTTGATCATGGGTCAAATGGCACAAAATTAGAAGAATAGTTCAAAATGAAACATGTCAAATGAGTCAAACATTAAACTGCTCTTCCAGTTGTGACTTGGCAATCTTTTTCTCCAGTTGTAATACGTATTCAGGCAAGTCTTCTTCGTGAATGCCAAGCCTACACAGTGAAGACATGAAACACCATGACTTGAGCTATTTTCGGAGCAAATGCTAGTTTGGAAAGTCAAGTTTTTCTCAGTTTCAGTCCACAAAAGGTTGAACAATAAAGATTTAGCAGGTTGTTAGAAATGGACTTTGGGCAACTGTCAAAAAATATGGCCCTATCAACCCATTGATCCATTCTACTTCTTAGCTAATTTCTTTGATTTGACCCATTTAAAACAAGCCACAACATAAGAAGACCCGTTCATATATATGGGTCAGAATTGCAACCTTTAACAAGAATCCTGGTTGACATTAAGAAACGTAACCAAAGAAGTTGCAATTTATTTTTTGGGTAAAAGGGTATACCCTGGCTCGATTTAGAAGTTGCAATTTAAAGTCCAGAAAGGTCCTAAAATCTGACTGCTGACAAGTGAAACAAAATTTTTACACAGCAAGAAAACTTGAGGATCACCATAATATTAGTCTGGAAGGAAATCTTATTTCTATGCAGTAAATGCTTACTTTTGGTTTATCTTGTTGAATCCTTCTGTGAGGATAGCCATCCCCTTCTTGTCATTCCTCATAAGCGGCTTCTTAATTTCCTTCTCAACATTCTCGAGTGCATCCATCATCATAGCCTCTGCACCTAATTCATAAGTAAGCCCTCTCCTGCAAATAAGATTTAATTGTCAAACAAAGAACCCCTGAAAAATCAAAAGGCTACAAGGAATTACAACAATCGAAACTCTCAAATTATTTTCCATGAATATATCAATAATCCTTGTCAGTAGTACTCAATCCTTTTCAATCAAATCACCATACAACATTCTGAGATGGGCTTATTCCACCTCCCAATTCTAGCTACACAATTTGGGAGGCCAAATTGTAATATACATACTTTATAAGGAGGCCAGAAAACGACTCGACTTGAACACTCTTTTATCGTCAAACTGGTGAGGTGAAGGAAGCAATTCAATTCAATAATAGATTTCAGAGTAGTAAAATAAATTGTGTTCAGGATCTTTCAAAAGAACTAAAACCATAATATTGAAATATCAAGAAATATGGTGATAAAGCTCATAGAGAAGTTGTGCATTTAGTCTTTGTTATATCTAATTCGATCCACTTTGATTTGAGTTAATCTTTGAGATAATACAAGGTCTTTAAAATGCAACTTTATTAAACCCCAAACCAAAGTGATATATAAATAAATAAAAATATAAATATTAAAAAGGGAAATTAAAATGATTTCAAAAAAACTAATGATTTTATATCCATATTCTCTAAAAAAAAAACGAAACAGGGAGAGAGTGAGGCATACCTTTTTATTAACTTCATAATTTAGGGTATTATTTGGATGCAGGGGATATGGGAAATGAGGGGCCAGTAGGAGCCATTTCTGCTGCATCTTTCTTTCTGATGTGGGCAGTCATCCATCGACAAACTCAAAAGTGAAGGAAACAACATTTCTGGCAGATGTTTCATCTTTGGGCATGTAAAAATGCGGAGATGTTGGAGGGAGGTCAGGTGTTGGAGTCCCCTTGAAACTGATTCCAATTTCTTAAAATCATTTATTTCCAGCCAAGTAAGAGACGAAGGGAGAAGATGGGATAATTGACTAAAATCAATCACATCCTCGTTATCATCTGACAACGATTTCCCGTATAAGGCTAGGTTTTCAAGCGACGGGGGGAAATTCTGTGGGCCCCATTCTGAGATGGGCTTTTTCAGCCGCCCAATATGGAGGGAACACAACTTGGGAGGCCAAAGCCCACCAGGAAATGATCCATCCAATCTTGGACAATTTACAATAATCATACGTTTTAAGGAGACTAGATCCAACAACTGGTGGTCAGGAAATGACTTCAGATTTGAACAGTCAATAATTGACAACACGGTGAGGTGAAGGAAGCAATTCAATTTAATGATGAATTTTAGATTTGGCAAATTATGAATCCATACATCTTCAAGATTTGGCATGGAATTTTTGTTTAAAAGCATCATACTCTTGTCTCCACCTCCTCCTTGATATCCTCCCAACTCCTTTTTCATTAATTTCTCACATCCCTCAATCCGAACATAAACAATGCCATTTGGAACACTGCAACACTCCATATTTTTACATCTCTGTATCATCAACTTCCTAAGAGATGTTAGGTAGAGGCTGCTCCCACAATCACCCTCCTCCTCCTCTTCTTTCTTTCCTAAACTCATCAAATTATTACAATCTCTTATTTCCAAGTTCCTTAATTTCACAAGAACCTTACTTGCCTCTGCGTCTGATTCCCACAAGTATTTTATCTCCTCGCACCAATTAATCCTTAATTCTTCAACTGCACCAATATATTCTGTAACACCTCTCCACACATCATCTGTAAGCCCTGAAATCCTCTCTATTTCCAACTTGGTCACCGATGAAGCTATTTGAACCAGACTTTTCAACATGCCATCACCACATTCACTTACTTTTAATAACCTCAATGAAGGTAGTGCTTCAAGCAAGACTTCAGCCAATTTAGGACAAGATATGATACGAAGCTTTTTAAGGCATGGAAACACAACCCCACTATTGGCTGACCACACCTCCCACCCCGGCATATCTATAAATTCTAGACTTTCAAGTAAAGGAAATGTACGACCAGTCCCAAGTAACTCCAAACCCACAACTTTCACTTCATGCAAGCCTTTAAAAGACAACTTTTTAAGTGACGGTAACTGCCCCAATGATGGTACAGATAAACATCTTTTACAGTCATGTATTGACACATGTTTCAATTGAAGAAACGACGGATCCCCAACCCAATTTGGAAGCTCTATTCCCCCATAAGACACCACTTTGAGTTGTTTTAAGCTTTCATTACGAGGCTTCAGCTCATTTAAGACCTCCTTCTCAACCATTTCCTTTCGAGAAACGTCAAACACATCACTCCATTCCACTTCTAACTCACTAAGCCTCTTTACTGAAAAGTTCGCCTCCCGTGCATGAATCGAACTTTGCACTTTATCCAACCCCTCAATAGAAATTTTCCCACATAGATTCTTCAAAGATTTGAGCTCAGTTATTTCAAATCCATTTTCACCTTCAATAATAATCTTGGATAGAGTTTGTATGTTACTTAAGTCACTAATCCCTGACGGTAACTTTTCTAACCTCGGGGTATTCCGAATGTCAAAATGCCGCAGATTTTTTAATTTTGAGATGCTGTTGGGCAACTTAGTCAGATCATAACAGCCAAAAACTATCAAAACTTGTAAATTGTAGAGATTGCAGACGCTTTCCGGTAGATGTGTGATGGGAGTTCCAGATAGATTAAGATACCGCAAGTGCCTCATCTCACCAATGGAATCTGGCACCTCCCTTATCTGAAAATTACTCAAACAAAGGACCCTTAACAATGGTAACTGAGGAAGTAAGTCAACGAGAATCTTATTCGATAAGTGGAAATGTTCCCAACTTTCAAACCCACCAACACCAACAGATGTTGCCATGAATGTCCTCAAACATTTAGCTGTGCTGATTGCCTCGAACTTCTTGTAAGGTACAAACCTTTCACGAACAAATGATAGATGACGACACTTTTCTAACACTTCTTTCCTGGTATCCTTATCTGTAGCATTGTCTAACCTTAAAAAGAACTCTCCAGCAACAAATGTCGCCAAGTCATTCATCAGATCATGCATTACAAATAATGATGCATTAGGTGCATGATGGAAAAAGGACCTTGACAACAACTCTTCAAAATACTCATGACCCAAGTGTTCTTCTGTCAAATTGGTAGGAGGTGATGGGTGCAAAAGCCCTTCTGCCATCCACAAAAAAACCAAATTCTCCCTGTCAAACATATAGTCTTTAGGGAACGAGGAACAATATGCAAACAACCGTTTTAAACATGGTGAAAGATCATGGTAGCTTAATCTAAGAGCCGGAACAATTCCAGCTCCATCTTCTAACCTCCATATCTCACTATTTACAACTTCCTTCCAGTAATCTTCTTCATCATTTTTTGTCCTCAATAGCCTACCAAGTGCTTTTAGAGCCAGAGGCAAGCCTTTACATTTTTGCACAATGCCTTCACCATGTGGTCTGAGCTTTGGATGTAAATCAAAGTTATTTACACCTAATGCATGTTGCGCCAATAATGATAAGGCATCGTCAAGAGACAGACTTGGCAGTTGGTTTAAATGATGGTAACCCAACTTTTTGAGCAATCGCTCCTTTCGTGTTGTCATGATAATTTTACTTCCGCGAGCACATGCCTGAATCGGACCCACCAGGGTTTCCCAAGCTTCATAACTTTCACACCATACATCATCTAAAATTAGCAGAAACATCTTATCCCTGAGGTGATCTCTAAGAGCTACTTGAAGCAGATTCAAATCTTTAAATTCCGTGTTTTCACCGGTTACAGATTGATAGATAACTTTGCTTATAGCGAAGCTATCGAAGTCATCGGAAACACAAACCCACGCCTTAAGCTCAAAGTGTTCTTTGATCTGCTTTTCATTATACAAAAGTCTAGCTAGAGTTGTTTTACCTACCCCACCCATACCGACTATAGGAACAATGCTAA
>JAOXNX010000028.1:4553444-4566794 GCA_028566075.1 Solidago caesia
AACCGACCCAAACTGAACCGTACTCACCCCTAGCCAGAGAGCTGTGTATGGCTGGTGGTGATTGATTTGGGTTAAAATGCTAGTTTTATAATTAAAATGTAAAATTATTATATTTTAAAAGATTTTTTTAACAGCCATTTAAAAGATTTTATTCATATGTTATAAAAAATCTTCATAAACTAGTTTTATATTTGAAATGGATAATATAATGAATACATGTGCTTGGTTAAAAAAAAAGTGGTTAGTGAATACTTGAAGCGGGTAATGGGTCATTATAGACTAAGGGCTCGTTTATTTTTCTAGTTATTAAGTGTTGAGAGTATTAAGTGGCTGAATGAATAAATAATATTTGAATATATTAAGTAATAAATAGATAATTGACGGTTATTTTTGTTTATTAAGTCAAAAAAGAAACATGAATTTTGACTTAATGTATTAAATTTTCAACCATTAAGTTTATTAAGTACTAGCCTAGTACCCGCGTGTTGCAGCGGCGATAGTTTATAACGCGCGAGATGTCGTAACGGTTTATATATGCTCTATGTGTCAGCTTAGTTCTACGTGTGAACGCTTTTGCAAATGCTACAAGGTTATACATCTCGCAATATGTACATTTCTAAGAGCTATACTTTCATGAGGATGTTATGAAGACCTGTTCATTGGCCACGGGGACCCGATCTTAACCACCTAAAGCGAATTTCATCTTTTACAAATTCCTTGATTATGAGGATATCCATTCATTCTTAACCAATTTTCGGCATCTAAATGAAAAAATTCGCAACTCCTAACTGCATGACAAAACAACATGTAGCAATAGCATTAACGCATAGACTTTTACAACACTTCAGAACACACCTTGACATGTGTTCATGTCATCTAAACACACAAGAAACTAATATCAATCCAAGGTTGTTAATCACAGTTGGTGCACCTAGAACCAAAATATAAATCGATGAACTCTATACGATCCAAGAATCTTAATCATGTGTATACACATCTCAATTTATGCATTTTTAGCTTATTATTTAGAGGGTCTAAACTACAACTTCCAGTAAGTTGCTTAACAAACTGGGCATTTTGCACAACTTGGCAACACAATGTGCCAAATACTCCCCCGAAAACGTCCACTTGTCCAAGTAAGCATACCATACCTCATATGCCTTGCAGAAGCACAAGCACGACTTATATAGATCCCATACGACCAAAACCCTCTAGTGGACTTCCAATCTTTTTCAAACCAACGTTAATGAAAAACATTAATCCAAAGCAATCTTCTTTCAAAATAAACTTAAAATCTAGTTCACTGACATATTCTACACACTAATTCAATTATTTCAATTTGCTAGTCAAAAAACTGTACTTTCCTCATTTCAAAACTTCAGCACTTTTTCATAGGAACATGCTAGTAAATAGATAGAAGCTGCAGTAAGTAATCTCGGCATCATTCAAATACAACAGCAGGTTATGCAATGTGGCAGCAGTACATAATAAAAATCATCTTTTAAGTAACTAAAGCTAAAACTTCAACCTGTTACTCCCACTTAATGAGCCAACCAAAGAGGAAATGTTGCATAATCGGAACTTTCTCCATAACCTCCAGTTTATACATCTTAAGCAATCCGCTATTAACCTTGTTCCAATTCGGGACGCCACTAATATCATCCAACAAGGGGGAGTGCTCTGCAAATAAACCACCTTTCTTAACCTTCTTCACAAAGGCAATACACTGCAGATACATATACTCATGTGAAAAATTCTCGAGTATATCATCATTATGAATCGACTTAGGCTTCATATACTTGTGATCTATCAACTGCGAAGACCCGAAAATGAAAGGCAGGAAATGGTAGTCATCGAGACCCCAAACCCCATGTGAACCCGCAGGCTCCAAGGAATAAACCAGCTGCAATTTCCGCATGAGTTCAAGGTATTTCACAAAAACTCTTGAAACAACGGCTGGATAGTCACTTTCGTTAATGACCCCCAACCTTGCTAGACAATACAACCAAGCAGCAAAATTGGTCTCATGTCCAGTTCCATAGTCTATGCGACTCATATTCCCAAAACTATCAGTGAAATAAGGCGTTAACTCAACTGTCGCAGAATGTAGATCAGCCGGAAGAAACTGCAGCATAAAGGAATCCGCATTTTCAGTCATACGACTATGCCAGTCTCGATAAGCAAGGTTCCCATATCGAGCAGATTGTTCAAGAGGTGGGATTTCATCAACAAAATGAGTTAGCGTCTGGAGGGTGGAAACGATGGAAGTGATGACGGACGACACGTGACAAGGGTCGGAAATCTTTTGACCACGGATGGATTCTGAGAGGGCGACAACAAACCCAATGAAGTTTTTGGAAGTGGTAGAGTCACGGAAACGGCGGATGTCATCTTCGGAATGGATCATTTTGGTCGGGGTTTGGAAGTGGTACGGTGGATATACGACTTGGACTTTTTGGGCTTGTGGAACTGGTGTGAGGATGATGGTTTGTTGGATGTTGTTGTTGGGAGGGAGGTTGACTGCAGGAGCACGGATTGGACGGTATACTGGCGGAGGGGAGGACTCAGACCATGATGGTGGTGGCGGGAAGGCGGTTGGCCCGCCGCAGTTCACGCAAGTATGGTCATGTTGGTGGTGTGATTCATGGGGAGCGTGACTAGGTTCCATGAGCGTTTTTTGTATACCTGTCACAATGATCATTTCATATTTTCATCAATAAATGTAATTTCTGTCCCAAAAGAACCGTCCAGTGTACAAAAACAAAAACAGACAAATTAAAGAAAATAAATTAATATTACAACTTCCGTTTACTAAAATGACAGTTTTATCCATTATCATTTATTTAACTCTTGGTTGATTTCTGCGACCTTAAATTCAATTCTGAGGTAATGCGAGAGTAGTTTCGCGAGCCAAGCTTAATAACTTATTATCCATTTCAAGGTGAACGAACTAGTCACATTTAAGGAGTCCAATGAGCTTAGTTAAGGTAGGTTTTATGAGGTATTGATCTCTAAAGTCTAAACTAGCTGTTTTTTTTTTTTTTTTTTTTTTTGTAAATAACATAAACCAGCAACGAGCTCAACATCGAACAATAATGAAAACTATTTTGTGAGGGATGGAGTAATAAAAAAAATACAAATTCCATTTTAAATGTCACATATTAAAGATCACACATATTATTAATATTTGTTATTATTATTATTATTTTCTATAATTACTACCTTAAATCAGTAATTCAAAAAAACAACCACAATGGAAATTTTCATATATGTAAGCTAGGAAAACAAAATTACACACAATTAAGCTAAAATACAATAATTATTATCAATTTATAATAAACCCTATAATTTATAATAATAATAATAATAATAATAATAATAATAATAGTACCTGTTCTGTTGTAGGATGTTAGTTGATTGATTGTGAAGATGGCTCGGAATCAGAAACGAAACCGGGTGTGTGTTTGATATGCGAGGTGCGATCGATTTTGGCAGTGCTAGCTAACTAGTTTTCCAGAACGAACGAGACGTACGTCACTATGTCAGTTTTAATCTTTTGGGCTGATGCCACTTTATGGGCTTTTACTTTTTCTTTCTTTTCGCTTATTTGTTGGGCTAAAGTTGTTAGTTGTTACGGACAGTTACATACTTACATTAGGTATTACTGTATTAGTGTATTACTCGATGTTCATGACCGGACCGGACATCGAACCGGCCTACTGAACGGTTCAAGGTTCAACCGGTCGGACCGGACCGGAAAAACCGGTCCTTAATATTTAATATTTATAAATTATAAAAATATCAAATGGTATATATGGTATTTATGTTGGAAAATTAAAACAATCAGGTGGTTAGTGGAACGGCATAATCATTCTTCCCTTGTATTCATACGTCATTCATACGTCACAAGTTCAAAGCGTGTCTCAGGATGTTTTTTTTTTTAATATTTTAGTTATCAGTTAACACATATATTTAACTTGGGGGAGTTACAAGCACCAACAATTGTTGGATCAGTTGGCAAGGGGAGTTTCTTGTGAGCTGCGCGACGCAAGTTCAAGTCCAAGCTGAAGCATTCCATTTTGAATTATTTGTTTCCTAATGAACCGGGCCGGTTTCAAAAACTCGGTTGGCCCAACGGTTCGCGGTTGAACCGGCCGGTCCGGTTTCAAAACAATGTTATTACTAATACTAATATCTTCCCTTTTTGAAAAAACAATATATGTTTAAATATTGGTTAACACAAAATAAAATATGTAAAATATTGTACATAGATATAACCATCCCTTTTTGAAAAAATAATATATGTTTAAATATTGGTTAAAAATATTTTTGACCGGTGCATAAAAATACTCAGTTGACAATTTGACATGTTACTTATCCATCCCATTTTTTTTTATAGATTTGCTACCTCTAAACTTGAAGTAGGAACTAGAATGTGAAGGAGGAACTAAACATACCTCCCTCTCACTTGACCTAAAACCTCTTGTGCCTTGGCACCATAACCGATATCTGCCCCATCCTGCATTATGCAATCTAAGATCATTGGTGGGACATAGAACTCTAGTATTTATTAGAAAATAAGGGGAAATAAAAGTATATGCATGACAGGGTAAATGTTATAACCTTTGCCCAATACGAATTATCTTGCAATTTCTCATCAGCGAATTCCACTTGATCAATTTTCACCCTTTGAAACGCAATAACCGTCTTTGGCTGCAAAAACACCTAACTATCAAAACAGTTTCTTTTATATACAATATAGAATGATTAACTGAAACTTAAGAAAGATTTTTGGTTTTGACACGGGTAAAAGCCAGCACACACACATTGGAAGTACAGAAAAAAGAGAACCACCATAATCACACGAAAAAGTTGCACATACACTCCTATAAAAAAACATAGAGGTAGCAATTTCGACTCATTTACATTATTGATTCGGGTTGTGTTTTATCACCTGCTAAATTTTTTAAAAAGTGAACAAAAACTGAAGCACCTGCAAGAGGTCAAAATCACTGCAAGACGTAATTTTAATACATAATCCCTCCTACGGCTTTTTATTCAAAAAACTAGGTTGTTTCTGAAGTAAATATAATACTTGCAAATCATATCTTTTCCGAATAATATATAATTTGTTTCTGAAAAATGACCTTCCCAAAGCATCTTGGCCCGGCAAAGAATTATATGTTTTGACCCAAACATGTTGCTATGAGGAAATGTTACGCATACCTCATCTGTAACATTTCGTCGTTTTTTGGTGGATTTCTTAGCATCAGATTTTTCTCCATTTGTCTCGAGTTTCCCATTTGTCTGTCCATCAAGCTGTTTATTAGAAGTTTCTTGTGGATTGATTTCTTCCTTTTTGCTTTTTTCTTCTTCGAAAGTTTGGGTCTTTTGGCACTTGGATTCTTCACTTATTGTCACCTCAGTAGATTGATTTTCATTTTCATCTCTTTTTCTTTTCTTGGAGCTCTTCTTTTCTTTACTAGACATATTTTCACTTCCAGCATCCACTTTCACTATGTCTGCTTCTTCATCTTTGACGGCACCATCAGTCGTTGACTTCTTTTTCTTCTTTTTTCTCTCTTTTTCTACGTCATCAGTTGCTAATTCATTATCATTAGAAGTAGACGGCATTAATTTATCTTGTTGCATACTCTTTTTCTTCTTTTCCTTTGTTTTCTTGGTTGAATCGTCTATTTTCAATCCATTTATCGTATCAATTTTCACTTCAGCTTGACTAGAAGAATACAAATCATGTTTGGTTTTCTTCTTCTTTTTCGGTTTTAATTCTGGTTCATCAACTCTCTTTGTATCAGATTCAACCATCTTTGTATCTATGACTTCTGATTGATCTACTATAACACCGTTTTCACTCTCAGTGGTGCCCTTCTTCTTCTTTTTCTTGGTGGTAGGTTCCTCATTGGTTGGGTATACGTTATCATAATCAATAGGCTTATCTTGTCCGAACACTGCAGCAAACACATCCAGTGTAAACACCATATGTGCATGTATATGAGCCATGTGCCAATGTCGCATATACAAAGATGTTAGTGGCGACAATTTCAGCTCGTTCTGGGTAAATAGGTCGCTTGGGTTATATCTTTTTCTAACAGGTCAAATCGGTAACCGTAACTACAATGAAAATAGGTCAATTGGGACGAATAGGTCAAAAGTCACCCAAAGTGTTCCAAAATGTATAACCTTTCAGAAATCCTTGAATTAAAACAAATTAGGTTATTTTAGTAATAGTAATAGTATAGCCTTTGTAATGATATTTAGCACACTAACTACGTAAAATTTAAATAAGTGTTTGTGGGTCCGCCCGGATCGGACTGCACGAATAATTTACTCGTTCGGGCCCAACACATTTGGACCCCTTATCCAAACCGCTCAGCTTGCAACCTCTAAAAAATATATCATAATCGAAACTCTGACTAAATTACCTGGTTTCTTGCTGGTGTTCTTATTACCATCAGCATTGCTGCATATCATGCAAAACAGAAACTTAAGCCAATGAAATGAGATGGGAACATGATTAACTATTTTGAACAAGACGAAACAATAAGTGTAGATAATATTACAAGTCATATGAGTAAAGGAACACGATATTTGCTACTTATAAAAGTCAGCTCATTGGTGGAACAGAACTTTGATTTGTATATTATCCATACGACAATACCTCGCAAACTAAAAGTTTTTAGCTACAAAAAAGCAGAATGGTCTGAAAGACGCCCAACATATACTCAAGTGTTTACGGGTAAACGGAGATGGTTTTCCCTATTCGGGTTACCAAAGGATGGCAACCCATTTTTTGACTCAGACGTAGCGGCCTAACCTGGGTTTTTTTTGCCCCTGGCTGGTTCCAGCCTATTCCCTGGCCACCCCCAAGATATTTGCCTAGGGCAGGATTCAAACCTGAGACCTCTTGTGAGGAAACAAGACTCCTTGCCACCAGACCACTTGGTGGTGGTTATACTCAAGTGTTTACAACCTCCTAAATTGTTTTTGTCAAAAAAGAACAACATTTTAGATGGCTATGTAAAGCTAATATATCTTCTATTTTACAAGTAAGTTAAAAAAGATGAGGAAGTGATGACCAATCCACCCACCCCAGTTTTATCTGCCCTTAAATTTACCCATTTGTAATTGTGCCTGTTATAAACTTATAACCATTACCCACCCTACGGCCTACGCGACACACAAATTTTGCCAGTAAACTAAGTATGCAGCTAACCAACTGTAAAACCTCTTTTTTAGCCAATAAGAAAGGTTGCTTGCAAACCGCTGTAAAACCTCTTTTAAACATCCCTTGAAACATATTATAAGTACAATTTATACTATCATATGATCAACCAGTTAACATTCAGAAAACAAAGCCTAACGAGAATTTCAGACTTCATGATTCAATTCAATATGCAAGTAAGACAGGATATTTTAGATCTGTTCCAACTTTAAAAAAGCTTCCAAAGTTTACCCATCTGTCCAGCTAAGTATCAAATATAGCCCAGATCAATCCATTTCTAAATAGGTTGATATTACCAATACAAATAACCAACCACAAAATGGAAATGCTCTAGTTACATCACCATTGATAAAGGCTCGAGCTCTTACGGTAAATGCATCATAATAACTACTTCAATAGTCATACTTGTAACAGGAAAGATACTAGAACTATAAATATTGCCTTCGCTCATATTACCACTTACCAGGCATTATATTTGCAGAATATGTCCTCCAAATGAAGTGAAGAAGCCTTCCAGGTATCAGTCTACAATATGAGAAAGTATGATCAATAAGAATTCCAATGTTAATTCTGATAAAGTTACACCATATCTAGCACAAAAGGCTTAGAGTTGTGAAAATAATATAATTTTAATTAAACATAGAACAATGTCAGTTTTACTATAGTAAAGTTCGGAAACTCAAGTTTATTTGACAGCTAAACATACGAGTAGACGTCTCAAGATTATTTTCCTCCAATCTAAACCTTGAGGTAGAGTGTAATCATTACAGATGAAACTCTATCATAATCCTCATAAATCCATAATTACAAAACACCCGCCATTAAAAAAACTCGTTACCTTAAAGTGCACATTGTTTTTGCAGCTTTCTTCCTCATGATTATTTGTCATGATGTGAAGTGCACTTTCAAAGCCTCAAAACAGTAAAGATCCTATACTTCAATTTTGACATAAATATGTGTTACCCCGTCTCAACTAATCCTGCCAACTTTTCTTCATCTAATTTACACTAAAGGTGGCAATTTTGGCCCATTCACTATGAGTAGGTAGATTTAGGTAGCATTTAATCTTATATGGATCAAATTTTTAAAAAATAATCTTATATGGATCGGATTTGAAAATTAAAAAAAGAAAAGCCAGAACTCGTCTCAACTAATACATGCCAACTTGTCTTCGTCTGGTTTGTGATAGAGATGACAATTTTGAGTTTTGACCCACTTACCAGTAAATGGGTCAATTTGGGTAGCGTTTTATCTAATATGTATCAATTTTTAATAAAATAAGGGGGAAAAAAAAACTAAAAGATGGACTGGTCAAGTGGGTCAAATAGGTTGAAAGTCACCCAAGGACTATTATTGGTGCATAAACCTTCTAAATTGTTTTACTCGAAAGTTTACATGTTCTTATAATAAAAACATTTAACAAAAATAAAATTTCCTACCAGACCTGTTTCGAATTGTACTAAAAAACTGACTTGGTTCAACCCAAACCCATTTTGGCCAGCTACCAAATCCAAACGACCTACCCTTGCCACCTTTGTACCATCTGAGATATTTAACCAGATGTTGTACAACAATGTCAGCTCATGAAGCCTCTATATAACTTCAAGCCCTATACAATTCAACTAGTTCATTACACTTCTAACTGTCCACTTGTCCCAAAGCATTTACGGTTAATAACCAAGAGCGAGAGAAAACTATGTTACTACGTTCAGTGATAACAGCAAATGCAGCATTTGTTTTTATAATCATTCTCAATTAGCTTCAAAAGAAAAAATAATGCACCAATTACTGCATCTACAATTGCAACAAAAAATCAAGAATGCCACTTGTATACTTCAGCATATCCCCTAAAAGCATTCCTAAATCCTAATAATATAGTACGAAGTTTATGAAAATGGCATCTTTACTAAACCAATATCAATGCTAAAAATAAATATATTTATATATATTCAATCTTATCCTCCTTTCTCTGCTTCAAATGTTTGTAAAATGCAACTACTTCTGCATATTCAGTACCACCACTAGTCACACAGCTATAAGTTCTGATCTCTAGTAGCAGCATCAACAACCAGAATCTATGTATGATTATCTAGTACCATATGGGTGGGTTAGCAGGTTGGGTAAAACATGTTTGGGTGAAAGGGGTCAGATTTGGTAGGGGTTAAAATGAGTCGACTTAGGTTGGGCTAACTGGAAAATAATTTTGTCCATAACGAAATACTTTTTATTACTAATTAATGTGTTACTCAAGATTTTAATCACAATACTGAAATAATAACCTACATCTTTAAATAAACCAATCTAGTAGTAGGCATTACATTATAAATAAGATGTTGGCTGACTTTAGACCCATTTGACGCATTTTTGAAATGTTCCCCTTTTAGTTCAGATTTGACCAGTTTGATAAGCCAAAGTTATCCATTTATAAGTAAATGGGTCAAAAATTATCACCTCTGCTATATATAACCAAGGCGATAGCAATTGTAAGTCCCATTTTTACTTTCTACAAGCCTCTAAAGTCTAAACAGAGTCCCACTATGATTCTGATTTTCAGATTATTTCTTAGAAAGCTTATTATTGGGATAAAGGGTTTTTTTTTCATATACACCAACATAACTTTTTAACAAAAACACAACCGCTAAGTTTAACATGTTACGTAACTTTTAGTATTTGTATAAAAAGCCGACATTTTTATATACAAACTATCATTTTTGAAAGCTGTATATGCATTACAAAATGAACCAAGCAAAGGATCATCTTATAGAGAATCAGAAGATATAAAGATTAAAATAACATAAAAAGTATAATAACTAATATGGAACAAACATTCGAAAAAATATATTGTAATTTGTGTTATTGGGAAATAAAATTACCCCCCTGATAAATCAACATTTACCTACCTACCCCCCAAGATAACTTTTACTTTTTTGAAAACCCACATCCTAACACCTAGGGCAGTAGGGCTGTAAAAGAAGAAAACATTCATCGAACAATTCCAGAACCATTTGGCAGGAAATGCATTTATAAAGTTTGTTATACAAACGAACATGGAAAATAGTTCATATTCATCTAACTGAACAAAACAACACGAACACTGGTCTTATTTGTTCATTTAAGTTTGTGAGTGTCCGATAAGTTGTTAGTTAAGGTTCGTTTGTTTCTAAGTAAGTATTGTAATATAGCAGAATATTGATACTTAAGCGAACAAATACAAACAAACATCAACAAAAACAAACGGTATGCATATTATAAACATTGTACGTTCGTGTATTAAAGTAGTTAAGGGCGAAGGCGCAAGTGAGGTGAGCACTCTTTGTCTTGCCATAGGCGAGAGGTGCAAAAGGGCCCAAAGGAAATAAGCTAGTAAAAGTTTATGGATTGTGTCATTGTGTATATGACACAATTGGTAATAGAAACATAGAAAAGAGCATAATATTAAAAATTAGAAATATAGATATCTTTTATTCTAGTACATAGATATATCTTAATGATACGTTACTAGAAATCACAAGTCTTGAACAAACTAAAACGTCAAAAAAGTTAGTAGTTTCTCATTCCCCAAACTAGGAACTTGAATTCTCTAATCATAATCACCTTTTTCGAAGTTAGGGGATAAGTTTGTCTTATAAATAAAAGTCAAAACAAGAGTTGGTACAACCAAGTAACCTTATCACGCCATACAGCCAAACAGCCTTAAGGCAAGACCTGGACACATTATACTGCAGCATAGCTACGTTGCTTTTAGCTACATATTTTTTATGTTTGTTTATTTTTGTTCTTTTACACTCCTAAATGGACTAGCGTGAAAAAGCTTATTTCCTCCACAAACAAAAATCCATCTGTTTAGCGTTCCTATTCATTTGTGTGCTCGGTTCAACTTAACTTGTGCACATAAACACAAGAGTCGGTTCCTTTAAGTTTCCATTCGTGCCCAGTTGGCGTTCGTTCAGTTTACTTACACCCATTCAATCAAGCTTGCATTGTTCATACATCAAACTCATTTAACATTCACAAACACATAAAACAACATAGAACAACTATACATACAATCATATATGTGTATCTATATACAAATATGATGAACGAACCTCAATACGAGCTTCTGACTGAAACCGTTTGAGGGTTTTGTTAAACCCATTACGATTAAGGTAATTAAGTATTAAAGCATCAAGCTTGACTTTAATTTCAGGGGTCAAATTTGTAAATTGGGATTCATTAGAAACAAGATTCATAGTTGTTATGGGTTTTGGATTGTGATGATGATGAGCAGAAAGAATAACTTGGCGAGGTTTAAATGCAAGTATGGAATTATAATTAGTATTAGTATTAGTATTTAAAGGGCTTTCTTTTTTTGTGTTCAAGTTGAGCATCACAATGGAGAAAGAAAGAAAGGGGTTTTTTTTGCAGGGTTTATATTTTGTGTGTTATGAATTTTAGGGTGTATATAAACATGTCAGGAAATTGAAAAATATAATTAAAGGTAAACGATGCCTTTTTAAACAAACAGGCCTTGCTTCTCCGCTCACAATCACTTAATTACAATCTCCGATGAAATAACAAAAGAGTTAAAAAAATTTATCTATCTTCTTCTCTTATAGAGGAGAACTTTGACCTATGTCATAAAAGCTGATGTGTCAACCAAAGGGCTTGTCCACATTGGATTATGATATCATGGGGTGATGAAATTGGTGTGTTTTCTTAGGTGTTTATACTATGTGTTTTTGTATAAATTTGTTAGTGGGTCTTTTATGGGTATATTTAATTAATGAGGTGGGAACTTTTGGGTATATTTAATTAATGAGGTGGGGGCTTTTGGGTATATTTAAGGTGTATGGTTTTTGAATTTGAAAGTAGAGTTAATGTCACAAATGGTCCCTATGGTTGGCACTATTAGCATTTTAGTCTCTGTGCTTGATTTTCGTTGCTAACCGTCCCTGTAGTTTCCATTTTCGTCGCCAGAGGTCCTTGACACTAACTTCTGTTAATTTTAGCCGTTAAATACCTCACGTGCATTGCACGTGAGGGTATAATCGTCCATTTCATAATCACAGGGACTATTTGTGATAAAAACAATATTTATTTTTTAATTAATGATATATATATATATATGTATATTACCTATTACCTATCTATCTATCAGATCGATTGATCGATCTATCTATCTATTTATATATCTTCTCTATATCATCTCTCTATCTATATCTAAAAAGAAATCCCATATCATGATTTCAAAAAATCAAGAAAATGGATCGGCGAGACAACGGAAAAGGAAGAGGGTTTAGTGTTTGTAGGGATGTCTTTCTAGAAGAAGATGAGGGTGCTGTGGTGGTGTGTCTGTGGCTGTGACGGTGGTGCTGTGGAGGAAGAACACGGTGGCAGCAGAACGGAGGAAGAAAAGGAGAACCCGATGAGAACCCAGATCTGTATCGAGATAGTAATTCACATTCTTTAAGTTTGTAAGTGTGTCCGGTAAGTAGTTTGAATGTAGATCCAGAACTAGATGTATCAAGTATAAGAGATATATGTATATATTTGTTTGCTTCGACTTCTAACCATTGGTTCACAAGACCTTGATCCTCGATTGTCCTTCCAAGTAAGTCGGTTCCTTGCGATTTGTATTTTTCAGCATAATAGCGTATAATGGCTCTTGATTCTGTTTGATTGAAAACACAACTCGGAAATATTAATATGTTGACAGCAAAGTATTACATACATGATGCATCAAACTTTCATCTAAAATAAATATTTAAAATAAAAAAAAAACCTATTTCAATATCAACAAAACCTTGCTTTTTGGTCAGATGGAACCAAGTTTAATAATAGTGTAACACCCAGCCAAGGCGGAATACGCAGGATGCACAGTTAATGTTGATGCATAGCACAAGTATGATAGATCACAACACAATTGCCATAGAATACAAGGTATAATTACATCATAAAGGGTATTCAACCCAAAAATTTAGTGTAATTACAAACAGAAGTGGTCAGTCACGCAGGACTGAAAGTAAAAGATGTTGCACTGAAATTACAATCCGTAGATAATAATTTAACCGCAACATGATGACCAAACACGCTGAAGACTCCACGAGACTCCAGAAGTATGACAA
>JAOXNX010000028.1:4577007-4593404 GCA_028566075.1 Solidago caesia
AGTTAGTGGATGATACTTGGAAGGTAAAATACTAATAGGTGTATTACATGGCACCGATATTGTTAATCAAAATCTTATTATACCTATAAGTGATGATATCTCATTGGTGGTATTCATTCAACATGTCCACGTAATCATCCTATGTGTAAATTCAAACTTCTCAATAATTGACAAGTAAGCCTTTTGTTGAATTGTCATTTTTTAACTAAAACAATTTTCATGTCACTAATAGAGAATTTCAATATGATACGAATATCTTGGAATATTTTGGCTCATTAAAGAGAATCTCAATAATTGCTCTCGTCTTACATGCTTGGTTTAATGCATGTGGATATGTTTATTATGCTTATGAGTTGTTGTTAAATATGTTCAAATGGGTTTTTATATGTCATGTTTTGTTGGATATGCTCTAAGGTGTGCTATGTTGTATGTTTTATTATTATACTTTGTCCTTAATGTAGTCATGTGATACTCGACCGACAGGTATGGTTACTTTTCTCTTACAATCACATGTTCTTTCCCTGTTTGGCCGGAGGTCCTTATGGAAACAGTCTCTTTACCTTTGGATAGAGGAAAGACTGTCTACATCTCACCTCCTCCATACCCCGCTTATATAAGGATTGGGTACTATTGTTGTTGTTATTAAAGAGTTGACGAGATTTTAGAAAAATTTAATTGTCAATACTAGCTTATTTTCATTCACCATTTATTTTTAACCATATATCTTTAGGTATATTTTGGAATTTTAGTTACTTATTTATATGTTCCATATTCAAATCAAACATTTGTATTTTGGAATTAGTATAGGGATATTTCATGGCAGGATTGGTATGGTTTTAAAATATTGTAAGTTGTTGTATTGTATAGTGTCGCCCGTGAGTTTACCGGGACGTTTGTGAATAATATATACCTTTAAAAAAAAAATTAGTACAATTTGCTTTTACTAACACAAATAACTATTCAGTTTATCATTCTTTTCAAAAGGATGACTTATAAATTATTTTTCATATTTCATTCAATAGTAATGTAACAAATTATCAAACTGTGTATCGCACATGTACTAATTTAATTTAATTTAATGCTAAATAAGGAAATCGACAAGCATATATATAGAGGGAAAAATGAAGTTGTGGCTGTCATGTACTTAAGCTAGGTATAGAACCCCTCACATATCAATTTTTTAATATTTGTTATATAATAAATAAATGCGCCCCATGAATTTTATTGATTAAAAAGCTAAGATGTAAGGGGTTCTATACCCAAGCTAAGTATATGACAGCCTTATATTCCCATCCCTCGTATATTGATTAAGGAAAACATAAATTAATAATGTTATAATAATGCAATACAAATCGATTACAAATCGGGTGGACCATATAAAATGAAAATCTCAACCCGAAGTCGATTATAACTCGGGTGGGTTTGCCAGCTCATTCATGTCCTCGGTGACGCTTTTTTAATCTATACATGTCGACTGCAAATAATAATAAAAAATAAAATAAAATAAAATATTTGTAATCGTCTTTAATAACTTGACCCACCGGAGCTAATCATCAGCAATCGCCGATCTCCCTCTCATCGTCTCTCATATATCCCTTTTCCACTCCCAAAATCCAATTTCACACACACACTGATTCAATATATATATATATATATTTCAGAAATCATATATATATATATTGATTGTGATCAAATTATTTCGAAATTATTATTATAATTACATTTGAAAAAAAAGGATTTGAAGTGGTGTAATGTGATATTTGAAACCCTAATTTCAATTAGGGTTTTCTAACGGACTATATATATATATAATCAATCATGTGGTTTTCGTTCTGGAGGCCTAGAGATCGTTACACTTTAGATGAACTCAGGTAAAAAAAACTCTTCATTATTATTATTATTGTTATTATTATTAGTTTCATCCTAATTAGAATGCTTACAGATTTATGTATATATATGTATATGTATATAATTGAAGTGTTTAGGAATTCTTAATTTAGGTTTTTAGAAATTTGTGACTAGTGTATATGTAGAGCATAAGGTCGATACCAAAAGATTGGTTTATCGGGCAATCTTTGACATGGAGTTCTCTAGAATACTTTAGAAACCCGCAAGATTGGTTTCTAGGCTAGAAACCTTCATTACAAGGCACATTTTCTTGGTTGTGAGGAAATTGAGGTGGTTAATATAGGACTTTGAACATTTTTTGTTGACTTAATATGGGCATTTGCAACTGCTTAGTTTATATCGATATGATTAGACTTAAGAGATAAACCCAAGTCTTCGTTTATTCGTATCTCCGACTTCAACCAGACACATTCTTTATTTTACTTCATTTCTTGTTTTTGAAGTAGGCATAGTTACCAAAGGCACGGGGAGCACTCAATGCGCAAAGGCCTCGAATTGGGCCTAGGCGAGATGCGCAAAAAAAGCGCGGGCCTGGGAAAAAAAGCGCACTTAAGTAAAAAAAAAGCCAAATGCCATTCAAATTACGAAATACCATTCAAAAATCCATAAACCATTCAACCAAAAACTTCAAAACAAATTGTTCATAAATTGAAAACAAAAAACCTTCAAACCAAATTGTTCATAACTTGAATACCAGAAGAAACCAGAAGAAAAAACAGAAGAAAAAACAGAAGAAATATAGATGAATTTGTCTCTAACAAATCATGGCTGTAGTAGTAATGTAGTATATAGAAGAAATATAAAATCAGATGAAAAATGATAATCAAGAAGAATTCAGTTAAAGAAGGTAGTTAATGTTGAAATCATGGCTGTAGTAGATTATAGAATAGATATAAAAATAGAAGAAAACATAAAATAGAAGAAATATTTGCTGACCTGATTAGAATATAGAAGAATATTGCAGATTAATGTTGAAAAACTGTGATATATATTAACTAATAAACTTATAAACGTGATAAATAAGGCATAGTTATCCACTTATCCCAATAAATGTTCATGGGGAATATGAATCAGTTAATATTGGAAACCCAAAAAATGCTTCAGGCATAATGGACTTGGGCCTAGGGTTACAAAGCGGCACTCGTGTGCCTCGCATGGGCTTTGCGCCTAGGCGCAAGAAGCCAGCGCTTATAATAACTATGGAAGTAGGTAATGTGTGTACTTAACCTGTATCTATGCAATATGTGTACGAGTCTTCTATTTCCGACTTAGTGTGTATGTAAGCAATATTTGTATGAATGATAGTATGCATTATGCATGCAATGTGTGTATGGTTTGCATGCATTCTGTATGTAGTTGATGTCCATAAACTAAGATTTCATGAGCTCCAAATGACTGTCAAAAACTCTAAATACAATATGTTTTATGTAATATGTATTTAATAATTACATTACTATCTGTAACTACAACTAGTTAATGCAATATATGTACTTGTGTATGCATGTACTTGATGCATGAACCATGTTTGATATTTTAACTGCTATAATGTTATTTCAGTTTATATAGATTCTTTTTCATTTTTTGATATGGTGTACATCACATCCGTAAGGCCTACACCTGAGCCCACACCTTATGCCTATGTCTCAAGGACCCCTTTGCGCCTCAGTGCTCCTTGGGATTTTTAACAACTTTGCTAGCATAATCTGAAAGCGTCAGATTGTAGAGTGCTCCCCTGGTTTTATCATAATTAATGGATACACTGACCACTGTCCATGACTTCATGTATAGCTGTTGCACCTGCGCAAAATTTGACCTTGGTGCTTATAGGATACTCTTAACCCAAGCATCTGTGCTTTACAATCTCCACTCTAATTTGAAAAGATGGCTGTGTGGATGACTAATAATTTATTGTAATTTGTAACGTCACCGAGGTTTTGTATTATGGTGTAAGCTATGGTCTAAGTAATGTATGATTGTGTTTATGTAACACCAAGCACATATATAAGAAAGATTGTACCATTTATGATGCCTCATTTCTAGTTTGTGCCAAAAACGATGATTAAGCAAGGGTTTATATTGAAGTAAAATACTGGATTAACAATAAGAATGCTACTTCTGATACAGCCCATAAAAACAATAAATATGTCTAATACGATGGACAGAATAGAAAACTAAATTGTAGAGATATCTAGACTCGGAAGGATGTAGATGATTGGATAACTTAGCTGTATATTAGAAAATGCAAGAGAAGAAAATTTCATATGGGGTTTTCTTTTCTAGGATATTCTGGAACACCATACAGTGATTGCTTGTAAACAGATATACTTCTATAAAAATCTAAATGATGCTTCTTTAACAATGAAAAAGTGATATGCCCATGTATGAAGTTAGAAGAACTGAAGAAGATAAATGGTATTGGGTTATTAATGAAATGATAGTCGTAGTTATGGGAACTTATGAAAATGTGCCTCTTAAAGAAGTGTTGAACAATGGAAATTTGTAGGGAAGTCAGGGAAAAAGGATTTAGATCTGACCCTTTTAGAGTGGTAGAGAGATATTAATGCGCTAAAAAAGGGAGATACCCAGTTTTAAAATTAGATGGGATCTTACAATTGGATCTTTTTTGCCTGTCTTATAAATTGCTGAATAGGCAATGATATATGAACATGCGAAACCATGATTACGTTCGAAGGCATGTATCTATGTTTTTTAAAACAATTTTAACTTTTTTGCTCAGAAATTAATTTGCTTCTGATGCAGATATTTAACTGACCAGCTAGCGAAATTTCAAGTGGTTAATGATGTTAACAAGGTAACAAAATCCATATTTCCATTATCCACAATATTTGTTGTATTTTCTATCTGGATGCATAAAACTGCAAGATGTAGGGTTTCAGTTACCTAACTCTTCCTTGTGTTGTACAGGGCGATGTGGTGGAGACTCTGAGATTAATTGCAGAGTTGATAATATATGGTGACCAAAATGACACAAATTTCTTCGAGTGCGTATCTTTAAAATTTTTACTTTATTTATATTTTTCAGCTTTACTTTATATTCTAGGGTTCTTCAAAATCAGATATCAGAAATTTCGGATACGGTATCAGATTATCCGAGTACCCGAAATTTCAAATTTAAAATTATTTCGATGTCGAAAATTTGTTTTAAGTTTAACTATAGTAAATTCAAGAGAATATTAAGTGCTTAAAAGCTAATACTAATGAAAATGCCAGTCTAGTTGAGAAAAATAACTAACGATATGCTTGAAAGTACAAAATGTACTTAAGAAAAAAAAATACCCATTATAGTTGGGATATTTTTGATAATACTGCAAAAATAAAATTTAATTAATCTATCTTCATTATGTTTTGAATAAACGTTGAACCATCAAATTTACTTAAGTTGAAATGTTAAACATATTAGAGTGCTAAACCTATATAATACTCCGTTTAAGTTATAACAAAAAATAATGTTTTGGATATCCTAATTATCCCATTGTTTGAAAATAGTTATTCGATTCGGATATCCAAAAAAATGGATAGACATATTTTCTGATAATTTCGGATCACAGATTTGGATGTGGATATTTTGAACACCCCTACTATATCCTGTCTTGTGCTTGTGTACACGATTTTTTTTTAATGATGCTTACTTAGCAGGTATTTTATGGAGAAGCAGGTCATGGGGGAATTTGTACGTATACTAAAGATCAGTAAGAGTGTGGCTGTTTCAATTCAATTGATACAATCAATGGAAATTATGATTCAGAACCTGAAAAGTGACCACTCTATATGTAAGATGATTATTCTGGTCATCTTAAGATGAACATTACAAAGTTATACAAAATGTATAGATAAATGTAGCGTCGCTTTATTTCTCTGGAAAGCTTTTATTTGCCTGTATTTCTAATAATGTTTTTGAAAATATGCAGATTATTTGTTCAGTAATGAACATATCAATTTCCTTGTAACTTATTCTTTTGACTTCCGGAATGAAGAGCTATTGCACCATTATATATCCTTCATCAGGTTTGCTATATTTTAGCCCCTCCATTGGTTTCAGAAAAAAAGTCCTTTACAATTATATCTTGTTTCATTTGTTGATTTCTTTCATTTTCTCTGACCAATTTGAATGGCGTCTGTTGAAGAGCAATCAGTGTAAAGTTGAACAAGAATACAATATCTTTGCTTGTTAAGACGGAAAAGGTAAGTTTGTTTCCATTTGTCTACTGTCTCTTAATGTTGATATTTTTGTCAAATTGATTTTTCTTTATGCATACGATATGAAATACCTTTTTTCCAACTGTTCCTATGCTTGTGCATTGGTGACTTCGTTCTTTTGATCACTTACTGACTTACATAATGAGCTTGCTTAAGAGTGTAGCTATATTCTTTTTACATATAGCGCAATCTTCGAGTACTTGTATGCTCAGACGTTAGCAATTATTTTCTTTTACTTCTCTGTTTGAGTCTCATGGAAGTGGGCATGTGTATTGTGCTTTCAAATCACTTTGTCTTCATTTTGATGCCAACATCTACCTTTTATACACGTTAAAAATGAACCCCGCTGAGTCAAGCAAAAGGTCTTAAAGGATAAGATGGCAGGGAAGGACATGAACCTCAAATACAAGAGAGTTCATCGAATTATTCTATCTGTTTCTATTCATCACATTACAGAAAAACAAAAAAACTATAGGACTTGTATGTCAGTAAGAAAACATTCGTGGTTTAAAATCTTTCACATGTTTCTTTTCTTGCATGTCCACTGAAATAGAGGAATGCTTTGTGTGTCGGTGCTAGTTGTCATAGGTCAGTTTGAAGGTCATGAAAGTTTTTGGCTAAGCTAGTAATTGGTTTAGAGCATTGAGTAAGGTAAAAATTTGTTGGATCGCCATATATATTCTGTTGTTATTATATCGAGAAAGAGCCTCACGGTTCACAGGTTTGGGTTTTGGAGATTGGCAGAGGTGGGGGAATTTTTTAGTGGCTGTTAATTATTCAGGATTTTGTAGTTGTAGACTTGTAGCTTGCAGAGTCTATGCGTTTTGTATCTTTTTCACTTTCTTTCTTCCTGTTCTGATATATTATTCATCTCTCGTGTGTATCTAGGAAGAAATAGTTGCATTTCCACTTTATGTCGAGGCAATTCGTTTTGCATTTCATGAAGATGGTATGATTCGTACTGCAGTTCGTTCATCTACACTACATATATATCATGGTTAGTTACTTCCTTTTTGTATGATATAGTTGCTTCCTAAAGTTAGCATTCTTCAGTGAATGTCTTACTCATGATATACTTTTGCAGTTGGAGATGTATATGTCAATAAATATATCGCCAGCGTACCCCATGATGAGTACTTTTTAAACTTGGTTATATATTTTAAAGAGCACTGCATCGGCTTAAATGGAATGATATCACCTACAACAGAGTGCGTATTATTTTTATCTTAATTTACAATCGTTTTATAAATTTCTTCAATAGGTGCACACAGATCATGCTAAGTCCATTTCTGTTTTATTTTTATTTTTTACAATTTTTTTTGTTTTGTTAAATACTTGTGAATATTTTAAAATATCATATAATATAAATGTTTAAATTAAAACAAGTTATAGTGTTTTTAAACTTGATTGATTTTTTTTTTTTTTTGTTGGGGCTATGATAAAGAGATATTGGGGAAGAGAGGTCAGAAAAAAGTAAATTATGGTTGGTGATTTTAGAGAGTGAAATTAGGGCTAGAGATATGGAATGGCATATGGGGCATGGGATGGTAGGAGAAAGTCATGGAAGGAAAACTCCATATACGCCATTATGACCCATTTTTTAATTAAAAGACCGATGATTGTTTCTTACACATTGATTTTACTTGATCTAAAAATTCTGCTAGTGTTCTCACCGTTCTCACTCACTTTAGTGTTCCACTTGATTTATCTTCTCTCTATGTATACACACATTTACATATATATATATATATAATATATATATATACACACACACACACACACGCATATACATACATACAAATATATGTATATATATATATATATATATATATATTCATAAGAGCACCTTAGATTATTTTTATAGAGCATAAATAATTAAATATATTCAAACTTTACATTACATGCAAATGTTTTTTTAACTCAATAAAACGAAGAAAACATGGAATAGTTATACGAAAACTACGGACTTGGCTTTTAGGAGAGGGCTTTGGCCTAGGCCCAATTGGGCTTTTAGGCCTAGGAGTTTGCTTTAAAAGACCAGGCTTATTCAGACATGTCTTTGACCGTTTGAGTTCAGACATGTTTGCGCTTTTTCCTGTCATATCTTAGTTTCATTTATCTGAACTTTATATTTTGTGATGACTCAGGAGCCAAGGTCCTGAATCAACCTCTAGCATACTCTCTGCAGTGGATATCATTGAAGACAACCTATGCTATCTTAGTGATGTTCTATCAGCTGGGATTCCTGATGTTGTGACGTTAATTACAGACAACATGTTGAAACTTCTCATATTCCCGATGTTACTTCCTTCATTGAGAATTGGAGTTTCCGATGTATAAATTTGTACTCATCATATGTCTCTCATTGTTATACAACTTCTGCCGTTCAGTTACAGTTTTAAACTTCATAAACAATCATGCAGGAAATCTCTTGTTATTCATAAAGGAAATCTTCTTTCACTAAACATAGAATCTTATAATCTCAGGGAAAGAAGTTCACTTCTGTCACCTCTCTTTATTTGCTGTCTTACATATTGCGGATCCTTAAGGTTAAGGACATGGCAAATACTGTTGCCGCTGCCTTGATTTGCTCTACTGAAGCCCCTTTTCAAAATTCTGAGGGTAAACTCAATGGCTTCAAAACAGACCATGATCAAACTTATGAGAGCCATGCTGATGATGATAACCCAGGTAGAAATCTGGATTCTAGTTGCAAGATAGCTTCTACTATGAGTTTATCAACTTCATCGAGTGTTCAACATAATTGCTGGGGTTCTCCTTTAGTTTTACGGTATGAAACCTCATGCAATTATACAGGTCTATATTGTATTCTTTATAGTAAATGCCAATATTTATCCTGATCTACTTTCGTTTTTCTGTTTAGGGATGTTTTAATCTCTTACATCACAAGTGGAGATGATATGCATGTGGCTGGCTCTTTGAGTCTTTTGGCCACGTTCTTGCAAAGTAAAGGTTGTGCTTTTATTCATCTTGTCTCCTGCTGCTTAGATGATGTTTCTCATAGTAGTTTTGAATCTGCAGAGCTTGATGAATCAATGCTAGATGCTCTTGGAATTCTTCCACAACGTAAACAACATAAAAAGTTCTTGCTGGTTTGTGATACTGATTTATCTCTTACATTCTGTAATATCCTTTGATTTTCTGCATGTGTAGTGTAAAAGTGAAAATTTGTATTGTTAAATCACTGTATTGTAATTGATGATTACTTCAAAAGCTTTTCCTGTTTATGCTTAACAGGATACAGTTATTCTGCTATAATTTAGAATGCTGTCTTGTGTAGAACTATAAGTACATAAGTCAACTACCGCCATAAGGGCACACGGCGTGGTCAAAAGAACCACATCAAAAAAAGTTGCCACATCAGCATCAAGCTAAAAATCACTTTTCACCCGGTGTGGACCATACAGATAGTTACTAATTAAAAAAATAAAATGCAGACATACCCTGCGTGAAGAACACGCTCATGGTGTGGTGACTGCCCTGAAAGCCGGTGTGGTAGCACGGAGTACGGCGTGGGTTGGTACCCACATCATGTATTCATGTGCCCTAAATAGGTTCATTTGCCCCTGTAGTAGTATCTTGGTTTAGTTCAGTTCCATACACATGATGTCTTAAGATTTCATCTATAGTCATTGTGGGCCTATTAGATGATTCAATTCCTTAAGTTTACTTCACTTGTGTGCTTCTTAAATTACTACACATTAGCTAAATGTGATGCAACTTGGATAAGATTTTTCGACTATAATTCAACTAGAAACAAAATACAAAATTGGCATACTCTCAAGAAACAACCATCTCTCCAAATTACCAACCTTCAAGTGGTAGGCTCTTTATGATGATGCTCAACTTAACCCTAGATCAGTTAACAAATCAAGCATACTAAACCATATATCACAATCTCTATAGATTATGTATAATCTATGTAGTTATAGTGGTCTAGAATCAAATATTGGTCAAGGACCGATATTTGAGATATCGGTTATCGCGGTGGGATAGCGGTGAGATAGAGGTAATTTTAATTTTATGCAATATCTATATATATATATAATAATTAATACTTAATAGAAATATCAAAAGTCAAGCTTAAAAGTGTCGATATTTGAAACATTAGTGTTAATACTTGCAAAAGTTAGTGTTTCTTTAAGTTTGGGCCAAAAAAACCCCGCAATAGCACCACTATTTGGACCGCTATAGCACCGATATTGGTAAAATAGTGCCGATAATAGCGGGACCACTATTTTGACCTCTATTTTGCCTGAGGACCGCTAACCGCTATAGCGCGGCTATTGATAACATAGTGTATAATATTGTTACTTATTAATCATGGAAACACAATTGTTGCCTGTTTTCGTGATGGAAATACCGTTGTTGCTTGCCGAGTATATACAAGCTTGACAATACTTTTGTCGCTACATTGCATGACAGTACTTTAAGTTTGTTATGCGCCTGTTCTTTTATTGGCTGGCAATTGGCATGTAATGCATTCTTCTGATGTAATTTCAGAAAGCCTTGGTTGGTGAGGATTCTGGTGAGGAGCAACTTTTTGCTTCAGAAAACTGCACATCAAAGGATGGCTGTGACGGTGAACTCAATATTTACCTACAAAGGTTGAAGGTATGGTGCACATCATAATCTGCAGTGTAGTTAACACTATTTGTTAATTTGAATTGTATAATAACTGAAGGTAACCAGATGTTTGAACAATTTTCATTATATGTTGTATCTGTCATTGACTTGATATATCTTAATGTTGTACACACAATCTTTTATATGAAAAGTGACACGTCAGCTGTTAATGTTATCCAAAACCTAAAAACTTCTGTGGAAACTACCATCATGGCATTAGCTTCTTGTTCTCGACTTTGGATAGAAAATATTAAAGAAAGAAAGGAGTGAAAAGAAAAGACAGTAAAGAAAGGTAGTAAGGTCTATTTTGCGTGTTCTCGAGTTGGAAAAAAGTGTAAAAGCGTCAAGTTTTGTTCATGTTCCCGAGTTAGAAAGAAGGAAAAGAAGTTGCCACTTTTACATTAATACCCTTATCGATGTTAAATGATTCGGTTTAGATTGTGGGTAGTCTAGTCTTCTCTTTCTTTTTTCTTCAAATCTGCCCACATTTGGGAGGGAACTTTTCGAGAGGAAATAAATTTTACCCATGATACCTTTCTCTTCTTTCTCAGTCTAAATGAAACACGTCAAGACTTTTCATAAAAAAGACTCGAGAGCATATATTTTAGTCCACTTTATTTCAAATTTACCTGCTTTCGCAGAAAAACAAAACTAGAGAACACACTTTAGATTCTACTGGAAGTTGTATGAGAGTTGTTTTCTCTACTTTCTATACTCTCATTGGTGAACTTGAAAGAAACCGACTTTTTGTGCTCTTCTTTTAGTTTCTTAAATTATTCTTTTTCTTTGTTCAGTTAAGTCTCCACTTTCTGCGACTGGATACTATTGATACCTCGTTTTTTCTGACAGGACCAGTATGAAGTATCGTGTTCGTATCAGGAAGTTGGACAAAGCCCGCGTGGACATAGATTTCTAGTACTTTCTGCTTCATACTCTTTATCTGTTGTTGGCATGCTAGCAACATTTTGTATGTTTTATTCTCTTCTCAAATGCTTGCCTACTTGGGATAATGTTTTATATAATAAGGCTTGATCGTGGTTGATGAGCTTGGATCAGTATACTTGAATACTTGATTATGGTAATGTTTCTGATGGTTTGAGGTTGAGGTGACAACTGAGCAGGTTGGGTAATTTGTCAAAATGTAAGTTGTCAAAATAGGTCATTTTGGAGTGGTCTAAAACGATCGAGTTGTGTTGACCTGCTTTGCCTTATAATTCTATAAAAATTATTAGTAATCTTAAATTTTGACATTGACTAAAATGATTTAGGAGGTTTTATGCATTAGAAGTGTACTTTTAGTTGGGTGACATTTAACCCGTTTGATCCAGTTTCTATTAAAACAGAGACATACAAGTTTGATTATATGGATCAAAACTGCCACCTCTAAAAGAGAGACATACAAATTAGATAACATGGCTGGTCTACACAAAATATACTCGTGTAAAAATAATGTGTGTGCGTGCGCGTGCGCATATACACATCTTAGGTGTAACAAGCTTCAACAATTAATGCCAGTAAAATGTATAACTTTGTCTTTATTGCACTATAATTTTCTTTTTCATGTGGCTTGGTGACTTGTAAAGTCTATAATAAACTAGAACTTTTGAATACATGGTAGTATCGGAAGCTGCATGTTGTTTATGTAAAATAAAGTAGGTGAAGTCTCTTTACCAGTATTTTACGTGAGCTGCAATTACTTACAAAAGTTGAAGATCACTACTTGAGATTACTCTATGAAACCGTAATATTTATTTCGTGGACGTCAAAACAAAAATCAATTCTGACTGTTCATTTATCTGTTTTTAGGTACTAGATGCGTTGATTAGTCTTTTTTGCCGAACAGATATATCAGCATATACTTTATGGGATGGAGGTTGGCTTTTTAGGCAATTGCTTCCTTATAGTAAGACCGAGTTTAACGCTTGTCATCTTCAATCCCTCAAGGTGAGTCAAATAGATACAATACATGACTTATTTCAAGTGTTTGTTGAGAGTATGCATCTTGGATGTTGCATTTGCTCTCTTTACCTGATCAAATAATAATTTATGTTTCATTTGGATGGAGACACAAGACCAGCTTGAAGAAGTTTGGATAAGAATCTGAAATCTTAACTTTATAGCATAGATAGTGATGTCAATATATATGGATAAGCGTGGCAATCTAATGAGTCAAATGGGTTAACTAAACAAAATTAGCTCAAATGAAAATGAGTCTTCTAAAGTGTACACAATACATAAAACATCTTAAAGCTTTCCGTTAAATTTTTTGATTATAGTTGTAACAGTATAGTTTTCCTAATGATATCTAGAACATTACTTATTGTCCTGTTTATGAAAATATAAAATGTAGACAAATGTTTCAATGGTCGGCCAGGCCATAGTGACACAGTAAAATAAGTGGGTTTGAATTATTACCCAACCTGCTGATAAGGATAAAATAGACTTCTTTTGTAATCAAAGCAAAGCAAAGCAAAACAACACAAAACAAAACAAAATAAAAAACAACAAAAAGTTCCTAAACAGCCATCTCCTAATAAAACTCATCCTTTTTGCATAATTTGGCCCATAATTCTAATGACCCTTCAGAAATTGAAAACGTAGAAATCCTAATCTGGACCAACAAGTTTAGCAGACCAAGTAATTACCATTATTCTAATTACTTAAATTTTGAAAATTAAATATTAGCAACTACTAACTAGACCCTTGTAATTTGATGTTACTGATTAGACCCTGTAATTAAATGTTATCAACTAGATCCTTGAAATAATGGAAGTTGATAGAAAGCATTGTCAAATTGTATCACCCGCGGCTGCTTACTTTCCCACCCCTAGTAATAACGCCAAAAAAAGAGTTTGACTTCTATAGTTTCTAATGATATCCCTTTTCAGCTTAAAAAGTTCACATTAATTGTCCATGAATGTAGATTGAGAGTGATCTATACGGTAAATCATCACCAAATTATATAGCTTGAAACCAATAAAGACAAAATCCATCTATGTGATTGTGAATTTAGTTGGGAAGTTACTAGGTATGAATTTACAAAATCAACTAAGGATTCTTTAGAAGGATAGAGCATGGTTGTTATTATCATTGTTATTGTGGTGGTTGTTGATGCTATTATTTTTAGTATTTTATTTTGTTAGGACAATTATCAGTTTATCACACAATCACACAAAATTCACACATATTGGCTTAGTTGTGTTGTAATCTAAGTTAATAACATAAATCAAACATACAACGAAGTGTCACAAAATTCTTGGTTTGAAAAAGAGCGAGGTGCCTGGAGGCCATAACGTCCTTGTAGCCGAGGCGAGAGGCGTAGGCGACTTCCTCACGTATAAGAGGTGACCTTTTTTGTCTTACCTTTGTTGCCATGGAGGAAATCAGAAAAGAAAAGAAACTGAGAACAAAAAACGGTTCATTGTTTGTTGGAGAAAGTGGTCGAGGGTTTTGGTTATGGGAAAAAAGAAATATGGGATTTCTAGTGATAAAAATGAATGGGCTTTTGAAAACTGATGTGGGCTTCAAAATTAACTTTGATGTGGGTTTAAAAAACCTTAAAATGATTTGGGCTCACAAAAGGAACCGGTTACATGAAGCGACTGAAGCCATCGCTTCTCGCCTCCCTAAAAAGCGCCCTGAGGCATTGTCTCACAGTAAGTACCTCGCTTCCATGTATAAGAGGTGTTTTCATGGTCGCCTTGCTTTGCCCGAGTTGCGCTTTTTCAAACCAAGACAAAATTCAAACATATTGGCTTAGTTGTGTTGTACTATAAGTTAATAACATCAATCATACATACAACAAATTGTTTGTGCCTAATGACAACCAGTTATTGTTATAGGATTCCTTTATAAGTTGTCGTAGCCAACTTCTTGATGAGCAAAGAGGATCCTGGTCCGATCTACTCATACAAGTGATATGTGATGAGTGGAGAAGATGCAAAAGAGGTACTTGATGTTAGTTGAGAATTGTCTGAAGTTAGTTTTTGTGTTTGTTTTTACATTTGATTTTTTTTTTATAGCAATTGAGGCTTCCTCCCCTCGAAAGGAACCGAAGTCCATACTCTTCCCACCAAAAAAGTCTTCATCGAGTGGTATGACTTATGTTATAATCATTGACTTGTACTAGAGGTGGTGATTTCGATTTTGGTTGTGTATATCTTAAGTGGGTCAACCCAAAAAAGATTTGCTAATAAGGGAACACTTTGAACATGTTTGAACTATCCCGAAACCTATATTTAATGCATACAGCCTCTTAAGTTGTCCTATTTAGGGGTTTTGATTAATATTGTGATATTAATGTTTTTGTAATTATACTTAAAACATTAATTAGCTATAATCTGTTTCTTGAAAACGACAAGAGAAAGTGTTTATAAGCCAAATCGATTTGTTTGACATTTGCTAAAAAACAAACTGTTTTAACCCGAATCGGTTTTGACTTTTGACCCATTACCCAACCTACCATTTTGCCATCTCTTATTTTGATGGTGTTTTTTAACTTCTAAAATGACTTTCTACTTGGTTCTCTTATAGATGTTATGCCCGTTGAATCATCTTTTGTTGCTAGTGAAACGATGAACGAGCATGTTAAGGTTTTCCTCGAACCCAGTTGTTATTGCATGTCGAAAGTTTGTATCTAGTTTGGTGACGAAAAATATGAACTTCTGTTTTATTATATAGGTGTTTGTACTTCTTTATCAGCTTCAATATTTCTCAGCTGGTAGATCTCTGCCAGATCAGCCTCCCATCTCCCCTCAAGTTGACTTCTCTGAAACTTCGCGAGCAAAATCCGCTGGTCTGAATGCTGTTGGCCCAAAACTAAGCACCGAATTAAATCTTGGTTAGTCTTGCTCACCTGGTTGTTAAAAATAGTTTTTTGTTCTGGTTTCTCTCAGTCTGTTGCTTTGAACTCCGATGCTAGTAAGATCTGCACACAATGGCTGTTTACTTGCTAAAACCTCTGTCAGTTGGTGTTAATTTATAAACTGTTAAGCTTTGCATGTTTTTATGCGGGGAGGGGTATATCATGTACCTAGAGGTAGCAAGTTAGCGATAGGCCGATATCAACCCTTTTACTTATTACTGGGTCAATTTGGGTTATATTTCATCTCTAGTGGGTCACAAATAAGCATAAAGATATCACCCTAAATCAGGAAACATGTAAATGGGTCGAATAGGTCGAAAGTCACTCGAAGTGTATTCAAAAGTAGGGGTGTAAATGAACCGAGCCCGTGCCTACCAGTGCTGAAGGTTGACTCGTTTATTGTTGAAAAGCTCGAGTTCGAGCTCAAATCGTTTTGGGCTGTAAGGGCTCGTTAGTAATTTTTAAGCTCGAACTCAACTTGAGCTCGGCTCGAAATTCACGTAGTTATTCATTTGAGATTAAAAGAAATAAAATTTAGCTTGATGGTAACAGTTTAATTTAATAATCTACTATCAGCATGAAACATAAGCATTATCCATTGATTCATAAACTTAATTAAAGGATATAGTGGTATAATCATTTGCAAACCAAACTTTAAGTGAGAACCAAGAGACAAATCTCAGCCACACATTTCTCCTCATTTTTCTCTCTCCTCCATAAATCATTAGTTTCATTTAATTCATTCAAAATCTTTTATCTC
>JAOXNX010000028.1:4593504-4606790 GCA_028566075.1 Solidago caesia
GGCCTAGTTTATTAGCATACAAAGTAGAGTAAACAAAGAAAGAAAAAAGGGGAGGGGAGATTTTTTAAAAGAAAGACTGGAACTCTTATTTGGTAAAATATACAAAACATTAAGCCCAAATATACAAAATATTAAGTCCATTATCTAAAATATGGGGACCCTAGACCTTTGAGGGCACAAAGCGGGTGCTTAATTTAACAAAACTAAGGGCCGGCCCTGAATATAGATGTTAACAATTTTTTTTGATATACCGAGTAATATAGTTTGTATTTTTTAAGATGTGGATATAAATTATTATGTGGATTGAATTACTATCGTCAATTTTTAATAATTTAATTATTAATAATCATGAAAAGTTAAAAAGTGTTGATTATATTTAAATTAAGTATTTAGTAAGATTTATTTTTTTATGAAAAGCTAACAAGTGTAAATTAATGATGGAAAATAGAAAGTGTAATTTAATAAGACTTTTTCTACAATTATTAATCAAATTAATAATTAAAATAACTTTTTTTTTTGAAATAACATAATTTAATTAGTCACATGTTTAATAACTTAATTTAGAGAATTTGAGAGTTATGATTGGTCAATTGAGGTTAGGTCAATTGTCTTTTAGTATATATTAAGATAAGATATTTATATTTAATTTATAGTTACTTATATTGGATATATGATATGATTTATTATATAGAAATAAAAAGTTAACAACGTAATTATTATATAATTATTTTATTAATTATTTGAAAGCTCTTATAAGCTTGAGAGCCTAAATCAGGTATGCATTTCACGCTCGAGCTCGAGCTCGGTTCGAACTCGTTTAAGCCGAGTCCGAGTCGAGATTTTAGCGAGCCGATTACGAGTAGTTCGACATCCTTACTGATCACCCAATGTGAGGGGCATCCAAGTAAATGTTGGGATCACGGGAGAACTATAATGTGTTTGACTTGACACAGTTTATGAAAATCATTGACTGCCTGTTAAATATCTACAATGACCGAAAGTAACGGTAAAATAGAGTAACCTAATTACCAAATCATTATCATTAATTACATTTAAGTTGTAACAAACTAACAATGATAGTATGTGCAAGTAGTAAAATTCAACATGCAAACATATCCATATGTATACTTTGCAACTATTGGTTAATTGTATTTTGCTTATTAAACATTTTGGTTATCAATTAATTTATCAATTAAAATAAATCCTACTTCAATATTTAGTTAGTTGATCGCTTTATCCGAGGTGTCTTTGAGGATTCCAAGTGTTTTCCGTTTTTAACAAAAAGCACTGTAACCACCCACAAACTTCCACCGCATTAACAATTGACAAACTAACCCACATATATGGAGCCACAAACAAAACGCTTGTTATGGAATCTGAAAACAAATCTCAATGTCAAATATCAGCAAACGAATCAAAATCTGAAACAAGTCACTAAAAAAAAAAAACTTTAGATCAATATCTGCACTCGTCACAAAAATTTAACCCTGTATTTTGAATATAAATGCTTCGCACAGTTAAAACTTCTAGATCTAAACCCTGAATTTCCGTATTACTGAGAGAGGTGGATGCCTAGAAGGGAAGGTGGCTGTCTGGCAGAGATTGGCTGTAGAAGGACCAAAGCGGAGGAGAGAAGAAAAGGGGATGGTGGCTGGTGTGAAGCTGCCATGACTGTCGGGGGGAGGAGAGAGCGGGTGGAACTGTGGAAGAGAGAGTAAGAAATGGATAGGTTTGTAAAATGTGAGAGTATTCATCATTAATGTGTTTGCATATGCTCAAAAAATACTAATATTATTTTTAAATTCATTAGAGACGAATAGATTTTGTAAAAACTTTTATGAAACCACACCCACGACCCACCTCATTTTCCAAATCAGCAAAAACTACTATGTCATCTTTTCTCTTAACTTGTTACCTTTTACAAGGTATGTTGCCCTTATTCTTGTAAAAACTAAAATGGGTTCCCCTAAATAAACTTTGTTTTTTCTTCTGGAAAGGCCCCTTAAATGAGTATGAACATTTACCCAATGTATATTACCTGTTTTTTCATTTGACCTTATTATTAAATAGACCAGCGAATGTGAATGCTAAATCTTTCTGACAATCTAAAGCTTTGATGAAGGGCCTCAACTGTCTGATCCTTTGTTAGACTGTTAAGTCATCATATATTGCTTTCTGGAAGTGGTTCTTACTTCCATGGGATTATATTGACTAGATGTGGCAGTTTCAACCACTTTACTTCTAAATCCGTTGATTTGGGATATGTTTTCTTTCTGTAATAGTACTTAACGCATTAATCATTTATAAAAGGTCAAAAAATGGTGTTCCAGTTTAACCCAACCCTACCCATACCAAAAAATGACCCCCTTAGACATATGTAACTGTATGTATGTGGCTAAGTCTCGAGTTTCCAATTTCAGTTGATGCAGTCCCATGTAGAATTGCTTTTGAGAGAGGAAAGGAACGTCACTTTAGCTTTTTGGCGATTTCTATGGGAACTTCTGGATGGATAATCCTTGCAGAGGAATTGCCTCAGAAACCTCGTTTTGGAATTGTTCGTGTTGTCGCACCTTTGGCTGGATGTAATGTAAGTGTACATGTAGTTTTTAAGTTGTGCAAACTACGGCCTTTTAATCTTGAACCTTGAAACAGTTTTTTCTCGGTTCATCACACCTTTGTGTCATTGCACTAACATATTGTCAAACTGATGGTGTTCATGGGCTTGTAACTGGACCAATAAATGAACAATAACGGAATGGAGATATTTAATTAAATTTGAAATTGAAAAAATAATGGAACTGGAAAACCAGTTAGCTAGCTGTCCGGTTATGGTTTATAACTGTGTGTTTCCAAACCTAACCTTGAACCAAAATAAAAGTTGTCTTTTAATTTTAACAAATAAAGTGTGAGTACAATTTTGCTTCTTTTCATGTTTGAAAAGTATATTTTGAAAAGAAGCCCCAAACCTGGTCTTCCAAATCCTTTAGAGCTGAATTGTTGCTTATACTTGAGGCCTGGCTATATAACCTGTTGTTGCTTATCACAGCCAAGAATTGATGAAAGGCATACAAGATGGTTACACCTTCGAATCCGCCCATCTTCTTTACCCGTAACCGAAACTTCAAAAAACTTTGCCAACCTTAAACTCAAATCAAAATCAATGGTTGATGGAAGATGGACCCTTGCATTCAAGGATGAAGATTCTTGCAAGTCAGCTTTGACCATGATTCAGGAAGAGATTGACTTGCTATGCACTGAAGTAGAGAGAAGACTTGCACCTTTAGTATCTGAAGAATTGTGAAACAATTCGAATTCTTTTGGTCAACATTCAACACATCCCGAAACATCATTATTTTAATCCGTCTGGGCATGGGAAATAAGCCTTTTGACCTTACAAATAATGTCTTGCCTTCTAACATCCAGCTGCCGGTCTGTAAATGTCCATAAGACAACCTTGGCTCAGGTACATAAGAAATATAAGAAATATAAGAATTATAGATAACATTGTATGTCATATCTTTGTATATTAGGTCAATTCACTCGCTTTTGGATATTTCTTTTAACTCTACTTTTTCATACCCGTTTGCCCTTAGGATTCTTTGTTGTTGTTGCTTATATGAGAACAATGTAAATCATAATTGCAATTTGAGTTCACAGTGAAATCTTGTTCCGGTGTGCATATTGTCAAGATCAAGTGTTCGATGGCCTGTCAAACAGGGCTTATTATATTTATATATATTTATTACTTGTTCTTGTATGCTTTTTTAGCCTAATTGGAGGCAATGAATGTTGAGATTCTGATAGCACACAAGTTGATGAGAAGTGTAACAATGATGGCAATTACAAATAATCGACGTCAACAAAAACCCTTGAGTCGACCCAATATCCCCACAACAGCCTTCGCGACCAGGTTTTGCAATAAACATAAAGTTTGGTGGTGAATTGTAATTCGGTCCGTTGGGAGGATCCTTAAACTGCCATACTCACTTGAATTCTAAGTATAAGGAGGTCAAAACATATTCTTTAATAAGGTTTAAACTGGTGCAATGATACCCGATCGACCCAACTTTACCAAATGCCCACCACTGGCCCTTCCCTTTCTGGGTCTAGTTTTTTTGTGGCGTTTCTGTTGGTTGACGAGGAAAGGGGTTTTGACCTAGAGGTGTACGGTGTACCTATGAGGGAGGATATGGGTGATTAAAAGCTGTCTTTATTTTTCATCTGAACGATACCTGAATAAATACAAAAATGGCTGGAACGTTTGGACTATGCAAATCAGTAATTGGAGATGTGATTTCAAATTGCTACAGTAAACTGCTTATAAGCAAACATGCAAACATATATTGATGAACATCTAAACGAATCTTCACAACGTAAACGAATGAATTGAGACTTGTACACAAGCATAAATTGATGAACATCTAAACGAATCTCCACAACGTAAACGAATGAACCGAGACTTGTATTCCTATTTATTGTTAACTAAATGAGCTTGAAATTTGATTCATGTTCACTCGTTTACTAAATAAGTTACACATAAATCAACTTCTTGCCAAATAAAGGGTTCATGTACTCCCGGTTCAATGGTTCACGTCTTCCCACCAAACAGTCTATCTCATTTTTTTCAACTATATATAGTTATTAAGTAACCATTTGATTTATGGAGAAATCTCATGTAGCAATACCCAAGTTGGGTATTGTCATTTTCACACCGTCAATATGTACATTTAATAAACTTTAGGAGACAAACGATTATTTTTTTCTTTATAAACTACAGGTGCGATGATTTCCCCTTGATTTATACACAATGATGATCTAAAAGAAATCGGAAAACCCGTGACAACATGCGGACATTTCTAATTAACATTTGAAATTTGAAATGTGTTGCAAGTTGTATGTTTTGGTAAATCGATAAATAGAAATGATATATTCTGTTAAAAAATAGCATAATAATCCTCAATTCTCTCTCGATCTAGTTGTTATATACAGTTTGCCATCTATAAAAGAGTATATCTTTATAAACTCTTGCGAATTAAAATTAAAATTAAAAATACAAGTATATTCTTTTAGATTTTTAACCAAAAATCTTGGTGACAGACAGACGGCGAATAGGATGGTGAAAGCGGTGGTCGGAGAAGAAACTCAACTTAATTCCGTCGAAGACCGCCTCAGCCATTCTGCTCTCTCTTCCCAGGTCTCTCTCTTTCTCTCTCTACACACACACACACACACACACACACACACACACACACACACACATACAGAAGATACAGTTAATTGAAAAGAAGTTAATTGTTGACAGGTAGGGTTAGTGATTGGGAAAGTAAGTAAAACTTTGGACAGAGCTTTTGTCTTTGATTTGATTCCCACGCCGCTTAACGATTCCGGTGATTCTGCTTCATGGATCATTGAAAACAAAGATGATAATAGTAGTAATAAGAAGAAAGGTGGATCGAAACCGAAATCTCAGTCGGATTCTTCTTCGGTTTTGTCGATCGATAAGGAGTGGGTGGCCGAACATGCTCGTCAGGTTTGATTCCGTATGATAAACTTACTAGTTACTATTGCATTCTGAACAAGTGTTTGTTAGATTGAATAGATTGTGAATCTAGTAGTTGTTAATCTGCATTGCACTAATTATCAGTGATGTAGTGATTATAGTTGCAGTAAAACTAGGCTACTTGGTTTAAAAGACTATAATCTCTTAATCTACGAAAGTAATGTGTGTATTGTAGAAATTCTGTGTGTATCTCTTGTTCACACGGCATTGCCACTAAAATAAACGTGACAGAATATTGGAAAAAGTGACGCCATTGAACGATGTATGTATGAAATGGAGATAGATGAAGTTGTAAGAAGGATGAAACGTAGATATAGAATGGTTCACGAATAATGCCAAAGCGGAAGGTTTATTAATGAAGGGGATACTTGTAATCGTAGGAAGGTGTATATAGTCAAGAGTATCGAATAAAAGAGGCGATTACTAAAACTTACTTATAATTGAGTCAGTTTGTGCTATGTTTGTTTGACAAGTCAAATGGGTGTAATCACAAAATTTAGCTAAGGAAATGGGTCAAATGGTTTATGGGTCTAACAGTTGGGAAGTCATTGAAAAAAATAAAGTTAGAATGCATTGTAATATTATAGTTCCGTAATAATATTTGAATATGAGTGTTTTATATGTATTTATAAAGGATGAAAAAGTGTTTGTGGGTCAACCTAACATGACCTTACCAATGATAATAATAATTAGAAAGTATTTGTTTTGACCGTGTGTCATTACCTAATCCACCTATGGTGTCACCTCTTGTTTGGAGTAGTTAAAGTATATGACCATTTTGAGTATATGATATGCATCATATGTCTTTCCATTAACTAAATTAAATTGAGTGCTGCAAGTCTTATCATTTTTATAAACTTCTTAAATTATAACTGCAATAACATGAAAGGATAGCTTAAATAAGTACTTGAAGTGCCTTTGTTGGTAATGCACGTTGGAATGGTAAACAGGTTTCGAGAATGCTAGTTGGTGGCATGAAAGTGGTTGGCATCTACATATGGGTGAATGAAAGCTTGTTCAAGAATTCGACTTTAGTTCTTTGCCAGGTTCACATTTCATCCTACTTTTCTAATCAATAAATAATAAACTATATCCATTATGTTCTAAGCTGCAAGCTACATTTGTTTGAGATTAATGAGTTTGTAAATTTTTTCCAAATTCCTATATAAGTTTGACGAGTACTTCGAGAATTAAAGTGTGGTAGTTTGTGACATTATCACACATTTGTTTTGAGTATAGATTGTGAGTCCATAATAAATTATTGGCAGTAGGCTATCAACCTGCCTTCAGTTTATTTGGAAGTTATTGGGTTACCATGCTGTTTTGATACCTCTCTTTCTCTATGTCTTTCTTTCCACACACTTAAACACATATCATTAGATGCATGCATACGCACTTAAACGAGGACTTTGAGAATTAAAGTGTGGTAGTTTGTGACATTATCACACATTTGTTTTGAGTATAGATTGTGAGTCCATAATAAGTTATTGGCAGTAGGCTATCAACCCGCCTTTAGTTTATTTGGAAGTTATTGGGTTACCATGCTGCTTTGATACCTCTCTTTCTCTATGTCTTTCTTTCCACACACTTATACGCATATCATTAGATGCATGCATACGCATACGCCTTATCTCTCTCTCTCTCTCTCTCTCTCTCTCTCTCTCTCACACACACACACACACACACTTATGAGACTGGCTCTTGAACTTTCAGGCTGTAAAAGGAGTTGCAGACGCAGCTCCTTTTAGAGATTTTGGATGGGACGAGAGACTGCTTATTCACATAAGCCTTAGTCCAAGGAGGTTATACACTCTCTTTACCCCTCTCATACCACCGGACCAAGTTCTTCTGTTAACATCGTAACATTTAATCTTGCTTAGGTGGACATGCCGAAATTGCTCATTGTCTTCAAATATTACCTCAAGCAGTCTACGGCCATGTGATTTCAAAATGGGAAGAGTTTTATCTACCCTTCAGAAGTTTAAATGCGTTTACAACTTTGACATAAGGTAAACTTACTTATATTGATATTTGATCCTCTGTTCAAATTTTCTTAGCAAGCCTTATGCAAAAGAAATTGGTGTGGATTATTGGGCATCTGATTTAAGTATAAAACTCCATCCTGTATTCAAAGTTTGAGGCTTGATCAATTTGTTAAGTTTATAATTTTCTACTGTATTTTGTTTGCCTGTAGTTTCTGAACACATAGTTTATGTTTTTTTAGTGGAGTCATGTAGTGTTCATATGAAGAGTGTCGTGTTTGTGGCCTATGTGTTAGACGAAACTGAAAATAGAATTTTCATCCCATCCACTCTTATCTATTACTAACACCCTCACTAATCTCTATAGCCCTCTAATCTTGGTTCCATAAAACAATGATATTGGTCTTACTAGTTCCTGTTTTTGTAGACATAAAAGAAAATCACAAGTGGACTTCATAATCTAATGAGAATAGATAAAAAAAAAATAAAAATTTAAACAATACATCTGGTCATGACTCGGTGCAGGGTCTGATGAGTGATGTGGGATGTGCCAAGTTTCTGTTTCGAGGTCCGTTGTGTCCATGAGTGCAACTAAGTTACAAATAATAACTTGCAGTACCTTTGGATGCTATGTAGGGTATATGCTGTTTTAGACTTTTAGTATATGGTAGTTGCTTTGTTTTTCTAGATGGTTAGTGTTTGGATGTGAGTTTTCAATCTGATCATATCGACTTACAAGAATCAGAATGAGAATCAGATAAGGAGCTGCGAAGTAATTTAAGTTATGCGTAGCCAGAATTTTCTCATCCATTTCTCGAATTTGCTTGTTTTGGCCCAAAAAGAATCTGATAATCAGAATTAAGATTGGTTTCAAACATTAAGGTATTCAATCAATTAGGTTTGCATGTTGCAACACATTTAAACAACCCATTAACTTCTTTTGTTAGTAAATCATTTTTTTTATGTGTTTTTTCTTCTTTGCTCTTACATATGTATGTGATTTTTTTCAACAATCTATTAATACTAACAAGAAGAGCTGTCTTATCCCAGGTTCCCAATATTCCGTGAGAATATTTCAATTCCTGAAAAGTTTTCCGGAATTCTTCGTGATGTAATATCAAGTCATGCTGATGAACTTAAAGGGGCCAAGGCTTTAATTGATGGAGATATGGTATGCATCTTTTAGGATTATAAGTTTAAAACTAAACCTCCTTCTATACTGTATATAATCATGAGTTCTATTGCTTATTGAAATGCTTCTTTTTTCAGAAATTTTACTTAAGAAAGAAAAAAATCTATTTACAGCTTCATCCATTAATTTGACTGATCATCAAAAGTAACATTTTCCTTGAAAAGTAGCTGATTTTATGATTTGAGGTGTGAGGACTGTGAGTGTATTGGTTTCTGTTGCAACTTATTTGTTTTTCTAAGACGATATAATCCTTTGAAAATACGTAGTCTTTATGCGCATATGCCAGTTCATGCAAAAATATTATAAGTGGTGGGAGTTGCATTTTCAGTTAGTATTAACCCATGTAACCTCAGAAATATTCAGTGTTAACGGTATGCAGTAGTAGTAGTATATAACATGGCATGTTTCATAAATATTGACAATTGACTTTTACTGTGTTAGTTGCATGCTGAAGTTTATCCCAACTTTTAAGATTATCTAGTACTTTGGCTGAAAGTTTCAATATTGTTCAGGTGAATGTAGATGAGCTATTGGCATTTGATGGTCTGCATGAAGTTGAATTTCTTATGCCTTTTATGCAACATACATCTTTTCAAGGTATCTCAGCTTCCCATGTCACTTTACTCTCTGGCAATTTTGGTCCACTTATGAAATGGGTTGATTTGGGCTATGTTTTATCTAAAATGGGTCATTTAAAAATCTTGGGTAAATAGGAATTGGCAGATGAACAGAAAGTTGCCCATGTTATATTTAATGTGCGCAACCTCCTGAATCACTCTATTAGTAGATTTTTATTATCATTGTAATCGTAAAGTTTCTTCAATCATATTAAATGCATTGGTTATCTATGAATGAATCACTCTATTCTTAGATTTTTATTATCATTGTAATCGTAAAGTTTCTTCAATCATATTAAATGCATTGGTTATCTATGAATAATAAATTAAAAATTGTAAATTGTATGCAGGTCAAACCTGACCCAATAAGTATTCATTTTGACCCGTTACCCAACCCACCTATCTTGTCACCTCTAAATCTAACATGTTACAGTTGACTTTTTAAGCATACAGTCCAGAGGAGGTTGTTGGTATTCTGGTCTTTACTGGCTCTATCTGTTCCTTTGCATATTCAAATTCCAAAGAACCAATCTCACAAGCTTTGGCTGATATAAAGGTATTTGAGACAGGCCTACGAGTTTCATGTTTTAACTTTCAACTTAGTGTTTGAGTTTACTTATGGTTTTCTTTTTCATTCTCATTTTTGTGTTTTTGCTTAGGGAGACATTATTTCAAGCCTGCACAGTAGATTAGATATCATCTGTGATGAGGCCGATGGGCAATTGGATTCAGTTGCAGATGATGGTGGGGAATCAGTTAATGGAATTTCAGCTCAGATTCCTATTCCGCAACTTCAACTACAGTTCATAAGGTCAGATAGTTTCCATGTACTGTGAAAGTATTTTAACTGAGTGCGACTAATGATATTCTGGCAGTTTCTTTCGATGTCTTATTCTAATCGCTCCCACATTGTTATGCATGCCATGAATTTATCAACTTCTTTACCGTATCAGAAATATGCTATAATATGCTATTAGCATATTGTGCATCAATTATCAAAGTCCACGCCATCATTATTTGTAAGAGGTGAAACAAATGCAAAAACATGGACATGTGTACATATGCGTATGCATAAACAGACATCATGGGGATATTGGTTCTGGTTCTAGTTGTAGTATCATTCTTTTTGTTCTCAAAGCCATGGAGAATATGTCAAGCCTTCTTTTTCTTGTAAATATGCTGCAGATTTGGCGATGTGATGTTCTGATAGTGACATTTTAATTGAGTTCTAAATATTTTTGTTGATTATTTTGTTGACAGTAAACAATGTAGTCTTGCTTTCCCTCGAAGAGTTTTTGTTCCATGGCTGGGTGATACATATATATGCGACTACATACAACCTTCTGAAACACTTGAGGTCTGTATTTGAAATTCTCTATTATGGCTTGGTAAAATCTAGCCTCCAAATGTTGGTCATGTTACTAGAGACTGCTAATGTATCATCTCTAAAACATTATTCCTTGGTGATTTTAACGGATCAAGTAACAACTCTAGCCAAAAAGGGAATTGGTGAACAGGTCAAATGGGTCGATAGTTGTACAAGGTGTAATTTTAATGCGTACAACTACATAATTCTAAAAGTTAGATTATTATTATGAAAGTATAGCTTTAAGAATTATATATAACATGGTAATTGTCAAGTTTTTTTTTTATAAAAGTGGACTAAAATGTTCTCAGGTCGACCCGACCAGACCTGAGCCGTTTCAACCCACACTAAAATTCCTATTTCGATCAAGGTCCATTTTGACTGGATTTTCAACCCATCTTCCCTACAGAATTGCCACCTCTATTCATTAGTTTTAGTAGAATGAAGTAGATTAGAAACCCTTGTGAATTGCAGGAAGATTGTTTGTGTAATGAGCAATATTCAGACTAGTAATTTGTCTAATTTTGTCCTTCAGGTTCTAAAAGACCATTGTGTAGAATTGATGTCAATGGAGGCTCCAACGGATACAACGGTTATTTTAGAGCCAGAAGCAGAATCCACAAGTTCCATAACATTCTCCGTCAATCCCTTTTGGGAAACAGCAATGGCGTTGTCCCCAGACCTGACATCGTCATCCTTAAACAATATCAAGGGTGAGAAAAGCTCCATTGCTGGGAAACAACTAAATAAATCCAGTAATATTAGCATCACGGCTGCCCTTGTAGCTCTTATTCTATCTGTTTTAGTAGGTGTCATGGTCTTTGCTTTCAGGACATAACAAGCAGATGAACTTGTGTTTTTCCCCTTCTTTAATGTGAATTATAATCAAGTACTTTTGTTGTGTCATAATATAAGTCTTGGCGTATGATTAGCATCATCGGTTGCTCCTGTTTGGTTATGATAATAACAAATTACAGAGTATTCAAGTAATGTAGAAGGTGGTTGACTGCAATTTGCTACTTTTCAGTGTTACGTTGAATCGGTATTTTTAAACTCAAAGAATATCCATTTACTAATCACTCATCTCTCTTGCACATTTTGAATACACATAATGTTTAATACTCAATAACACGTGATTGTTAAATGAAGCAATGACTGTTGATTGCTTGAGTAAATGCTTTATCATACTGTGATGCGTATTCAATTGACGCACGCCACTTCATTGGTACTTGGGGACGAGTGCGAATGCACAAACCAGCCTTTATTTCAACAATTCGAAAGAAGATGTCGATGAGGTTTGTTCGGGCAGTCATTGACACCATTTGTTTCTTCATCTCTTTCAAGTAGAACTTGTTTATCTATAATGCTTCCATACATTTTCTTCCTGTCTGTGATCCCTCTTTGAGATGTGCAGTAAGAATGTTTAATATGAAATGTCCAAGCTAAGTGTTGGTGTATTAAACATGTGTCCCTTTTTGTGTCAGGTCTTAAATTATTGATGTTTTGTGGTGTTGCTTTAGACATTGATCAATTCAAAAATGTCATAGATGTATTTAAAGCAAGATGTCATGTTTTGAAAGGTCTACCGTATTCAGGACTGTAAACGAACCGAACGTTTACAAATAGTTCGTGAAATTGTCCGATAGGAAGTTCGTTTTTGTTCGTTTATTTAATAAATGAACTAACAAGAACGATATTTCTTGTTCGTTTACCTAACGAACAAACACGAACATATGTCTTGTTCATTCATGTATGTTTGTGAGCATTCTTTAAGTTCTCCGTTAACATTCGTTTATATGCTGTTGGTTTATATGTCATAGCATTGTGTATACACACAGACACACACACATAAATATATATATATATATATATATATATCAACTATTATGATATGGTTGTAATAATTTACGAATGATATAAATGTGAAAGGAACTTTATATTTTAAACATTGTATGTTCATGTATCTTTGTTTATGTATATATTTTTATGCACATTTACTTTTTAAAAAGACAAAATGAAAGATATTATTTTCTTAATACACAACTACCTGTTCGTTTAATGTTCGAGTTTATTTGTTTGTTCGCTTAATCTTAGATGAACAAACACGAACACAAAATTTCGTTCGTTTAAGTGCTAATGTTCGCTCGTTTGTTCAGGTAAACTTTAAAAAACGAACATGAACAAGCTCCTTTGGTGTTCATTCAGTTCGTTTACGGCCTAACTGACTATCAATTGAGACACCATAGTGTTGATAACACTTCACTGAAAATAAAAATAAAAACATCTAAAGAGCGAATGCGTGGAAAGTTGCCTATATAACTCCTAATGCACAGAGTCTCCCAAATCACTTTATTCAATGTCACCTTTTGAAGCAAAAACGTGAAGATACTAAACTTTATATATAGAACACATCATTTTAGACATAAACATCACAATTTTATGAATGTCTGTGATGTACAAAAGTTGAATCCTAAATATTTAAATTAAAGATTTAAGCTTTTTAGTTTTTTTTTTTTTTTTAGTTATATTTTTTTAGGATCAAAACTATGAATATAACAAGTAAAAACGA
>JAOXNX010000028.1:4611012-4622031 GCA_028566075.1 Solidago caesia
TAGAGGTTGGTTATTATAAAACAAGTATTAAGGTAAAACAAGTAAGATAAGATCTTGACCATTAGATCATGATAAAACTGATGCACGAAGATTTATAGACATAAGTATACACAATGATGCACGAAGTCTGACGAAGATTTTCATGATGCACAACGATTTTCAGTTAAGTGAAAACGATTGTTTTATTTGTTTTACTTTAATACTGGTTTTATTTAAACCAGAACCTATTTAATATTATCACAAGATATATTATGTTTGAATCTCACTAGATAATTAATATCTTGTGAGTGGCTAGAAAAATGTTCGACGGTTACGTGTGTATATTTGAATCAAAAGCCTTGCTATCCAAAATAACCTAAACAGTAAAAATCTCGTATTTGAAAAGATTGGATTTGGTTGAGTAAGGGTGCTTTTTTGTGTAGGATTGGAAAATGATGGAGGAGAGGATGAACGGCAAACTCTTTTTATTGCATCCAATCAAATTGGCATTACGGTATCAAAAGCAAAAAGCAACCATTGGCTAAGCTAAATACGCAATACTACTATACTAGGCTACTAGCTAGGTAATTGATTGCAAACAAAATTGCCAACACTTGGAGAGCTAATACTTCCATTTAGAAAAATAATTAAATATGATCTATGCATTTAAGCACACACACTTTTTATATATTACGGAGTAAGTATAAGTATCATTAACAAGCTGGGAGAAGGTCAGTTAAGATGATTTGGACATGTGAGGAGACGAGCAATAACAGATCCAGTTAGAACGGTGAAAAGTATGAGTGTCGACGGCGTGCGGAAAAAGGGTAGACCAAAACTTAGAATGTAATTAAAGCTGACCTTAAGGAGCTCGGTTTGTCCAAGGACATGACCTCTGATAGACACACTTGAAAGACTAGAATTTCCGGTTAGGTGACTTAGACCTAGAGACTTAATAAACACTCATATAACAACCCCCCCCCCCCCCCCCTTTTTCCTTTTTTTTTTGTGTCAAAATTACATGCTTAGACTGTTACTCTCTTATATGCCTTTTTATCTATATCCATACACTGACATGCCATCTATATATCTCTTTCTTGGTGTTATTATACTCATATATTTTGTATGCTTTATATGCTTCTAGGTTTAAATACCGTTTATATGTCCATATGCAAATATTTTCTCTTTCTTATGACATATGTGTTATTTACAAACATACACAGACATACGCCAACACTTGCATGCCTCTTTTTGTATAACACACTTTGCTAGTAGTGTTTGTGGAAGCAGTCTATTTACCTTCGGGTAGATGAATGATTGTCTACATCCCACATCTCTCATACCTCGTCTTTGACGGGATTGAGTATTGCTCCAATTGTTGTATATATAAACACATGACTACAAGTTGGGGACTGCTAAATAAAAAGGGACAGAAGAAAAACAAAGGGGTATACGCATTTATATATTCGCGTATACACGAATATTTCCAATACCCTATTTTCTTAACGCGCTCTCCCGTTTCCATTTAAAGTGGAAATATAGTCAAACAATTGTTTTTCTATGGACAGAAGAAAGCAACGTGACCATATGGTATACGCATGTAATCGATATGTAATTGATAAAACACATAATTACAATGCCAAAATATATTTACGTTTGAATATTTCTAAAAAAATATCTTACTATGTTTTTGATAGATTTGAAGATTCGGAAAATTTTTTAAAAAATATTGTACAATCTCACCTTGGCAAGTACTCAAAGATGACCTGATTAGATAAAAAGACCTGATTATAAACTCAAGTTGGATAATTCTTAATTACAGGCACTGACCATCATACAAAGCCAATGGTCGACGATGTCGGATGTTATTAACCAACTATATTTACTGAAAAATTATAAAATGATCCATCGTTAGCGACCGTTAACGCATTGCGGGGACACAATTATAGTTTATCACATATGGATTGCTTCATTGAATGATTAGCTTTTTCAATTGGAACGTTGTATACTCATTTCCTTAAACAATTTTATATCCTAAACTTCAAATTAAATTTCCATATTTTAGTTCAAAATATAGATCGACTAAACTCCACATCTTTGTCCTCGACATGTAAATGAGTTGGTTGAGGGTGCATCCCTATTGTAGGACCTCTTGACAATTGACAAAATATAAATGTGTGGTGTTCCTTGTGGTCAACAGTCTTGTATGGCCTTGATGGTTTATTTAGCTCGATTTACCTCTAACACGTTGGGCCTGGGGCGGTCTAATATGGGCGACCCATTGTTAGCCGAATGATAATCTTTTTGACAAAAAAAAATTGACATTTATAAATATCCTTCTTTGTATTAGATTACAACAAACGGGCTGTTTGTTCCTAGAATTTATAGAAATTTGGTGGAATGGAATTTAGAATTTCTAAGATGACAAAAAAGAAAATTCAAATTCTATTCAACTAAATTCTCATACATTATGGGACCCAAACGTCCCTAATCCATTGGGGCCCTTTCATAAATATAAGTATATATAAAAGTTAAATGTTTATGATATATAACTCTTAACTAATGAACATATGAACCTAGATTAAGGATGATTCAATCATGTTTTAATTTATTGGTAGATAAAAAATCAAATATGTAACAAAACAAAATGGAAACTAAATAATATAAATTGATTCATAAAATAAATTATATCTCCTTGTTAAAATTATCATCACCGATCACAACACAAAGCCGATGATAGATGAAGTCAAACGCCGACATCCCATCAATCTATTGTTTTATTCGAATAATTATAAAATGAGCTACGAACACAAATCGTGCAAGTGCTATTCTAGTTATGTATACAAAAGCCCACGATTCACTATCACTTTTTACGTTATTTCTAATTAGAAATGATCCTCTAGAGTTGTGTCAGACTATCACTAGTTACGGACATTGTTTGTTGCGTAGTCAGATGAATCATCTCTTAGATTATTGTCTAGATACATTCTAGACCTCATTGAGATAACTTTGTGATATACTATACTTCAACTTTGAGTTTGTCTCTTTTCTTTTCTATTGAATTATTAAAATGTACAAGTGCAATCATATGGTTCTTTTTTATATGAAAATTCGGAAATTCAAATTCCATATGATATTTTCTCATTTACTATGAGCGTGAATTTATAATTAGTTAAAGGGGAAAGGTTAGGTAAAGCATGCAGTACCTATCTTAGGTAAGGCAGGGGGAGATTATGTAAAATTCAGAGGGGGTTTATGTAAAATTCAGGGGGGGCTATGTATGTTTATTTAATTCAAAGGTTTAATTTGTAACTTTTTTTAAAGGGGCAGTACCTAAGCTTAAGTAAAGTCTGAAGTACGGATCATTTTCCCTATAAGTAATTGTTTATAGAAAGTCTAAGTTATTATTTACGTCAAATGTGACTCTTTAAATGTTAATGTTATTAAGGGTATTTCAAAATATTATTCTTGAAAAAGGGAGAGAAGTAAATGTTTTATACAATGATTAGACGCATGCTCGCGCGATGGGAGGACGATGGTGGTTACCACGGCGTTGTGGTGGTGGCGGCGACAGGAAGGGATGGTGGTGGCGGCGACGGGTGGAGGCGGCGGCGGTGTGATTATTAATGTAAAGGTAGTTGATGTAAACTAGGGTAGTATAGTTATTTTAGGAGTTGAGAAACTATATTGTAAATTATTTGATTATTTCATTAAAGGTATTATAAGTACATTAAGTAGAGTAGATGTTTAAATTAGTGAATAAATGAGATAGGTAATTTGGGTAGATCAATTGTTTTTTTGAAAGAAAAAAAGGAGGAAGTGATGTTTTATATAATAGTATAAATAAATAATTATAATTATAGATATGTGGGTTTGAGTTAAGATTAAACAAGTTTGGATTGCAAATGATGACCCCAACCCAATTTTTGTAGTTTCTAAAAAACTTTCTTTGAAAATGGGTCTCGAGTTCTAGCCCGATATAGAGCATACAAGTTTAGTATTGTTTTTCTACACTTAAACGATCAGGACCAACAACTGGCATCAAATTAACTTATATTCATATCTATACTCCTTTATAAAGCATCTACCCCCCTCCCTTTTTCTTAAATTCAGATCTTGAAATACCTAAATTGCCATTCATTCTTATTCATTATTTTAAACATCTCTACTTGATATACCTATAATACCCTTATATATTTATTAATTATACTTTCCTTATTCGTTTAGTCAAACTTTCTTCTTATACAATTACCTTATTTACTTATCAATTTTATTTATTATAACTTATAATTTATAATTTATAATTATGAAAATTAATAATAATTTTTTTTTAATTCATCGGAACATTATCTTCTATACTTTGTGCGGGTACTATTCTATCATTTTATTACACAAAAGAACGTCGTCACGACACCTCGCACGCTGTATATTTTCACCGCCGCATCGCGCGGGCATCCATCTAGTACTATATAATATACTAGCATATAACCCCGGGTATTACCCGGGCTAAATAAGTAAAATGTTTAGAATAAATGTATACAACATTGATCTTTAACCATTTTATTAACTCTTAATCATGTTTAACATTACCAACTATATTTGTCTTATTTTTTACATGATATGAGAATTTTAATTTTATTTCTTTAAATGACCAATCACTTTCAAATTGGCTGGCCTAACAGTTAACATCTTAGACCTTTTTACATAACATCTTTAAAAGCTTGGATAAAGTTAAGGGATACCTTAGTTAGGCATGTATATCAAAGTAAAAAGAAAAAAAAAACAAGAACTTGCTTTATGTATATCAAAGTAAAAAGGAAAAAAAAAAAAGAACACACTTTATGTATATCGGCTAATAGTTTTCTTTTCAAGTTTTCAATTTCAATAGAGGACTCCATAATGTTAACAACAATTACAAGAAGTTGTAAAAGAAATCGTTCCTATACTTTTACAATTTCATGAAATGATTTGTTGTATTATAATCCTGGTTATATGAGAAAATTCGTTCCTTTGTAAAAGCATTTTGATCGTTCCTTACTTTCTTTGTAAAAATATTTTAATATTTTGAGATACTAACACGTAGTTTGAGAAAGATATAATAAATCATGTTTTTTATACTAATATGAGATTTGTATTCTTTACCATTTATTTACACAAATAATACTTGAAATACTTGACATGAATACATTCAAATATATCTATATTTTATTTTATGTTAGAGTAAATTACAATTTTCAGTCATTCAAAGATGATGCAATAATTGCATTACACATATACCGAATAAGATGAGTCAAAATTAGTAATTACTACTATGTAATGTCCATAAATTCAATAACTAATTATTATTTTATTTTATTAACATGTAATATCACATCATCAACAAAAACTAATGAAAATTAATGTAGAAATGTGAAGATTGAAATACTAATTAATTCAATTAGGAACGTTATGACATATATTTTCTTCAAAGGATTCGTGATTAGTTTCATGAAAACAATTTTCATTTTAACTATTATAGTGTATAGTCGAAGTATTCAAAAAAGAGCTTCCATAAAAATCTAAATGAAATAAATATTGTTAATTCAATTTAATGTGAAGTAAGAGGTAAAGTGTTGTACAAAGTTATTCAAAATTTAAAGACTAAAGATGTCATTGACCATAAGTTTGGTCAATGATCACATCATCGAAAAAATCTAATGGCTAAATTATCATTGTTGAAATCCATCTAACGGTTCTCCCTTAACCAAGATGGAATTAAGGGATCTCTTTTATTATATATACTAGAAGATTACCTGTGCAATACGGGGAGACGTTGGTGACGACAGTGACACGTGAGATGTGAGTGGCGACTGGTGGTGGTGATGGTGGTGGCGAATGGGTTATTGTAGGTATTTTAGGAGATGGTAGTATTGTAGGTATTTTAGGTGATGTTATTGAAAAGGTAATATGGATATTTTAGAGCATCGAGTGATAAATAAGAAAATGTTTAAATTTTTTAAAAATTAAGACACAAGTCATCTCATTTACAAGGTAGTATAGATTAGAGATAATATATAATGTATATGAGTTATAGTTTTAAAATTTAAATTTTAAGTATAAAAAAAATTACCATCTCTTAAAATGGCGATGGCAATTCCGTAAAGAATCAAATAGTTTATGGTGTTGTGCCATAATCACCATCCATGCCTCACAAGTTATACATCTATCTACCTTAACCTTTTAATATTACTTTGCATAGCATGTTCACAGGCTAGGTCGGAAATGGATCAATCATTTTGGATTGACTTATGAAATGGACGCGAACCACTTTCTGACACCTTCCTAGACCTCTTCAAACTAGAGAAGATCGAACAAAGGATGCTTCATCAAAGATCATTGTATCAACAAAGGGCGCTTCTCTTCATGGGAATGGAATTGGTCAAGATTTCCATCAACCTCCAATGAACTGTACCAGCTTCAAGAATTATTATCACAAATTCAAGACCTCTCTGTGTAGAATATATTGTCTTAATCGGACCTGTGTAGAATATATTGTCTTAAATACATTTTATATGTCCATATGCAGTATGTTTTCTCTTTATTGTGACATACATTAATTATTTATAGCGTGGTACCCGCGCAATGTTACGGCGGCGGTGGTGGCGACAGCGAGTTGTGTAGGTAATTGATGTAAAGAGGGTAGTGTATGTATTTTAAGAGTTAAAAGGATAAATGATGTAAATAGTTGAGATGGTATATTAGTCATTTCGCATATCCCAAAAGTATAACTTTTCAACATGAGGTCTATAATTGTTATAAAGTAGTATAGATATCCATACATACAAGTACACATACACCCCAACTCTTGCATGCCACCTTTTTAATACCTCACACTTTTGTTGGAGGTTTTAATTCTTGAAGTAGTCTATCTCCCTCAGATAGAGATATGACTGTCTACATTTCATCACGTCTTTAATAAAAATTCTTCTTGTTGTATTGAACTTGTAAGTGATTTGATAATTGTGGGTAGACAAGTATATGACAAGAAATGCTAGACTTAGAATCAAACTTTTACAAATTAGTGCGACATATGAAATGGAATAATAGTATTTGTTTCATTTTTTTTTCTTTGTTCTTTCTATATTTGGTTTGTAAAAATATATTTATAATTGTTTGAAAATCTAATATTTCTGTTACCAATTTGGATACATTTCGGAAGATACCATATTTCTATTTCCATCTCTATACATAATTTATATCGTATGAACAATAAACATGATCCTTTTTTATGATATGTATTTTAAAGGTAATAATACCCCTTAATCATATTTCGTCTTTTAAAAAAAAATTATTTTGGATAAAAATGCTAACAACTTAATTGTGAAAATACACTACAAAGTTACATCTTTGTACGATAATCCCAGTATATTAAGTAATGAGATCAATTAACTTATTAATAAAAGTAAAAGAAGCACTAGTACATGGGTCTCAATTAACGGAGTTGATGGCTTATTAATAAGGTCTTAATATTTTGAAATCAATCATCTGGGTTCGAGACTCTAAAATGGGATCGACTGATTGCGTTTATATTACCTTGGCCTACCCATATATGACCGCGTACTTTGCCCGGTTTCTAACCTCTAAAATGAGATCGACTGATTGCGTTTATGTTACCTTCGCCTACCAATATATGACCACGTACGTACTTTGCCCGATTTCTAACCTCCAAAATGAGATCGACTGATTGCGTTTATATTAATTTTACTTTTATCATATCAACCATGCATGCATACCAGCTATTTATAGTAAGTATTCTACTTTTAGATTTAATGTTCAAAATCTTTATAGACAAAACTGAATACTATAAAAACCCAGCTTGTATATGCATTATATATGAAGCTATAAACAATCAAGTGTTTCACAAACAAAGAGTGATTAATTACGTCATATTCTCTCTCAGTCTTCGTCTATTATGAGGACCTTGAATGTAATGTTCATTGTCACACTTATAGCATCAGTCGTCGATGGTCGAACACCAAACGTCTGGGCTACAACAACTACACACGACATCCAAAACAACTTGGACGTCGTGGATGATAAGTTTGTCGACACTACTGCAAAGGATTCTTCTTCATCAGACTTGTCGTTTGATCTTCCTCCTTTTCCGCAAAGTCCATTTGGAAGTAGTAATCCCATCCCAAATTTTCCTTTTCCAAATATCCCTGGCTTCCCTTTCCCAGAATTCCCTCCCTTCAATATCCCAAACTTTCCCCCTATCAATCCTTTCCCAGATGCACCTGCACCACCACCTGTGTAGTTGTTACAGTTAAGAATTTGGGATCGATCTCGAAATAAGACTTTAAAGTTTTATATATATAGCTGTTAAGAAAATACAAATGTTTATCAACTTCTTTATATATAACATGGCACCTTCTACTGTATGTATTTATCTATAATGAATATTCCGACTGTACGCATTTAAGTTGTAAAACCGAACTATTATCATTACCTGCACGTCGCGGCGGGGGTTTATCACTTTATATATTGTTTCAAGATACACAAATACAAAAGCTAATCATCTAGTAAGATGAAGATAGAGAGTCATGCATCAGATGACTCGTATTAAATAAGCTAAGGCCAAAGGCCCTGGCATTTCAACCATTTATATATATATTCTCAAACCAGATAAAGATCAAGTTTGTAGTATATTCCCAGAAAAAAGTTATGAAACCGAACCAGTTTAGAACTTTGGATACATCACTTCCAATACATCGTATTTTCCAGCTTCTGTTGGGTTCCAGTCCAGTTTTGACCCGATGAACACCCTCAAGTATTTGTATAGTTAACCTCCCCTTCTGGATATCTTATACATGATATGATTTGACAACACAATGTTTTATACAAGATTATATGTTAGTTTCATGCGAGTGTTTCGTAATATAAATGACAAGAAAAGGTGATATTCATACAACACAACATGTTATTTGTACAATGATTATTGTATCAAACACGGGCTCAAAAGCGAGAGCCATCAGAGAATTCCAACACATCCAAGGCAGAATTATGCTGCAGAAATATTTCCTGCGAGAATCTGTCAATCAACAGTTAAGTTAAACTTAGAGAAAAAAGAACGACATAAGAGTATCTGTTGGAACTTTCTGTTTCTAGTTACCTGCAACAAGAATCAGTTAAATCTGTCATAACTTGTGTCAATGGGAGATGTTAAAGCTGTGTCAAAGGGATCTTGAGTTAATGGGTTGGGTTGTGAAAGTGAATAATCCATAAGCGAGATGAATGACATAAGTTCTTCACGAGTCATAGTGGATTCCTGGTCATGCTTGCCCAAAACTGCTGCCCATGGAACTCTAGAATCCATTGCAGGACCAAAAGCTTTGAACAACGACTCGGCAGCATCATTAGTACTTGAGCCGAATATGTAATCCCCTAATCAACAAAACTAGACAAATTTAACTACTTTTTCATAATAAGTTGTTACGTAGTTTTTATCTGTTTGAGAAATTACTCGAGAAAACTACAAAGACTCTCATAAACAGAGGCGGATCCAGATAATTGTGTTACGGGGGGCAAAAAAAAAACTTTTGGAACATCAAAAGAGCTATGAGCACGTCCAAACAACAGCAAAAACGGCTGCAAAAAGGATCCAAACTGTAGTAATATCAGCTGCGTAACAGAGTCCAAACACCAACACAAATGGCTTAAAAAAAGCTTCCCAAAACTACAACAATTAACACCTACGATGAGCTCCAAAACAGCACCAATGCAAATGCCAAACAACTCCCAAACAACACATCTAATAGCTCTGTGACAGTACCAAACTAAAATAAATTAAATACTAGTGTTGTTCTAGATTGACCTCAGGCTGCAAGAGAACAAGGCAAGTGGTAAAAGGGTATTACAAATTACAAATTCCTATATTTGATTGGAACTCCTATTTGATCAATTAACGGATTCCATCACCAACAGATTTAAATTATAACTGCTTACTCAAATCGCTTATTAAAATCGAACCGAGGTGGACATAGATAAATTACCTTATTTTGGACAGCTTGTCCAGACTGCCGGTCAAGTATTTAGCTCGTTTCCAGTATGTATCTAAACTAGGGTGTTAGTGCATTAATGATCCTTATCTTTACACAAAACATTATAAAATAAAAAATAAAATAAAAAATGCTGCCAAAAAATAGCAAAAAAAATGCAATAAACCAGAAAGCAAGCAGCAAAATCAACGTGTCTTTCATTAAACTATGTTAAATGAACCAAGTTAACTTGCCTCTAGGTTTTCCCAATTTCTAGAATTGGGCCATTACATCTTCAATCTTAACTTTAACAAGTACTTCTTTTTTCTACTACACAATCTTCAAACTTCAATCTTAATTGCAACTAATGAATTATTTCCACTACACAATTGGAAGTTTCCTCCGTTACATTTTGTAACTTTACACAATTTACATAATCTATTGTTGTTGATACAAACAAATCAATAGTTAGATTTATAATTCCAAATAGCAAACTAATATTAACATAGCATTAATAATTGCAAGTACTTAAACAGTTTTAACAAAGTAATTCGAATATTAGGGTTTACAAAATTGTAAGTTAAGTTAGGATTTTCGCTTACCTTTATTCAGAATAGAGTTTTATCTTGTGGTCTGCCATTGAGAGCATTAGACCACATCCGGCCATGATTACAAGATAATAAATCTATATCTAAACTTCCATACAATATTGAAAGAATACGAATCAGAAAGTGTAGAGAGAATTTATCGAATATGATATGAATCAGAAAGTGTAGAGAGAATTTATTGAATATGATGAATGCTGCAGAATGAAATTATCTCTTATATAAAGGGGCTTTCTATTTGGACACCGCAGATAAGACAAAATAATTATTTTGACACCGCATATACGTACCGTTTTACATAAAACCCTGCGTTTTAATGTAGAAAACCCACCGTTTTATATAAAACGGTACGTTTATGCGGTGTGCAAATAAGCCGGTGTCAGAAGAGAATGTCGGAGCTCTGACATTCGCAGCGAACG
>JAOXNX010000028.1:4652524-4667367 GCA_028566075.1 Solidago caesia
ATCTTTTATACTCTGTTTATGGTTGTTTATTGTTTTAAAAGATTTACAAAAGAAGTTTTAATTGTTTACTAAGATTTTGAAAAGTTGTATTCACCCCCCTCTACAACTAATCTGTGTCATTATACTTTGGTATATTGACATTCTTGGACCTAACAGAGACTGTTCAAGAACATGGATTGTTGTTGTACCAGATTTCTCTGCAAGCCTAACTCAAAGTGTAAAAGTTATTTGAGTTCAAGTCGAATAATAGTTAAACGAGTCGAACCTAAATTTATTGGTACTCGGATCGACTTGGATTGTTTATATCCTTAGTTCTAACAACCCGAACAACCTATATGTTGCGAATTATGGATTGAAAAGAGAGGGGCGGGGGATGAGTGCTTCCACCAAATACGTTAGAAAATAAATTTTGACTTTGGTTAACAAGTGTCGTCATAAAAATATATAAATATATATATATAATCCACATATGTATAATATAGATTGGACAAAATGGTGTAGTTTTAACTTTTGATCATCTGTATCTTCTAGCTCTTTGCTAGAGTTTTATTTTAAGGGGATAACATATATGTTTTTACCTCCCTCTCACATTGATTTCAATCACATAGCTAAATGTTTAAAAAAATTTAAAGATTGTCAGGGGAGAAACATGTATAAACATGCTGCTAGAAGCATATATGTTATCCCCTTATTTTAATGGCATTTGAAAGTTTAAAAAAATAAAAAGGTTCTAAATTCGGCCAAAACTTTCCCAAGGGTTATAAGTATCAATCTTGTAAAAGCAAGGATCGTAAAAGTCATGTATATAATAGTAGTAGTAGAGTGCACTTTCCTTCTGACTGCCTTTGCAAACAAACAAACCCTCATTTTATCTTCTCTCTCTCTCACACACACATACACACACACAAACACTTATATTTCTGTCTGTCATGATCATCGACCATGTTTACATTTGGTCACTCCAGGTATGCAAAAAGATACTATACATGTCCACCCCTTGATTGATTCTTCCTCTTTTTCAACAAGTTTTTTAGGCCTTTTTTTATTTACTTATCATGCTACATTCATCTTTTCTTTTGGTAAATTTAATTACTTTTTTATATGGGTATTTTTGATTTCAAATTTGGAAGAATACCCAGTTTTCAAAATATGATTTTGAGGCTTAATTTGTTGTAATTTATGTTTTTTTTAAAAAAAAAATTAAAATTATGTATGTATATATTGCTGTATGTATGTATATGTATATATAAGATTTGTTTATATCTCTGATCTCCACAGTGGACTTGATTTGGATCCATGTAATGTTACTAATTGCATTTGAAAATGTGAAATCTATCTTCATGTAGTGAATTATTTTGGTTTGGTTGTAAATTTTGTTTTGCTGCAAATTGGATCTTGATTTACTTAATTTGGTGAAAGTCTTGCCTTTTTAGCTAAATTAATTCACAAAAATTATAAAAGATTCTGATCTCACGTTATTCTAGTTTTTTAGTAAAATAGTTTCATTTTTAAGACGTTGTATGTATTTGCCACCATGACTTTAGTATAGCAGTATCGAGGTAGCTCACTAACCAAAAGGTTCCGGGTTTAAGTCTCATTAAATGCAAAAAATGTATGTGAATTATTTTTCTTAAAAAGACTTGGATTGATTTGTTTGCATTTTATGAGATTGGTTTGGCTTTTTTCTTTTGTTTTTTGAATCTATCAAGTAAAATGCCATGAAAGTAATGTAGTACTTTGTATGATGATTTAGGGGTTTGTTTGGGTAAACTGATCATGATTTTTTCGATTATATAGGTTAAAAAAATGTAAAGTTAGATACTTAGATAAAAACCCCTAGATTTAAGCTATTGATAAAAGGGTCATGTGTTTCTATTGTTTTTAGAACTTACTATACTCGTTTTTAGCCAATAAAAAGGTGACAATGTTTGTATGTGCATTTTACTGTATCGCAATCTGAAGTTGCAATAGCCAGTTTTGAGTGTTTTGGCATTTAAGGTCAAAATAATTGAATTTGGTTGAATGAAAAACTGTAAGTGTTTCTCATTTCGCTGCTCACTATCTTCAGTAGGGGACTTTAGTCTCTAGATTGGAGTAGGGATCAAACTTATGGGTCTTTCCTACTGATTAGTTGATTTTTGAAGTCACAATAATTAATTTTAAAAACGCACATCCAAGCACCTCCTAAATCTTGATTGGAGATCTAGAGGTTTTGTTGTGAATGTTTTCTCGTCTTGATTTTACAATGCTTATGATGTAGTATTATTGTGTAGGTTTGATCATACCTAGAAATTGGCTGCTCTCAAATTTCAAACTGCGTTTGTTACCCAAGATCTTCACCAATGAGTTCTCGCATCCCATCTCATCAGTTGAACAATGGTTTATATGTGTCAGGCCGTCCAGAGCCGCCGAAAGAAAAGGCTCCGACAATGTCCTCTACTGCTGTACCTTACACCGGCGGTGACATAAAAAAGTCTGGCGAACTAGGAAAGATGTTTGAAGGACCAAGAAAATCTGGACAGCTAACCAGTGGTCCTTTAAGATCAGGATCTATCGGTGGTGGCAGTACCGGTCACTCAGGCCAATTATCATCAAACTCCATGAACCGAGTGAGTTCTTTGTCGGGGAGTGTTCCAGGATCAGCGTCAATGAAAAAGACTAGTTCTGGTCCTTTAAACAAACATGGAGAACCTATAAGAAAGTCATCTGGGTCTCAAGGTGGAGGGTTGACGTCTGGTTCCCGACATAATTCTGGACCTCTCCCTCCGGTTCTCCCTGCGACGGGTCTAATAACATCCGGTCCTGTTTTGTCTGGACCACTTAACTCATCGGGCGCACCCCGGAAGTCATCAGGTCCATTGGACTCTTCCAGGTCAAGCAAATCACGTGCCACTTCAATGGTGAAAAACCAAGCTGTTACTCATTTGAGCCAAGATGGTTCATATTCGTTCTTCCGGAGCTTTCCGAAGATAGTTTTTTGGTCCATAGTTCTGCTTTTTGTGATGGGGCTTATAGCTGCAATTTTTATACTTGCATCCGTTGGGAATCCCGTTCTTCTCATTGTTGTTGTCACACTTTTTGCTATTGTGAGTCTGGCTTTCTCTTGGAACATGTCTCAGGGTAAAAAAGCTGTCATTAAGTTCATCTCCGAGTACCCTGATGCCGAGCTTAGAACTGCAAAAGATGGCCAGTTCGTCAAGATTTCTGGGGTAAGTCACACGAACACACATATTATATGGATGTCTTATATGCATGGGTATGTTCCATGTAAGTTGTTAGTTTATGTAATGCAAATATCTTATCTTTAATAGTCTAGAACATTGGCGCTTACAAAGCAGAAAACTTGTTATACAAATTGCATGATAGGATCCATATGTCACGTAAACAATGGCGACTAGAAACCATTTTCTCGTTAACTAATTTTTAGTGTCCCAATGAGAAACATGCTACAGATATAAAACATCTATGCTGTTTTCTTATGTGTTTATCTCCAGGGTTTCCTTATGTTTTTCTTTTCTATCACGCTATAATTACCAAACTTAGATTTCCCGATACCATTTTCCCACCATTGTGGACGTGACAACTGTCCCCACAATATTGTTTTATGACTAATGTGACTTGATTGTAGTATGTTACTATTTCTAATAATATTCGTCTCCAATGTTAGATATACCATGAATGCTAGGAAATCTTGATAATTAGGTAGCCTCGTTATAAAAATAAGCCAAGTATTAAATCAAGTTCAAGCAACGTATTTTTGTATTTAAAAATTATTTCCATTAGAAAGTATTAATATTTTGTTAACTGTTTAAGTATATATATAAATACATGAGATAATCATACTAGTATCGGTGATTACTAAGCTGATTAAGTTTTGATATATTACCAATATTTTTTGCATCGAATTGCAATTCTGCATACATTTCTTAACAAATATAAGAATATAAAGGACACGTTCATCACATAATTTGGTTAGCCTTAAAATGGAATAAGATTTCTTGTGATTATAAAAAGTTTCTATAACTAGACATAATAAGGGTAACTGAGAGTGAAATATTGATGAAATTAACAAGCATGTAGATGTCAACCAAATCTTTTTGAGAAACATGTCTTCACTCTTCTTCTTGACACACTTTTTTCTTCATATCGTATATATTTTTTTTCGGAATGGAGTTTGTTACAACTTACAACAGTTATGTAATTCATCATCTAGTTTGATGGATATGTGTTGTAATATGAAGCAACTATGCATATCTCTACATGTTTGATATTTTATGAGCATACCAAAATAGGAGTTTGTGATTTTGTTCATTAAAATACTGTTTTCGCTTGTTATGATTCATCTTCTATTCTTAGTTTTTATTGTCATAAGGATATTTCTATCTTCAACCCACTGGCCCACTTCATGCACCAAATCATTAGTATAATATGTACATTTTTTACGGTACCTTTTATTGAAGGCTATAGATCTCTTACACTTAACCTGTACAAGATAGAGACATACGAGTAAGTGTATGAACATAGAAAATTTGAGGGTGATAGCCCATTAGAACATATTTTGGTTTTTTAGTTTTGATGGGACATTTGGTGAGGGTATATTGTCTAAACTCTTATTCTTGTTTCACTCAATTAATTTCCTAAGTTGACAATATTTTTCTTCTGCTTTCATGGCAATCAAATACTATAATGTACTTTTGTTCATTTCTTCTCTTATTTTTATTATATCAAATAAAATAGTGCATATTAACTGCAAGTTAATCAAAAGAAATCTGTAGTTTAGTGTATTCTAATTGGCTTTTCAACCTTATCTCAAAAAATATATATTTACTTCATTTTTAATTTACTGCAATTTCCTTCGGTTAATATACTACATCGTAGTCACATTATATGTAGATTTAATAAATTAGCTTGATTCCTCCTATATTTTTGTCTTCTTAAAATACATCTTTTCAAGTATCACAAAAATGTTTATAGAAAATCTTGATGTTTTGAAGGTTGTTACTTGCGGTAATGTACCTTTAGAGTCATCATTCCAAAGGGTTCCCAGATGTGTTTATACATCCACAAGTTTATATGAAAACCGAGGCTGGGATTCAAAGGCTGCCAACCCCACACATCGTCGTTTCACCTGGGGTCTCCGTTCCATGGAGGTGATAAACTTAATCAAATTTTGAGGTTTTTAAATAAGAGAGATTAAAGTCAACTGATATATTTAGAAGATCTTTGATCATATATTTTGTATAATCTTTTGTAAATATTTGTAGAGGCATGTTACGGATTTCTATGTATCTGATTTCCAATCTGGGTTGAGGGCTTTAGTAAAGACTGGTTACGGTGCCCGTGTGACTCCATATGTTGAGGAATCTGCTATTATCGATATCGACCAGGCTAACAAAGATATGTCCCCACAGTTCACAAGATGGTTGGCCGAGAGAAATTTATCTAGTGATGATCGTGTAATGCGACTCAAAGAAGGGTATGTAACTTTACCTCTAATTTCTGTATTTGTTATATTGTGTTTGCATGTTCTTCTCCTGGAAAGAATTGAAAAGAAACTTTTATGTACTTATTATGTTTGTGTATTTCAGTTTGAGAGCTAATGATTCTACATTTTTACAATTTCACTCCTGTGTAGTCATGCGGTGAAAAAGTTAGGATACAAGAAAAGGGGTCGTTTTGTCATTAAAAAAAGTTTCTAGAGCCATCTGAATCCTTTTGCCAAAATCTTCTCCCATTTGGGAAGAAAGTTATGGAGAGATAATTAAGCAATACTTTCCCTTCGGATCCTTTCTAAAATCTGGTAAATAAATATATAGAGAACACAATAATCTACGATAATCACAAACAACACAACCATAGGAGTTACTATTGAAATAACACAATCTGTGTAATGATACCTGAAATAGTATGTATGTATAAATAAGAGTAAAAATTCCCGACAAAGTGTGTTTTGGGTAAACCCAACCTGTTTCAACAGCTATCAAATAATGACTTCTTACCGACCCTGCCCACCCATTTTACCCACTTCTAATTTCTCATCTTGAAAAGTAACACTATTGATCTACTTGAAATCTTTTTCTAGCTCTTATTTTTTGTTTGCTTGTAAACTGAAACATAGGTACATCAAAGAGGGTAGTAGCGTTAGCGTGATGGGAGTTGTCCAAAGAAACGATAATGTGTTGATGATCGTTCCTCCACCAGACCCAGTTCCCACCGGATGCCAGTGGACTAGATGTATGCTTCCTGCAAGCCTAGATGGCATCATTTTAAGATGTGAAGACTCATCAAATCAAGATGTTATTCCAGTCTAGGCGTTTTGCAACTCGGTAAAGTTAACTTTTTAAGTAAAAGATGTTAGGTGTATAGTTTGGTTTTGTTACATCCCATTATCTTGTTTGGGAGTGGTTTCTTAATGGTGTTGTGTGATTATGTAGCTTTTGGGTGGGACTTTATACATTCAAAGGAGTTAACAAATTTTATTGGTTTTTTGTTTCTTTCCTTTTTTCTGAGTAATGTAATGTTTAACAAATCCTGAGAATTTTGTGGTATCATATGGTTCATTTATGGCATTTTTTTTCTTTGTGTGGAAAGTATATGGCTAGGTTTTTACAAAGTCAGTTAAGACTAAAAATTGGAAGAAAAAAAAAACCGTGACCGAGGACCAAAGTGATTTGGCCTAGTTCGGTCTCGAGCCAATTTTGGTCAGGTTGGTCGGGTTTCCAGTATAATTCCTCACCCCTAGACAGACCCTAGTCAAAATAGTGCAGTTTGTTTTTGATTAATAATTTAACTACTGTTGAGATCCTTTAATTTTTTGAAAAATGGGGTTTATATATATATATTTTTTAATTTATTTAATTTAAAAACCTGTTAAACAATATGTATATTGGTTGTATATGGCTAAAACATATCGTTCGTCATTTTCACAAAAAAATTTTAGACATCTTTTTACATCACCATTGTTCGATGCCACCATCCTAGTCAACATTAACACTGGCCGTCAAAAATATATCATTAAAAATTGACAAAAACAAAAATAATATGTAAAACCGTTAAAAACTATTTATCATCGCCGCATTACATTACATTATACTAACATTATTACTATTATCTTTATTAAAAATTGGATACATGTTAAGACCCGTTAAAGGAAAAAATGTATTATGCAATTTTTTATTTTTTTTAAAATAATTGTTTTCAGTAGTAGAGGATTCATTATTTAACTTTTTTGATACATTAAACATATAACTGCTAACGAGTCATTTTTCATGTTTGAAACTTGTGTTATTCGTACGCTCCGAACCTGTTAAGACACGATTTGCCAACGAAAGATGTGAACAGTGTCATTGTCCTGTTGTGCGAAAAATTGAACTTCACATATACATTAAATTAAATAAATAAAAACCAAAGAATCATATAAATGGGGAGTTATTGTCTATAACAAAGAAAACGCACAAAAACGATAATTACGGCCTCGCAACGCGGGGCTTGCAAACCTCCTAGTTAGTATAAACTTATTATGCTAAGTTGCTAACATTGGTATAAACTATAAACTTATAATTCTTAAGGTTTCTATTTGTAAACCATTCATACATGAAGGTAGTAAGAAGCAAAGTTAAGAAAAGTCAAGGTCAGGTCATCAAATTAAAGAACAAGTACATCCAACAAAACCACTACTAGTTAAGTAGTGTGCAGCTTTCGTTTTGGTTGCCCTTCCAAACAACCAAACCCCTCATTTTATATTACTTTTTACTCTCTTTTAATATATATATCTCTCACACTCACATATATACATACATATACACACATACACACACACACACTCCTCTATCTCTTTCATGATCAACCATGTTTACACTTGGTTACTCCAGGTATGCAAAAAGATACCATCTTTTTTCACTTCCCTTGATTATTATTCATACATTTTTCAAGAATAATCCTAAATTCACTTTTTGCTTCTGTAAAATCTTTCTTTTTTTCTATATTTGTACTTTGATTTCAATGTTGAACAATACCCACTTGCTGTAATTTTTTTAAGATTTTTTTTTCATTTTAAAGTAATGTACTTTATATATATACATATATACATATATTTTTTTCTGGGTAGATACAACTTGGATCTCTACAGTGAAAATATTGGGTAAAATGTGATAATTTTTTTGGATCTATGAAATGTTAATGACTGCATTTGTAAAATGTGAAAAATCTATATTTTTTGTATAGATTAATTCTGATTTTGTAGTAATTATTTTTGCTTTTTGTTGCAAATTAGATCTTGATTTGCCTAATTAGGTGAGAATTTTACTTTTTTCTGTAGTAAGTTTTCTGATCTCAAATTATTTTCATTTAAAAAAAATAAATCATTATTAAGAATCATAAGTAGTTGTGCATTTTTTTATGTTGTTTCTTTGATCTATTTTATGAGATGATTTGTGGTTTAATTTTCGATAAATGTATATAGTGAAATCGTACTAATGTAATGTAGTACTTTGTATGCCGATTTAAGGGGTTGATGGATATTAGTTTTATAGTGTTTGTGTGAGTTGGTTATGACTATAAGTCTTTGATTTATTGTTGTGTAGGTTTGATCATACCTAGAAACTATCGTTTGGAGTTGAGTGAGCACGATTCTTTGAGTAGTTAAATATCAACCTGTTTTTGTTACCCAATATCTTCAGAAATGAGTTCTCGGTTTCCATCTCATCAGTTGAACAATGGTTTGTACGTATCAGGGCGGCCGGAGCCGCCAAAAGAAAAACCTCCAACAATGTCCTCTACTGCAGTGCCTTATACCGGCGGTGACATAAAAAAGTCTGGTGAACTAGGAAAAATGTTAAATGTGGATCATAATGCCAATAGGTCACGAAAATCTGGACAGCTAACTAGTGGTCCGTTAAGAACAGGGTCGATCGGTGGTGGCAGTACCGGTCACTCGGGCCAAATATCATCACACTCCATGAACCGGATGGGTTCTTTATCTGGAAGTGTTCCTGGATCAGCTTCAATGAAAAAGACCAGTTCGGGTCCATTAAATAAACACGGAGAACCAATAAGAAAGACGTCTGGACCTCAAGGTGGAGGGTTAACTTCTGCTTCCCGACAAAATTCTGGACCTCTCCCACCGGCTCTCCCTGCCACAGGTCTCCTTACATCAGGGCCTATTTTGTCTGGACCTCTTAACTCATCTGGTGCACCTCGAAAATCATCTGGTCCATTAGACTCTTCAGGGTCAATCAAATCACGCAGCACTTCAATGGTTAAAAACCAAGCAGTTACTCATCTGAGCCAGGAAAGTACGCATTCGTTCTTCAGGAGCTTCCCGAAGATAGTTTTTTGGTCCATAGTTCTGTTGTTTGTAATGGGGTTTATTGCTGCCATTTTCATATTTGCAGCCGTTGGGAATCCCATTCTTCTCGCTGTTGTTGTTGTTCTTTTTGCCATCGTGACCTTAGCTTTCTCATGGAATGCATATTGGGGTAGAAATGCCGTCATTAAGTTCATCCATAAATACCCTGACGCTGAGCTTAGAACCGCAAAAGATGGCCAGTTTGTCAAGGTTTCTGGGGTAAGTCAAAAAATACACAATCATTTATGCCGATATTATATGCACAAGTATCTTCTGTGTTTGTTGTTTTCTATTACTCAAATATCTTATCTATAATAATCTAGAACCCCGGCACTTACATAGCAGAAAACTTGTCATACAAAGTGCATGATATGATCCATATGGAACTTAGATAGGTTACATAAACAAAGATGACGAGAAACTATTTTCTTCAACTATTTTTGTAGTTGCTCAATGCGAAAAATGCTACACATCTATGCTGTTTTTGTGTGTTTATCTCCAGGGTTTTGCCAGGGTTACATTATGTTTAGCTAGTTTTCTCACTTTGCCCTTATTGATTTCTAAGTGATTGATAGGACATGCAGACTTCTAAGAATGCCTTGTATCATGCTATAGCTGGGTTTCTCGATACCGTCGTCCTACCATCCACAACCATCCCCTGTATGTTACTATTTCTAAACATGTTGTTTCCAAAGTTAGATATATACCATGAAGTTAGGAAATCTTGAAAATTAGGTAGTCTCATTATAAAGTTAGCTAAGTATAGTAAATTATGTTCAAGCAAGTTATTTTTTTGGTTTTATATCCAAAAAAAGAAGTATTTTTGTGACGTATAAAAATGAACGAAATAACCATACTAGCAGCGGGTTATATAAGTTGATTGATATTTGTTATATTACCAATTTCTTTTGCATCGAGTTGCAATTCAGCATACATTTCCTAACAAATATAAGAAAATAAAGAACAGATTTACAACATAATTTGGTTAGCCTTAAAGCAGAAGAAATTTTTTTGTGATTATAAGAAGCTTCTATAACTAGACAATAATAAGGTCGCTGAAAGTGAAACGATGTTGAAAACAAGCATGTGAAAGGAGTAATAGATGTCAACCAAATCTATTTTCTCTCGTTTTGTCACTATATTTAAATGCGCGTGTAAGCATCTAATGAAAAACATGTATTCACTCTTCTCCTTGAAGTGTATTTTTCTGCAATTCAAAAAGATTTGTGAACTTTGAAATGTCACGTAAAGAAGGTTGTCTAGACAAAGGACTTTGTGGTAATAAAGAAGGCATACATAACCAAGAACTATGGTGTTTTGTGTGTCCTTAGTTGGTGAGAGACTGAGAGCACTTGAAAAAAAGTAAAACTGGGTCGGTAAATGACTCTTAATAGACTGATTTGTTGTGATAATGAAGCAACTATGCATATCTCTCAAGGTTTGATGAGTCTACCAAACGCAATGGGGTTTGTGTTTTTGTCATGAAATACCGTTGTCACTTATAAATCACCATCTATTCTTATGTTTTCTGTGGTTGATTTCTCTATCTTCATCCTGTTGACCCATTCATGCATCATATCCTAAATAGATAACATATGTTTTTACGGCACCTTTTATTGAAGGCTATAGATGCCATTAGATGGCTTACATATACTTGTACAAGATAGAGAAATAAGTGAATAAATAGAAATCTTGAGGGTGATAGACCATTAAAAGAAAATAATTTGGGTGATACTAGATAAAGGGAGAGGGTAACAGATCAACAAAACATATATTTTTAAAGCATGTTAAATTGAAGTTACTTTAGGATCATAGACTTGTACCAATCAAGAGAACTTTTATCAAAACGAAACAAGAGAAATGAGAGGTTAACTTTAAAGTGTGCCTTAACTCAAAGAATGTTCAGTAAATATGATCTAATATTCACGTTTCAGAATAGTTTTCTTCCTCTTTTGGAGATCTTAATACATTTTCATTCGGTCCTTATTTTTTTTTATAACAAAAGAAAGCTGTAATTTAATCCATTCCAGTTCTCTTAACCTCATATCATAAACACGGTTTCTTTATCTTTGCTGATTTTGTCTTTCTGGCCTACTTTAGTTTTGTGTATTGCATTGCAATTGATATAGATATAGATACTGATAGGTTCTAAGTTCTAATTGTAAGTACATTTTCCAACGAATTAGAATAGGAACCAGGCCTCTAATAGTATTATTACCTTTGTTTATATCACAACCAATTTGAACCATGAGATTCAAGACCCTTCCGTCAATATACAGCATCTTATTAAATCTATGCACAAGTTTAATAAGTTTTCGTGATTTGTCCTATATTTTTCTATCCTTGAACTACACTTGTCCACCATCATTAAGATGCTTTTTGCTGGTCGATGAAAATCTTATTTTCTTGCAGGTTGTGACTTGTGGAAATGTACCTTTGGAGTCATCATTTCAAAGGGTTCCCAGATGTGTTTATACATCCACAAGTTTATATGAATATCGAGGCTGGGATTCAAAAGCTGCCAACCCCACACATCGCCGTTTCACTTGGGGTCTCCGATCCACGGAGGTGAGCCAAACAAGCATTTACTTGATTCTATACGCACATACTTTTCTAGGAAAATAGTTAAATTTCTTTGTTTTAATATAAGAGATTAGATATGAATTTATATCTATAAAAGATCTTCTATCATAAGTTTTGTATATTCTTTCTTTTGTAAATATTTGCAGAGGCATGTTGTGGATTTCTATATATCTGATTTCCAGTCTGGTCTGCGGGCATTAGTTAAGACTGGTTATGGTGCACGGGTAACTCCATATGTCGAGGAATCTGCTGTTATTGACATTGATCAGTCCAACAAAGACATGTCCCCACAATTCATTAGATGGTTGGCCGAGAGAAATCTTTCTGGTGACGATCGTGTAATGCGACTTAAAGAAGGGTATGCAACTTGACATCTTTTTTAACCTTCACTGTAAATTCTCTTTTTCCTCTGGCCCTAGCACACACTCACAATCTTTAAAATCTAAATTTATAGTGTCCGGATAATCAATCCCATTAAGGTTCCCGTTTACTGGACTCATGTGCTTTTGACAATTGTTGGCAAGGGGAGACCGGCATGCATACATGCAGAAAATTTGTAGTTTCCTAACAATTAATTTTTTGCATGATGTCATGTTAGAAAATCAATGTAGGCCTTTGATTATTTACACGATTTCGATACTTTTCATATTTAAAACTAGCTGAACCCAATGTATTCTTCTTGGTTGTAAATTGTAACATAGGTACATTAAAGAGGGCAGCAGTGTAAGCGTGATGGGAGTCGTACAAAGAAACGATAATGTGTTGATGATCGTTCCTCCACCAGAGCCTATTCCAACTGGATGCCAGTGGACTAAATGTATGCTTCCTGCAAGTCTAGACGGGATCGTTTTAAGATGTGAAGACTCATCAAATCCCGATATTATTCCAGTGTAGCGTTTTGCTACATGGTGAAGTAAAAGTTTGAGAAAAATATGGTAGGTGTATAGTCTTGTTTTGTTTACATCCCCATGATCTTGTTTGGGAGTGTTTTGTTAATGGTGTTGTGTGATTATTGAGCTTTTGGGAAAACTTAATATTTGAAATTTTTTACAATTTTCCTGTTTTTTTCTTTTTCAATTTTCCTTCAGAAATGTTTGAAGAATTTAAGATTTTTATGGTATTATATGGTCCATTATTGTCATGTTATTTTTTTGTGGGAATTATTTTATTTTAGTTTATTTTCACGGTACATCTAGATCCTAAAGTATGTATAGTTCATGTGTAGAGGGCTAATATGCAACTAATTTATATTTATTTATAGGGGAAATGATCTGTAATGCAGATTTGTGAAGGAAAAAATTTCGATTTATCCCTTGAAATTTATTGTACATAGAGTCCCCGGTGTGTGAGGGCGGCAGTACCCAACTTGGGTACTGCCCACAGTACAGATCAAATGCCCTTATTTCTATACTATTTTACAAAGCAAATGACTGTTGTCTTAATTTTCAAAATTTTAAATACAAAGAAGTTACTATCTTACATTTCCGTCTAATCACTATTTATATTTAGTGTGCTCTATCAATTAATATATTGTTTAGAACGAATTGCATTTTTGGTCCCTGTGGTATCACACCATTTGCAACTTTGGTCCAACTTTATGCAAAGTGGCGATTTAGGTGCAATAAGTGAGCTTTTGTGGCGTTCATGGTCCAACGTTATCTTGCTGTTAATTTTTCTCCGTTAATGAAGGGTAATTTCGTCATTTAATACCTATCCACCCCTTTATATTCATTTTAACCCCAAATAAACATATCATCATCATCTTCATCCTCTATCTCTCTCTCTCTCTCTGATTATATATATATATATTTTCTAGATCTATATATATATATATATCTCTCTCTACTCCCGTCTCCCCTAACCTAGCCACCACCCTTTCTCCGGCCACCCCCCTTCTCCGGCCACCCTCCTTCTCCGCGTTCCCTCCTCCGGCCAGATACATCTTCCCCTTTTTCCTTCCACATCTATGTTAACTGATAGCAAATCTCTAATGCCGACTGGCTAGCCGCCGACCACCCCCTGTTGGTCGGTTCCGGCAAGATTCATTCACTCTGATCTTATCATCATCATACAGTTGGTTTCTTATTAGTTTTCCTCTCATCGATGTCTTCAAATCAACCTAAAGATCCGGCAACATCGAGAAAGATCCGGCAACATCGAGAAAGAAAACAAAAAACCCAAAATATGATCCGAAGGTTTGGGAAACTTCAGATTCTAATAAGTCATCGAAACCACAAGCCTCTAAGCCCTATATTACTGATGTGATTGAACAAAACCCAAAAACCGACCACCAGCCGCCGCCGATCTCCGTTCAGATTCCGGCCGGCAATGAGGGTTCGTCCGGCCTCCGGGAGGGGCAAGGTGAAACCGAATCTGGCTCGAAATATGTCTCTGGGCAGGTTCAAAGCATATCCAATGAGAACCATAAAAACAAAATCGAATCATAACTCGTCGGAAAAAAAATCAAGTCACTTTTTATCATACCCACAAACAGTAACAACGATACAAAACAGTATATTTTCGGTTTTCGTTTTCCGATGGACTTTCCGGTAGCAACACTTCAAATATCGTGTTCCTACGAGGTATTCTAGGTTTTCGTTGCCGGTGGTGAAGTATATTATATATTGTTGATTATTACCTTTTTTTATCGATTGATTGTAAGTTTTGGGCTAGATATCGTTTGCCAGCAAGTTATTCCGGCGAGGACCTTTTTTATTTTCCAGCAAATTTATTATATGTGATTGAACCATTGATTCATTGATATGCTAGTCAATAATTGGTTTCCAGCAAGTATTGATTTTTTTGGTCAAAAGTTTCAAGTCAACATAGCAGTCTACATGGATTATATATTGATTTTGGGGATAAAAGGGTTTATAAAGAGGTGGGTATTGGTTAAAAGACGAAAATACCCTCG
>JAOXNX010000028.1:4684943-4695187 GCA_028566075.1 Solidago caesia
AAATAATTACCTTCTGAGGGTCAAGACCTAATTGCTTTGAAAGGTCTTCTTTAACAGCTCGAGAGGGGAGTTGATTATTTGCAAAAACAAGGCGAAGCTTCTGATATAACAAAAACAAGAAATAAGAAATTAACAAATGCCACTGGCACTGAACAGTGACAAGTGACGGCTTCAGTAAAGATATAATTATAATAAGAACCAGAAAGTACCTCTACAGCTTCAGCTGGAATCCTGAAAAATGATCGTTTAGTTTCTTTGCCAATTACACGCGTGTCAACCTTGGCAGAGTCAGCAATATCTTTTGCATTTTTGTCCTCGGTTTCACAAAGAGTCATTAGAGTGGTAGCTGCATCAGACTCTTTTTCTCTCCGTTTTCTGTTAGTGGGTCCCCAATCCTCATCTTCACTTACTTGTTCGTTAGCAAGAGCATCTTTTCCAAACATTTCCTGTATAATAAGTAATAACAAATGCTAATTACATACTCCGTATTTTACAGCACCCAAGGCTGTTAAATAAAACTAAATTGATCAAAATGATTCGAAGACTAATGTTGTTCAGCACACAAGACTTGTTAACTCCCTTTTCGGTTAATATGACAAGTATATCTTTATCTGGAATCACATAATATATTCTAACTTATTATAAACATGCGTGGACCATAAGCGCTTGAGCAAAAAATGTATGGTTTAATATGAGTTACACATCCCTATCACATCAAATAGGTACACTTCAATTAGGTCAAATTAAGAAGTGCATGTAAATGCGTGCAACCTCTTGAAGCACTTTATTCAACAAAAAAAATGATGAATATCTAGATATTGCAGTTTTTTTTATCATAGCTATTTTAACTTAACAATAAAAACACAAAAAGGGAACAAAAGTACTGGTGGGTCGACCTGACCCGTTACAACATGTATGAAAAAATCAACCATTCTGACCCTAAGCCGTTCCCAACATGCCCATTTTGCCACATCAAACACCGCCATTGCAGAAATGTAATCAATCTTTCACCTTTTTAAGTTCCATAGCTTTCCAGATTTGTAGAAGAGATAAAGAAAACAACATATCCAACTTAAGTTAAGGATAAAGATAGAACTCACATCATAAAGCTTCCTATAATCAACCGATCGACGTTGTCGGCGGCCACTGACGAACTCACAATCAGAACCAGAACCAGAACCCAGACCATTAAAGTCAGCAGAGGTGCTTTCAAGACCCATTTTACTACTTAACTTCCTAAATTCGTCATCAAGAACTTCGTCATCCAGTGATTGTAAACTGTAGCTACTGCTGGAATCGTCATTAGATGATTCACCTTCAGAGCAAACTCTGCTATTGCTGCAACTATTGTCATGTTGTTCAACTCTGTCTGGGTCATAATCATCATCACCAGAATCTTCTGAAGGCCAATCTTCTTGATTGAGTAAAGTATCCCCACCATCAGGTAATGTTGCTTCAACCTTAAAAATATCCTGTTTCAAACAATGGTAAATCAAACTTTCCTCATTCAATCAATATTTACTACTATTTGTACATAATTTCAGGAGTCACTTTTGAAAACCTTATTATGTGTTTCTGCTCAAGCTTATGTTATACTGCAATGAATAGGAAATAGGTTGGTGAAATAGTCTCATCCCATGACTGACCCAGCCAGTTTTACCGATGGCCCATCGTGACTCATTCCAGAATATGTTTCAAGTTGACCTATTCAATTGACTTGTAGCCCTTTTTTCCCATTATCCAATCCAACCCAAGCCACCCGTGTGCCACTTCTTGTATTAATTTGCCACAAACTCATGTTCTAGAAAAAGGGTATACATGTCAAGTTAATATTAGCAACATAGCATCATGTAAACTATTTGTTATCTCATAAAAGAAAAGAGACATAATTATGGTAGAGTAGGACGGGTGACAAGGAACAAGGTGATGAGGTTTTAACACAACCAACCTGCCAATTGCTGTCATTGGGATAGCTTGTTCCAAGGTGTGCATTCATTGCATCTATGATTTCAGTCTTACAAACACAATATTTACAATACCAACATTGGTCTCCAGGGGGAACTGATTAATCATATACATAACACTTCAGTCAAGTTTCAGAAAATAATTAAAATCAATTACTTGACTAGATGAGATGAGATAATGGGTAAAATCTGTGAAGCGCTTACTGTTTTCAGTTAAAAGAGGAGGGTCGATGCACATTTGATGAAATGCACAATTGCAAGTTCCATCACACAATATAATGTCATTGTCCGGAAATGCCTCCCTGAGCTTACACTTCGCACAATGTATCTAAATATGATAAACACAAAACAAATCACTATCATTGTGATCATTATCGAAAGGCCAATGAGACCTTCCAAGAAGTAACTGCAATAAACCATCTGCTAATCCCAAACAGAGTCCAATACTAAAGAAGTTTGTAGTTTTTTGAACTAGAAAAAAAGAAGGGGAAAAAAACTGCAAGGGTTGGGAGAGATATCTTTGTATTGAGCGTTTTATGTTGTAGCAAGATGCAAACTGTCTTTAAAGTTAAAAGGTTTTTCATTTGACCATGAGTCAAGTGTGCTGCTGTTATGGAGCATAGGACATAAGATTTAAAATAATGAACTTCATTTTTGAGTTTTGGCTACTTTAAATGTTTCCATAACAACATGGAACACGGACATGTAATTAACTAAAGCGGCCATTGGATGCATACATTATCATGATGTACGGATCCATCCAGAGCTATTGCGGATTCATCAATACATCCATCTGAGCTAAGTAACTCCAGCTGGTGTAAAGCATCACGGAGTCCAAGTTTACATTTTAGTATCTGCTTCTTGGCCCTTTGAAGTTCTCTTTCTGGCTTAATTTTTTCTCGGCTGAATATAATAACAAAAAGTCAAAAATCAGTGCGACAAAAGGGCCATCTCCAAAGTGTGTGAAGATATATCAGAATAGTCACATAACTAAATGCATTTTAGCAAGAAATGATTTTTGGATAAGAAACAAAAACTACAATCAATAACGCTATCTCCAACCATCTGCATTTCTCCATCTCCACATATGCAAAAAAAACTAGCACCTTTATGGAATATTCTTCCTCCAAAAAAATTCATCTCCAACCATCAACTCGAAAAACCCTACTCCAAAAATCTTTATACTAATATTATGTTATACGACACTTTAAATTAACTGTATTATTATATAATATACAATTATCAATACATGATTGAATTAAATAAATTTTAGTTAACTAAAATTTCTATATATATTCAATACAATGAATAAAGGGGTGATAATTTTCACATGTCACAACACAAATCCGACACAAAAAAGGGGTTGGGACCATAAACTGGTCAACACAACTAACACGTTTACTAAATGGTACTCCAAATCTTCAAATAAAAGAAAATGGTGTTATGGAGTACCACATTGGAGATAGCCTAAGAACTACCATCAGTATTCACTTCCAAGCTAATATATACGAACTAAGAAAAATTAAAATTATCATTGAATAATTTCGTATGTTTGTTGCCACTGAAATCTTGAGACAAGTGGTCTAAAATCATCAAGGCCTCAAGGGTAAGAACTACACTCAGGAAAAGTTACTCATGTCTCCTACTCCTTGAGTTCAAAAGTTTATGGTTGCTAATCGATGCTAAGAAGCCGCAATGTTTTGTAATCTATCGGCCCCATAGATGTTTGCATATATAAGGTTATTACTTTTTGTGAACACTGTAAGGTTATTACTTAATCATGATAATGATTGCAAGAATATGTCGTCCCAGTTTTACACAGATGGCCGTTCAATACGCAATGGTCAATAAAGATCGCATCATAATTTACTGTTTACCAAACACAGTATAATACCATTAATGTGCAGGAGAATTACCAAAGAGAGTAAACAAAATAAATTAAAACTTCTATTTCCAAATGGATTCTGTAAAACTTAGATGTCATATTATCATAATTTGCTTTTCTGGTTGTCTCTTAAATGCCATCAAATGACTGTGCCTCTTGGATCTCTAACCAGGAGGCTCATTTTGCTTAATTTCGGGGTATTGTTCTTGGTTTAGGCATTATTAGAATGGGTATTTTCTTGCTTTGCTGAACTTTACTCATCTTCCTGTATGATGCATACTACTACAGTCAGTGGCTTCCCTCTTATGAGCATCTGTCTTCGTGTTATACTATGCCTTCTCCTTTTTGGCGTTTTAATGAAAGTCTTTCCTGTTTCTAAATAATATATTAATTATAGAGATCTTTCCAATCCTTTCCCACTTTTACACAAAAAACATTTGATACTCCCACCTTCCAAGAATTCGTACAAACTGCTTCACTTCCCTGCCAACATTCTTTTCCACGTTCAGTCTTAGAATAGTCAAGTGAAGTAAGTAACGAGGGTCCGACACCCAAAAAGGGGCACACAGGTGATATATAAGGTACAAAATTTGATAATAATTTGAATTGCAAGCATCTCAGAGCTATACTTCCTTTAGATAGAAAAAACTTCTGTCTCTTGTGCTACTCTTTTCCTGCAGTCTCTTCTGGATACCGGAGCTTTAACCAAAATCCACAATCTCCTCTATCACTAATCTTGTATCCCTTTATAGTCCTCCCAATCTCCCATTAACCATCAAGTCAATAATGAACTCCTAATCAGTCATCAAGGGCGTAATCGTAATTGAAGTAAACTGACGTTTAAGGACGTAGGGCATTGAACTCAATAGTACGAGACAGAACTAACGTAGTATAATTTACAAAATGATGAAGCCCCTATCATATTCTATATGTGTTGTGACTACACATGTTTCACACAATATTAACCACTTATAATATAAAAAAAGGGTAATATAGCATCCTGGCATTTCATATTGGTTGAATATAACAACTTATACAAATTATATACTCCTCACTACCAGATGATATGAGCTAAAAGTATTCAATCACAAAATTAATTATATTGCTTTGGCAATGCAGATTGCAGACGCACATAAAAAGGGTGATTTACATTTTACACGTGAATAAAGCCTCACAGTTTCATGTTTTGAATAACATTACCTAGCTTGTGACAAGTAAGCCTCTCACTATTATATTTATAACAAGCCTAATTGTCCAGTTTCACTCTTGCCATTAGCTTTTTTCATGTTACGGCGTGAACAAAGATATTGCAAAGAAGGATTTGAATACGGTAGATACCTCTGACCTTTCCAGCCTTCGGTTGAGTACGCGTCTAGAAGATTCTGTTGCATTTTCATTTTAATGAGAAGGTACCTCGACTGCCTTTGCAGCTTCGAAGCTTCGTCAACCACAACTTTGTTGTTTGTCCTCCTTCTCCGTTTTCGCTTTCGCCTCCGCTTAATCTTCTCGGAAATAAGATCCCCCTTTTCACATTTTGCATTTTCATCTGAACCAACTGCAGACTCCTGATTTTGGCAGGTCACTAAAGATGGTGTACTCGATGATTTGGCTGCTTTATAAGAAGCATTTCTACGTCTGATGTCTTTCTTTTTGCTGTTTGTTAACAAGTCAGCAAGCTTCTTTTTAGACATACGAGAACTCGGACTTTTCCCATGAGGTTTTACTTTTTTTGATCTCTGCGTATGTTCCTTTGTTTTGATGCTTTCCGAGGGCAACACTTTGCCAATACTCTCGTGAGCCTCTTCCACTGGTCCACTCATGTTTATTATCTATGCATCACGCTAAAAACCCAAAACAAAATAAGTTGGTCATATGTAAAACCTAACAATTCCAAAATCAATATATACAAACCAAATCTAGCTACTCTAAGCAGCAAATTAATGATTACGTGCTTCACAACGGCTATAAGTCAAAACTAACTACTCTAACCAACACAAGTAATCACATTTTCTGCATTTATGCGGATATTGACTTTCACAAAGACAAAACCTGACAAGGACTCATATAGTTTACGAAACTTCAAGAATGGAACGCGAAATGATCAATAAATTCAGGAAAACAATAAATAAAAAATAAATAAAAAGGTACCACATAAGCATACAATTATCATTCGATCGACATGAAATATACAAACCAAATCTAGCTACTCTAACCAGCAAATTAATGATTATGTGCTTCACAACGGCTATAAGTCAAAACTAACTACTCTAACCCACACAAGTAATCATATTTTCTGCATTTATGCGGATATTGACTTTCACAAAGACAAAACCTGACAAGGTTTCATATAGTTTACGAAACTTCAAGTATGGAACGCGAAATGATCAGTAAATTCACAAAAACAAAAACAAAAAAACATACCACAAAAGCATACAATTATCATTCAATCGACACGATATTACAAAATTAAACTAGAAATAATGAAACTATATGACAACAAAGCGCCTGCATCCTAGTCATGGGGGGCATTTGGAAAGTATCAATAATTCGCAACGGAATATATCAGAAACAAAATCATTTGGCATCTGAACTTCAACCTTTGGGAACTATATAGGCTTAGATTAACGGAAATTCGATCTCGATATAATAACAAGTTAACTAAGACAACAAAAAAACTAGGTCCAAAAAGTGTTACTAAACTAACAAGTTAAGTATAATAGCAAAATTAGGGTTTGATTATAAAAAGGCAATTATAATAATTAATAAATAATAAATAATAATAATAAAGTAAAGATTGAGTACCTGAAAAGGAAGGAAATGCAAATCTATATACACAACAAGGAAACTGAAAAATGAGACACGATTAATTAATGATTGAATTAGTGGTTAAATGTTAGGTGATAGTTGGATTAATGATGATGATGAGTTTTTTTTTTTTTTATTTTATTTTATATATATATATATATATATATAGTTGAGTGAGTGAGTGAGTGTGTGTGATAAAGTGGGGGAATTTGTAAGCGGTGGTCGTGAATGGTACGGTCGCCGGTCAGCCAACGGTTTGATTTGGTGTCATAAAGTCATGGGCCGGTGAGTTAATAGTGAGTGGTAGTGTTGTGAAAGTGTATATGTTTAAAAAGGGGAACTGCTGTCAGGCAATCTCGCAAGTCGCAACTAAACCTTTTTAAGTAAGTGGAGTCGAAAGATTTTTAATAAGTTAAAGTTAATGGATTAACGAGGTAATAAAATAAAAAACTTTTAAAGATTTTTTTAATTGGAGATGCTCTAAACACTTAAAAAGAAAAAAAAAAAATGGGTGGAAACAGGTAAGATTAGTTTTATCGGTAGTCAAAACTCATAAATCGTTGTTATTAATAAATAAAAGAAAAAACAAAACAAAATACAAGATATATCAAGAATTGAATGAAACAAAATATTACCGGTTGAATTTTTGAGTCATCTACACATAATCAAATCCAATACATGGCCGATCTATGACTTGTCACATGACTAATTCTTATTGGTGTTACGAATATTATCTTAATTTATATTCCTTATTGATTAATATTTCATTTTAGATAGATAATGTATATTAATTTTAAATTAAAATTAAAATAATTTCATAATATTTAATTTTCATTTTCTTATAAATAAAGTCCAATATCAACATATTCAACACGTCTTCTCAATTCTCCAATTTTAGTATCTTAACCTTGTTATCTTATTTAAGAAGAATGGATCTTAATTATCCTTATAATTTCTCAAACCCTTAGTATTACGGAGATTCCCAAAATCTTCAAAACTACCGATCTGTAAAAAAGAACTTTCAATTTTCTTCAAATTATATACTATATTAAAAGTTATTGGAGTGAATAGTGGTTTTTTTGTTTTTACATACATTTTTAATATATGTATTTGATTTACCAAATATAAAACAAACTTTCTATTAATAGGAATGGTAAGTTCCCTCGGTCTTTTCCAAAAGAACCCAGTTCGAAACTTGAACCCCCCCCCCCCCCCTCTTTTTCATTTTTTTTTTTTTTGGATTTTCATATATTATGATTTTGGCCCCTCCCTTCTCTTTAGGCCTTTTCTTTAGGTTTGTTTTTTTAGTTTTAAATTAACATATATAACCCTTAAATTAACATATATATCCCTTTTTTTATCTTTTTTTGGAAGTTAATGAGTCAGGTTATACCCTCCTTATTCTAACCTGACAAAGGTATATTATATCTTGATCATTGAAATCATTTTCTATGATTTACCATCTCGGCATCTCTTTAAGAAAAAGAGAAAAAAATGGATAGAGACATATTATGTATGTATGATTTACATCTCTGCATCTCTTTTTATTTACATAACTATGGATCAATAAATAAATATTTTAGTTTTTATTTACAAATGTTATATGTGTTTAAGCATTTTGTAGGGTTGAAAGTCTTTTGGCTATGTGTGTTTGATTTAGGATAATTCTTAATTTCTTATAAGTTTATAATTAACATTGTTAAGTGGTTTAGTGAAAAGATTGTGGAATTTTTATAACTTAGCTCAGCTTTTGATCCTAGAGAGGGATATAAATCTTTCAGTGAAGACGCCATTATAAAGCTTGCAAAAAAGTACTATTTCCTTGATTTTACACAGGAGGAGCTCGATGTTTTGGAATTTCAATTGAAGCACTTCAAAGCTAATGTGAAAGACCATCCATCTTTGAGAAAATTTGTAATCAATTGCATAATTATGTCAAGGCCTCGCAACAACAGGAGTAGCAAATCATTATTATCTCGTTGACAGGTTGATCCGACTTGTTTTAACTCTTCCGGTGTCTACAGCAAGTGTTGAACGTGCATTTTCTTCTATGAAGATTGTGAAGAATAGACTTCATAATAAAATGGGCGATGAATTTCTTTCTGATAATCTTGTGTTAATGATTTTTAGTCTAAAAGAAGTGAAAAATTATCAATTTGATTATTAGTCTAAAAGAGACTATGTCCCTACATAGTCTAAAATGAATGAATTTTTAGTGTAAAAGATGTTTTCTCTCACCTATAGTGGGCATGATGTTTTCTCTCACCTATGGTGAATTTCTTTCTATGGTGTTGGAATATGATCAAATAGTACCACTGGTGATACGATAATGCTCCAGTGGTCCGTCAGTGATCCAAGTTAGCTGTTAAAAAAAGAAGTAATGATTAATTGCACTTGAGGATAACAAGCATCATTTTCATTACCATTCCTTGCATGTTATAACTCCGAAAGTGTGTGGATCGAGACTATTGATTCAATATATAGATTGTTTGTATCTATATAAAGTTAACATAATCTTATGTAATTATCTTCAGTAGGGAGTTAGAGGAACAAAATTAAGTTTCTTGGGAAGATAAAACTTTAAAGTGGATTATAAATAAAAAGAAAAAAACTTGGACTCAAATTGGTTCTTTTTAAACATACCAATTATTTTTATAGGCGAAGATAGATCTATAATAAATTTTTGCTATTAACAACAAGTACAAATATGTTACTGTATAATGTATATACACTGTAGATAACAATAATTTGTTGTGGATTTATCATTATCTTATTTTTGTTTGATTTACCAAAGTCAAATACTAATTAACTATTAATCATTATATTTATTTTCTTTTTCATCTTATATATAACTAAAATAATTAATTAGTAAAGATTATGTCTTTTTATTATAAATATTACGAATTCTTATTATTAAAATTATTACATGCACTCTAAAAGGATAATTTTAATTAATAAAATGAGATTTTGCTCTTGTTGCTCATAAAGGTAAAATGGTACGTGGAAACTTACAATCGCGTTATACAAAATATACGTAATTGTCAATCCAAATTAAAATTAACTATTTTATTCTACTATTTTCATATTAACATTAATAAATAAAGATTCAATACAGCAATTTTTTTTTAAAGTGGAACATGCATTTTTTTTTTTCAAAATTGTATTTTAATATACAGTAAGTTTTTCAAAATTCTATTTAATAGTATAAAGTTAGTGTCGTCAGTTTGTGTTTGTGGGAAATATCGTAATTAACTTACGTTCATTCTTTTAATCAAAAACCCAATGAAAATTAAAAAATTAATAAAAATGAAAAGCTAAAATCGAAGTAAGTTGAGTTGCATTTTTGGTGGGTTTTTTTTTCTTTTTTTTGTTTTTTTTCCGAACATTCAGTTGGTACACAACATTCACGGAAACATCACCGATTAATGTTGAGGCCCTGCACGTACTCTAGTCAACGAGGTGGCTGACTATGAGCCGTTACAGGTATTCGGAAGGAGAAACCCCAAGTCATGACATCCCAGCGGATCGAACTCATGACTTGGGTAAAACCCTTGCCCTCTCAGGCCAAAGCCATCATAGAGGGACTTTAA
>JAOXNX010000028.1:4695287-4713589 GCA_028566075.1 Solidago caesia
AATCTACATCCAATTTAATATGGTTATGTTTTAAAATCTGTAAATTCATGGGCTAAAGAAGAAATTTCTATACATTTACTTTTCATGAAGATTTGTTAAACCAATTATTTACAAACTAATTCTGAAATTAACAGAATTCGAAGTCTTGATAATGCTAAGTGGGCATGAAATTTGTTAATTAAGATGTCCGTTAGACTAACAATGTGGTAGTTGGATATTTTACGTTGTTAGTGTTAACTTCAATGTAATAATTCGTGTTATGTTTGTTATATGAATTGTGTGATAGTTTTTTCCTTTTTTATATGTGATTCTGGAAGTTGGAATAAAGGTAACGTATGTTAAGCGATAAGTAATATTGAATTGTGATTTGAAGTTGTTTGGCCATTATGCGGGAATGAAATGCTTATGGCTAAATAGTCAGGGGTTGTTTGGCCTAGCTTATATTTTTTGGCTTATGCTTATAAAATATAAGTGAGGAAAAAAAAAAAAGAAAATAGTAAGAAAAGGTAAAAAGCTTTGATTTGTAGCTTATCTAAAAGTGGCTTATAAAAGCTAAAAAGCTTAAGCTAAAAAGCTATGCCAAACACTTAAAATGGCTTTTTTTTTTAAAAATAAACAAAAAAGCCATAAACTTTATAAAATAAGCTATGCCAAACAGTCAAACACCCCCCAGTCATTTAGTAGTTGGGGTGTAAGGTATTGGACTTGTTCGAGGCCCATAAACAATTAAGGAAGGTTTTGAAACGCATCATTTTTCATTGAGAAATGAAAAAAGATTTAATAACGTTGCAATCAATATTGAGAAGATTTTTTATGATGACGGGATTTTTATGGTATAGGAAGCTCGATTACTTGGAAAAGTTAGTGTAATTTTGATATATGTACGTATGATTGTTGTTTGATGTGCCACTCCATATTTTTGGTGAATTGTGGTTGATGTGAATATAAAAGTTAAACTTTATAAAATAAAAAATAAAAAAAATAGATAATAAATTTTTGTCTAATAACCTGGGTCAAATTATTTACTATTTTAAACATCTCTAGTTGATATACCTATAATACCTCTATTAATTTACATCATCTATCTCTTAACTCTTAAAATAACCACACTACCCATTTTATATCAATTACCTTTATATCAAAATTACCTAGACTACTCGTCGCTGCCTGCCGCCACCACCACCAGTCGCCACCACTACCACACCGCCGCCACCACTTTGCCGTCGTATTGCGCGGACATCCATCTAGTTTATATAAGGTCACCTAAAGCAAATTCAACTACTGTCTAATCTAAAATTATGGTAGAGAAATTATTGTTGAAATCAAACAGAAAATAGGAAAAATAGGAAGAATAACAAAAACCCTTTTCCCAATATTACTCATCTTCATCAGATTTGAAATTTATTTTCATAAATTAATCTAATAGAAGAAAAAAAGAAATAATTACAGAAAATTTGCATGGGTACATTTTATAGCTTTAGAAAAGCCTTTGGTGCTCTCAAGGACTCCACCAAGGTTGGCCTTGCAAAGGTCAATAGCGAATTCAAAGTATGTAAATTGTAACACAATTTATTACAATTTCATGTATATGTTTCTAATTAACAATGCCTGAAACTAATTTTTATTTGTTATTAAAATTTGGATCAAAGGATTTGGACATTGCCATTGTGAAAGCTACAAATCACGTGGAATGCCCTCCAAAAGAACGCCATGTTAGAAGTGAGTATATATTTGTATATATGTCATGATCTTGATATATATATATATATATATATATATATATATATTTTCTACTATATGAAAATTCAAGAAATGGCAAATGTTGAATGTTTTCCATGTCTGATTTGTGTATTGTTATTTTGTGTTTCATGCTAGAGATCTTTTCCGCGACATCCGTAGTTGTACCACGAGCGGATGTTGCGTACAGTATTCACACTCTTTTTAGGAGATTATCGAAGACGAAAAACTGGATTGTAAGGTCTTCTTCTTCTTTGCTATGCAAAAGTTGGTTGTAATAACTACATACTATACGTACAACAATGTACATTTATTACAACCTACAGATATAGTAAATTCACGGATTTTACAGTAAATTTCACCTGTCGTCCCTATATTTTTAAAATTACACTAGTCATCCTTACTTTTGAAACTAGTTGCAATCACAGTCCTTACATTTTAACGTGGGATTTAGACATCCGTTTAAATTAAGGACTATGAATGCAACTAGTTTCAAAAGTAGAGATGACCAATGTAATTTTGAAAAGATTAGGACGGCATGTGAAATTTATTGTAAACCATAGGGATGATCCGTGTAATTTACTCATATAAATATAATGTTACTTTATTGGAATACTTGTTATCAGTATATTATACTAGGTATTGGTTAAAACAAACATTAAAGTAAAACAATCATTCTCTTTTAACTGAAAATCATTGTTCATCACGTTTCAGTACCAATAAATCAAGAAATTCATCATATTAATTGGTTTTTTCTTTGACGCATTAGTTTTATATACTTGTTTATACACTTTGTGCTCTGTGAATCTTCGTGTATTAGTTTTATATAGGTATGCTTTATGATTTTTCGTACATCAGAATTATCATGTTCCAATGGTTAAGATATTATCCTATTTTGTTCTATTTTCATACTTGTTTTACAAGAACCTTACCCATACTATACTATATTATATATATATATATATATATACACACACACATCAATAGTTTATGATGTTAAAAACCATCGCAAAATTAAAATAGTAGTGTCGCTTATGCAATGTTACATGTCGTTGCAAAATGTATCCAACAAGCTAGGCGGGACAAGTATTTTGACTGAAAACACATGTTAGTGGCATTTAGACTTGGTGCAAAAATGACCTTAATTAAAGATTTCCTATGGAACTTTGCATAGTGACATGACATGCCATATTGATATGGTAAGAACGGAGTTCAAACAAAAAAAGAACAAACAAAGCAAATAACACAAAAGAAACAATAATTGGATGATAGATAGATAACTGGTTTCGAGCTCCAATAGCTCCCACCGGTTCACAAGGAATTAAATACAAAAATATTAGACTCAATAATAATCCCTAATGGCAGACCTAATTTAATTAAGATATGACTAAACTTAGTGAACAAGTAGTTACCAATAATAATAAAAAACTAATAATAACATAACACTTAACCCCTTGTCTTTCTGAGTTGTATCATTACTCCCGTCCCCAAAAACACCTTGTCCTCAAGATATTGCTTTGAACCATTTTTTTTTCTGGATCCCATGTTTTGACTTGTAATTGTGCCTCATAGTAAAACAACAGAACATGCTCAAAAACATGTTTCCAAGGGTGTTCATCAATTGCTTCACATCTTTTGTTAAACATCAACACACGTCTTGGCCTATGGTTGTTTTTTATTGACGAGAAGTCTTTGTCAGTAGAAGCAAAATGATCATCATCTTCAAGTGCTAGTGGAAGATTCGGGCTTCTAATACATGTCCCTTGTATCTTTTCTGACAATAGTTCATGTAGCTGGCGTCAACCTTTCCATCACCAATTTTCCCACTGAAACCATGATCCTTCCCCTTCACATCCGGACTATTGTTCATAAAGGGTCTTCTTCCTAAAATCTATGCTCCACCTTATGTCATGTTTATGTTTTGCTTTGTATCAGGAAAGACAGGAACTCTCCCTAGATTATTGTAACAATCAACATTCTTCTCCACCATCACCGCTCTAACAACCACACTGTTTACTTTATGTGGCTCTTTGCTGCTTTCTTTTAACTTGGTATCATCAGCCTCGATCTTCTCTTCTACTAAAAACAGATTTATTATGTTCTTTGAATTCCCATGTAGAAACATCTTGGCTTCTCGAAATCACCAACTCCCTTAAGAAGTTTATGAGTTCATCGTGCTTCTTATTGGCTTCTTCTCTACTCTGCTTCATCTCCTCCCTAATACTAACCTGAACAATGTTATCCAATCAGGCATCAATAGCGGCACAATATTGTGTAAATCAGCATCCACCTCAACAACTGTTCATGTTCTCATCCTCTTCTTCAATACCATAGGTTGCAGAAGCTATGACTCTGATACCAATTAATATGGTATGGACCGAGTTCACAAAGAAAAAGATAAACAAACACAACAAATAACACACAAAGAAACAATAATTGGATGATAGATAGATAACTGGATTCGAGCTCTAGTAGCTTCCACAGGTTTCAGAAGAACCGAATACAAAAATATCAGACTTAATAATAATCCCTAATGGCTGTCATGCCTACTTGGTGAAAAAGTAGTTACCAATAATAATGAAAAATTAATAATAAAACAACACTTAACCCCCTTTTCTTTCTGAGTTGTATCACATATATAGCAATGGAGTTTGAATAGTTGTGTGATATATAGAGTCACTTAGAGTAAGTATCATTTTGGTCATGAATAGACTTGTGTGTTGATCGTTGATTCTTGTTATGGTTTTGGTTTATATGAAGGTTGCGATAAAGACATTGATAGTGTTTCATAGAATACTAAGGGAAGGCGATCCTTCCTTTAAAGAAGAGTTACTGAATTATTCGCAACGAGGACAAGTTTTTCAAGTCTCTAATTTCAAAGATGACTCGAGCCCTCTAGGTACATACGTAATAAACATGACACCTTATTCTTGAAATGCTAATTGCTACAATAATCATGTCTTCTAACTAAATGATATCGAAAATAAAGCATGGGATTGCTCTGCGTGGGTTCGGACGTATGGAATGTTTCTTGAAGAACGGTTAGAGTGTTTTAGAATGTTAGGATACGACATCGAGTCAGAACATCTTACTAAACGTACACCAGGAATAGGCAAGGTATGCCGCTTTTACCAAGTTAATTATCTGTTACTTTTATAGACCACATCCGTAAGCTCATAAAATGGGTTTAAAGACAAATTTATGACACAATATATTTCTGAACAATGCCAATGTTTCAAAAAAGTAAAATATTTAAGCGACTACCTTTATCAAAACATATATTTACAGTGATTGTTGGTTCAAAGAAGATAATCTTTTGTCACAAAAATGATACACTTAACTGGCAATTACAATTTTGTGAAGGAGTATAGTAGAACTCGGCTCATAAGTGGTGACAAGCTACTAGAGCAATTACCTGCAATGCAACAACTTCTTTTTCGTCTCATCGGATGTCAGGTGATCATTAAATATTCAGAGTTTCAACCTTGTTTCTGGTTTTCTTTTGTATTTTTTTCGAGTCCTTGAATTTAAATTTCTAAGCAAGTCGAAAATTTTAATTTGTAGCCTGAAGGAGCTGCTTACCACAACTATCTAGTTCAATATGCTTTAGCTCTAGTTCTCAAAGAAAGTTTCAAGATATATTGTTCCATCAATGACGGGATCATTAATCTTGTCGATTTGGTATTGTTCTCTGAAAATTTTCTTAACATTTGTACCCTTATACGAAACCTAACCAGCCTATACTTATTCTAGTTCTTTGACATGCCTAAACATGATGCGATAAAAGCTTTGAGTATCTACAAAAAGTCGGGGAAACAGGTATCCAATGACGTCTATGAATCTAGAGTGTATCGTTGCATATTTTCCCCCATATCTCAACATCAAAGCAATATATATCTTTTCACATCATTTTCAATATCTTTAGGCTGAATACCTTGCTGAGCTCTACGAATACTGCAGAAACTTGGATCTTGCAAGGAATTTCCAGTTTCCAACATTGAGACAGGTATCTAACTAGGCAATGAATCTAAAATTGCACATAACATGTTTGTAATCTCACTCATTATTGAAACTTTTATCTTTCATAGCCGCCACCTTCGTTCCTTGCAACGATGGAGGAATATATTAGAGAAGTTCCTTCAATAGGATCAGTTTCCATCAGAAGATTGGTACACATATTTATTTCACTTTTAAACTATAAAATGTATAGTTAGTGTTGGCTATATTGGTTGAACATTGTTACAAATGTAATCAGGAGTATGAGGCGGTCGAAGATGAACAAAGTGAAAATTCTGACTCTCAAGAAAACAATTATGAAGGACTTGAAGACAAGGAACCGTTGCTAATTGAGCCTGATCCTAAGCCTGAGCCCGAGTCTGTGCCTAAGAAAGAACAAGAAATTCCAACCTTTGTATCTTCCCCTAATGATAGCGATCTATTGGTAAGCTCCATTTTTGCATTGCTAGCTACTTTTTTTTTTTTTTACCCAAGTGGTAACTAATGAAATTAATGAAATATGTGCAGGGAATGAAGCAAATCAATTCGAAAGCTCTAGAGGTAGACAAAAACAATGCGCTAGCTCTTGCCATTGTTCAAAATGGTATATGCATGCTTATGTTACGTATATAGATATAATGACTAATTAAGAAGCAAACATATATAGTGTAATGCAACTCTTTTGTAGGTGGTAATCCTAGATCATCGTCTATAGACTGGAGTGAAGTCCAAAAGAAACCAGGATGGGAGCTTGCTCTTGTTGAGAATAACATCATCATCAATAACAGTACTTCACAAGACAATTTGGTTAGTTTTATATAGTTTTGAGAAGGAAAAAATATTTGAAATTTGGGTTACTTTCTTTGAAATTGTCAACAAACTAATAAGTGATATCTTCAAAGAAACTTGAACTCATCACAACCTAAGAGTTTTTTGATGCTATATATCAAGCCAAAGTCCATTATGTGAATTAATATTGGGTTCTTATTTTAGGTTGGTGGATTCGACAAGTTCTTATTGGACAGTTTATACGAAGGCGAAGCAGCTAGAAGGCAAATACAACTACAAAATTCTGGATACAACACACATTACGGATATGATATGCAATATAATCTCCCGATGAATGTGCAAATGGCGATGTTGCCCCATCAACAACAACAAATGACAATAAACCAACAACATCAAAACCAATTTTATCAACAACCATATCAACAACAAAACTTGTTGGTACCTTATAATAACGGGCATTCGAGGAGGGCTTCAAATACTTTTGGAGATGATTACGAGTATCCCCAAAGTAGTACATCATCACATGGAAATCATGGGTTAATTTAGAACATATTTCTTTACACAAAACATGTTCTTATTATTTTTTTTGATGTAGGTTCTTATTGTCATGTTCTCTATATAAGTTTTTGTTTTATTGAGTGTAAGTTATAAGTTTTAACAAGTTTTTAAATAGTACGCGTATAGTCGTATTTGATAACAAGGCCTAAAAGTCAAGGTGCTCAGGTAAAGCCTAAGCTTCCACACCTTTCTTCAACGTAACCGACAAGGAAAGAGGCTACTACAATGGAAAAACGGAATGCAGTCACATTCATAATCTACTGTACGTATGATGATCTTAATAAAGACAGAATCATTTTTAACATTAATAGCTCTTTAGAACCGTCAATAATACATTATAACACGCATTAAAAAAATGGTACCTTACATATAAAAAGCACACCCCTGAATTTAATGACAAAATGTATAACTTTTTATGCACGCTAAAAACAACTTATAGGGCTGTCGAATGTATATTTTTACAAACTAATCTATTCACCCGAAACGACATAACTTGGGTCGTAATTGAGGGTATATGGAAATATGGAATAGTAGATACAAACCAAGTTACTTTCCTTTAATATACCCCTATAGAGGAATAATAATTTGAGAACACCTATTTTTAAATGAAAGTTCCATATGACAAATACATATATAGAAAATTAGTCACTTATAAATCCTTGATTAAAATGAATGTTATATGAACTAAAAAAAAATCCTTTAAATACGTTTTAGAGTAGATATGGCTTAAATAATTGGATCTGTATGCCAATAAGGCACATATTAACTAGCAAATGCTGGGGGCTGTGAGGAGATTTTCCAGATTTTTACCCATTGGGTTCGGGTTCAACTCCTTGGCAAACTGGATCTGTATAAGTAAAAATACCTTAACTAATTAGTATCGTTAATTATGATGCAATTTTGTTAAAAGAAAATTATTATGATGAATATTTTCTAGTACGAAAACTAATAATACACTTATATCTATTTATAAGCTTTGAAAAGTCCTATACCTTCTATACCCTAATCGGTTTTAGAAAACATAGCTATGAAGAAATGACACTAAAATAAGAACAGGTCGAAGAAATATGGACAATAACGTCATTAAAAAAAGGGTAAATCGGAAGAAACCTTCTGATCCCTGGTACCATTTTGGTACCCGTCAATCCCACCCCGTAAAAAATCTGCGTCGGTAAGATACCTACACTTAAATCCGCATATGCTAGAAGTTGAACTCTTGCCAATAGGTTTTCACATGTATGGCCCCAAGTTTTAAAGACAATGGGTACGATTGATCTATGACCAATTGGTCAATAACGTCATTAACTGAATAAGAAAAATAGATGGATCAAGTCATGCTCGATTTCATGAGGTTGTTCTAGTTATTAAAACTTCAAATAACTTTAAAACCGAACTCAACCCTCATTTAAACTTCAAACCATTTAAATTTGGTTAAAAAGATCTGAACTAATTTGATTCACGTTTAAAAAAAAAAATAATCACAATCAGGTTGAAGTAGGTTTGACGATTTGATGTATTCACAATAAGTCTTAGGCTGGAACCTCCGTAGGTAAAAATCTTGTGCTCGAAATAGGTCACTGAGATATTCTAGTTAGATTACGTATATCTGATTCAAAGACTCGTTAATTTATATAAGTTGAATAGAGTAAACTTTATCCATTTACCGGTCTTTACCAAAACCAAAACATTTAAAGTAATAAGATGAATAATATCTTAATCTTTAAGGAGGCAAATTGTAACTTTCTTACATATACATACATACATACATGCTATATCTATATCTATATATCTATCTCACAAATTTCTTCCATTTCACACCCAGAATCAACCATCAAAATCAACCAACAATCAATGGCGCGTCTTCTCACACAAACCCTAATCCGAACACAATCAATCAATCAAAGCCACCAGCATCACCGATTCTTCTCAAGCCAATCACCAAAGACCCAACTTATTGAAATAGATCTAGAATCATCATCATCATCATCCGACACAGAAGTTGAGGTTTTAGGAATCCGAAAACTAGAAGATGCAATTCATAGTATAATTGTAAGACAATCAAAACCCGATTGGATTCCTTTTGTTCCTGGCTCATCTTACTGGGTCCCACCTAGAATCCAACACAAAAGAATTTCTACTACAAATAATGTTTTTGATGATGATAACGATGTTGTTGTTGGTGGGTCTTCGACAGGGATTGTTGGTTTGCTTGCAAAATTTAATGAAAATAAAAAACAACAGATGACGATGATGTTGAATGATGATGAATCGAGGGTTGTGTTGAATAGAGGCTGGCCTTCTTATGCTTACTTTGTTAAAGGTATATATATATGTATGTATGTATGTATATGTATATATGGATCTGGGTTTTGGTTATATTTTAAGTTGGAATTGTTAGGTATTTAAAGTTTTGAAATTTATACAAAAATTTCAGTTTTTTTGCATAAAAATGTTAAGTTTGGGTATAAAATGTTGGGATTTATGTAAAGTTTTGAGCTTTCTATAGAAAATGTTTGAGTTTTTGTACAAAAATGTTGAATTTGCGTATAAAATGTTTGGATTTATATAAAGTTTTGAACTTTTTGTAAAAAATGTTAGGTTTTTGTATCAAAATGTTGAAACTTTATATAAGAATGTTAAGGTATTGAAATCGAATGGAGAATCTGAGTAGGGCTATTATAGATAGTTTTCCAGAAAGGTGTTTTTTGCTTAAAAGAAAAGCAGTGCTTATTCCTTTCAAAATAAGCGGATAAAGAGTTTTCGAGAAAGTGTTTCTTAATGTTTATCTGCTAATAGAAATAATCAATAAACAGATGCTCACTTTAATAAGCCTAAACACTCCCTAAGTTACGGCTTTAAAGACAAAAAGAAAATGGAAATAAGTTACAGTTTTATAAATTAATGTATAAACATGTCAAATTTACTGATATATAATATAAATTTTATATATTTGAATTAGGAAATTACTGGTTCAAGATGTTTAATGCGTTTTAACATCCTTTAAAGTCTTCACAGTTGAATTATGGGGTGTTAAGCTTTTAGTTCAATTGTTGGAAAGTAAATGTAGTTTGGAGAAGTATTAGTTTAGGTACTTTGTAATACTGATGGGCAGTTGGTAGAAGATGAAAAAGGCATGACATGAGGTTTTTGTATTCAGTCACTTCGCTAGTTTTAGGTTAGGTTCTTAGGGTGTGTTTGGTTGCAGAAAGTTTCTCTAATTTTTCAACTTAATTTTTTGAGAATGCATATTTTTCTCGGTCTCTAGAAAAATAATACTAGAAAACAGACTTATCTATTTCTGGAAAGAAAAATAGTTGAAAACTATAAAACACAGTTTCCAAAAGTTTAGTAAGAAATGAGAAAAGTGTGTTTCTTTTTTCTTTGAAATTTCTTTCTTAAAAGTCCAATTTCAACACTATGTTTTTGGAATGTTTCTTTTGTAAAATATTTGGAAAAGTGACATTTTTCTACAACTAAGAAGTTTCTTACCTTTGGTAGGGGATACTGATTCTCAAACATAGTGGGTATTGTTTATGACACTCCATGCCTTTGGATGCGGGTGGTAGTTAGATTACGAAATGGACTGACTACTGAGCCAATTTGGTATAAGCATGAAATACATTTACTTGAGCTGGACAACCTGAACTATATCATATAATAGCTTGATTATCTTGTCATGGCTTACCAAGTGAGAGGAGGGTGCTAGAAGAACTATGCTGCGTCAATATTTAGATAATGAACTGTATCTGACTTAAAATCTCTTTCAAGTACAACTATAAGAAGATTGCGGCTATGATGCTTTTTCTAACTAATACAAATCCTATTATCTATGGTTGATACATAGTTCAAAGTTTAGAAAGGAATCATAGACAACCAGTAAGTAGATTTTATTGAAATGGATACAGAGAAGTATTTGAGTCTGTCTTGTCCTTGTTCCTATAATGAGGATTACAGCACCAATGCTAGAAACTCGGTATGTGAGTGGGTATATTCTATTCATATGGTATTTATGGTTGCACAAGCTTTAAAAAGTAATGGGGATAATGGGTACAACAGGGATACAAATAAATGTGACACATGAAATTTCTAGATGCCAACACTTTCATCAGTTGAATGAAGCGAAATGAAGTCAAATCTTGATGTTAGTTATATGAATCCTGAATATAAATCAAATCGGATGGCGAAACAAAATGTTTTCTAATATAATCTGTATAGCATGTGTAAATGATAAGGAAACTGTGAACTCTAGTGAGGATTTAGGCTCATAAATAAGAAACAGGTATAAGTTTTCTATACGTGAATGTCAAAGAAGCCTCACTAACTCTTGCCAAATTTCTCTTCTTCCCCGTTTTTCTTCCTTCGTCTCATTTTCTCATCCCCATCATGGAGTTTGAACTTTGAATACTTAATATCCCTATTCATTCCTAGTCTCTGTATCATAGCATTTATACTAAATGATACTGTATGTGGGACGGCATTATGCCAAGGAAAATAGCTTACCTAGAACAAGAATGGTGTTGTTCATATATCATCATTGAGAGATGGTCTAGGTCCTTGGTTCTACCACCTTCTATGATATCTCTCAGTTAGCAAATCCTATAAATGCTGCTACCTACTACAGTTGCTTCCATAGGATTGATAGTTTATGTAGTTTTTAAACTCACAACCTCTTAAACCAACCTTGTCAGCTTTGTTCATTGACTTCGTTAACAATGTCCTCCAACGCGTTAAGTAAAGTGAGGTGGTCAAATGATCCGTGTTGCTAAGAATTTAAGCGGTTATTAAAAAGGGGCAGGTTTTATCATATTAAAGTTATTTAGACATCTGAGACTGAAATATGGTTAGAGGTCTAGGTGGTACAATACCAGTTCTTGTGGTAGGTAAAGGCTCGTAAGTTATATGGATGAAGGTACAGTTGGACCACCGTATTTGAGCTGTAGAGGGTAGGTAAGTTGGAACAGTGTCAAGAAAATGAAACCTCAAATAGTACTTTCTTTCTATCCACTTCACGTTCTAAACACGATTTTGATATAAAAAAGAAAATAAATAAAAAAAGAAGCCTAATTACATTAGTTTCTGTCAAATAAATACATATGCCAAGGTCAAAAGTGAAACATTGGTGTTCTATGCTAGTTCACCCATACGAAACAAATTTATCTAGAGGGAACGTTGAGTTTCTACTCTTTTGTATGTTTAAAAGTACAGTGACAGAGTTGGTAAGCGAAGAAGAGGTGAAGTTATACCATTCTTTTGCTGTGTTTGTAAATTTGACAGGTTATAATGGTTTTCTGGATGCGCTTTTAGAAAGCCACTGTGTGATACTAAATATAGTCAGGATAAGACTTTCAGCTGTGGCTGTAGGAGATAATGTTTGCATGTGCATATGCTGTTTAATGTCGTTACTAATTAGATTTATCGAAATTTTGAGTGTGGCAAATTCGGATTATGTAAGGAATTAATAGCTAAAGTGATCAAAGAGAACAATTTTATGGGCAAAAAAATGAGAGATATCTTGTGAAATGAGGAGTACAAGCTTTTCAAATTTAGTTGAAAGAAGGGATAAATAGGTAGGTTTAACCATTGAACAGTTAAATGTCATATGCATAGTTTATTTATCCAAACATTAAAAACTGATTATTGCAAATTTAACATCCTATCCAATAAAGTGAAAGTCGTACTTTGCATTGGGCATGCGGTCATGCTATTTATCATTTTAAAGTTGTGTAGATGGAGGAAGTAAATGGAACACAAAGCTATCTTATGATACTTCTGTACCTGCTATTTCTAATCTTCCTGTGTGCTTACAGGCATATCAACCGTGCAACCCCCGCCTGTAGAGATGGAGGCAGAGGTGGTTAACAGCAATGACGAGAATATCCCTGATACCAAGAATGAGGAAGGATGAACCTGCATCAACCAGAAGTCCTGATCTTTCAAGTATGTGCACCCCTTTTACTTCTTAATAGACGTGGCAAAATGGTTTGGTTGGGTAGCAGGTCGTAATATGTCCCGGTTCAAATGGGTAATTATTTTAGTACCTGGAGCATACACTTTTTGTCCAATATGATATAAAAAGTTATAATAGTCTAAGCTGTCAAAAAAAAAATTCATTTTTAAAAGAAAGATATTTACGTATCTTTCCCTGGATACACAATCTCTTGGTTGCAACTTAAAAAAAAATGATTTAGGTGGTTTTATGCATTTTGTGCAACTTTGAACTTGTTTGACCCTTTTTAAGTTTTTAATTTTATTTTACCCATTTGTGATAAAACATCATCCGAATCAATCTATGGTTATGTCTTGGTTGAAACTGTCGCCTCTACGTATGATATATCATTGTTAATGTGTTTCGTTGACTTTTCATTTAACAATACAGGCTGGCTTCCTGTTGTAGATATTTATAGCCTAAAATGCCCTGGAAGAAGCTGTGGGTCAAAGAAGGGGAAGCAAAACTTGTTTGTACAGTTGAGCCTTCCGTGGTGTGGTTTGCACGGAGGCTGAGGTAGCTCACTCTAGTTTCTTCTCAACTTAATTCAAGGCCCAAGGATCAGCCGGTTCATGCTTTATATCTGTTCTTATAACATTATCATAAGCTGCAAGCTTTCGTTGGTTTCTTCTGTTATGACCTTCCTAATAAAAAGAATATATCATGTGTGTACACCTCCAGTATCCATTTCTTAAACTACATGTTCTGACCATTGCTCTATGTGAAACTCGCACTTGAAAGTCTCGCACTCGAAAGTCGAAAGACAATCATAATTGGATATGATAGTTGCATGGTTCAAGCCTTCACTACCTATATGATGACATTTGTTTGTGCTTAGGTTGAATGCGATGGTTGGAATAGCGACACGACTTCACACTTTTACCAGCGCGCTTTAAAGACTTTTATCAATGCATACTTCCAATTTTAAAGAAATAATTGTATGATTTGGTTGAATGAACTTCCTCTATACTAATATAGCAGAATGAAGACATGTCAACTATAATTAACCAAGTGAACTTAACCAAACAGACACCTAGTGGTAATCAAGTAATCATCAATCGAGGGGTTATGGGTTCAAGTTCTATCTGCGATAAAAGTAAATAATTATATGTGCTTAGATCAACCAAATGATCGTATTTTCCTCCAGGTGCTTTAGGAAGATTAATCAACCCAAATCCCTCCTTCCTCATATCAAAGTATATTACTCCTCTTCCGTCATTGGTATCGCGGTACTCGTTCTTGGCCAACCAATGCAAACATCCAAGAGCAAACATGCCTTTATTGACTACAGGATAAGCCGGGATTTGAGTTATCTTTCTCCATGAGTGTGTACCCAAGTCATGCACCATGGTGCATAGATTCTTGTTTCTCACACACCATCTTCTACTTCTCATCTTACACACGCCATCTTCAAAGTGTTGGTGGGGTGATAACAAGCCGAGCCGAGTTGAGTTTCAAGAACTTTAGGCTTGTTCGTTTATTTATTACTCGGATCGAGCTTGAGCTCGTATAAATATTCAAAAAAATGTTCGAGCTCGAGTTTGACTCGGCTCGTTATTGTTCGAGCTCGATACTTATTTACCTTTCTTAAAATTCTTATTTAACTATATTTCAAGACCTTGAATTTGATAAACTCGTCTAATTACTTGAACTCGAGTTCGAATAATCTCATTTATGATCATGTATAAACTAATCTTGTATTATATTATAAAAAAACTCATAAAACTCACTTTATGTGTTTCATATAATTTGTATTGGTATTAATATTTTTAATTTTCATTAGAAGTTTAAAGGTGTATTGCATTTATTTGAAAGGTGAAGTTTGCTTTGAACTTTTTTAAACATTTATAGAAATTTGTAAAATGTACATAAAATACAAAAAATTATGGATTTGAATTAAAACCATGATTATCAGTTTTTACCTAAAATAACTTTTTATGTAACAACTAGTTTCCTAATATATTTTTGTTGGGTTTATAAGGTAAGGGAAGTTAATGGTATATGTTGGTCCTGGGTCACCTCTATAACAATAATAAATACAAGGAAAGATGGATTGATCTGAAGTGTTTTACTAAATCAAGGATCAATTAAATATTTCCAGGTGGAATTCCGAATACAAAATATTGAAATATATTAATGAAAATAAAAAATAAATATAAACAGTTATGACACAATTATACTTTTTATATGTATTTTATTTATTGATTATAAACAAATACAAGGTTGTTGCAGAATCAAAATAATGATACAATACAAATATTCTAATAACCTATGAACGATAATGTGATGGTACTTAGGCCTTCCGTAGTAGCACCCCCAAGAACACTATATTCTTCCAGCCACATCAGTTTTTTTCCTCTCTCCTAGAACACTCCCAAAAACACTCCCTCATATTAAGACCTATTTTTCATCTCATCCTCAAATATTATATCATTATACCCCCACACACACATATATATACCCCACACACATAACAAAAAATAAAAAACTAAACCGACCTCACTTCTCTCTTTCTCTCTTCGTCTTCCGCGTCTGAAATTAGGAGAAAGATTTAGACGCCGGCTTTTAGACGCCTTCTCGTACTAGCGTCGGCTACTTAAGTGGCGTCGGAAGTGGCGTCTGCCACATTACTACACACGGCCTTAGAAATTCTAAGTTAGAATTATTGATGAACTCTAATAATGTTAAAAGGACTAATACTACTATAATCTATAATAGTGATATTCTAAAGCTAGTTCAATAAAAGTAAATGCACAAGCACAATAACTACAAAGCTTCAAGCAAGTCTTTAATGCATTACTGGCTCTCTATTTATTGGCAAATCCTTTAGTTGGTTGATTTGAACTCTGTAGAAATATGGTTGAGAGCATTTAAGGAGTTCTTCACCAACCGCATTCAATTCCTTAAATTGCATTGTCAATTGTTCTCGAGCCATGTATCATTGGGAATGTCTCCTTCAAACTTGACAACCTTTATCCATTCTTACACGCCAAGTATGGTACGAGGTATGGAGCGGGTAATATGCTAGATAAAGTAGAAAGTAATTCCTCGTAAGCAGGTAAAGTTATTGTAATCACTTTAGCACCGAAGGTGCTTCAGATCTCTAGCTATATAAGATTTCAGACTTCAATCTGGACTTCGCCACTGAACGAGTGTTCTTTCTTTTCCCTTTAGTCTTCGACTTTCGGGAAAATGATTCAGTAATGTTGCCCTTGATCTGAATGATGTTCAAGAACATAAATCTGAAGAGCCATCAGATTACTAATTTACTATACAAATATATTGTTCCCAACATCTAATATTACATACAATATTTTCATAATTTTTTTAAATTTTTTGATTTATTTTGTAGGCAAAGCTATCTTTCAATAAATTGAGATTCTCGTTAGTTGATTGGTTTTTAAGAAAACTGTCTTTTACTAGTATTAAGATGATGATAATTATTAAAAAGTTATTTAAACCTTTTTTAATGTAGGTGAGTGGTGTAACAATAACCTACAGTTTCTCACACAGAAACAAACGAGGGTGATTATGCTTGCGTTTCACTATGAGTTTAATCAATGTACATCTAAAAAATAGAAGGAAGTAAATGATAATAAAAAGCAACGAATTAAAGCTGGGATAAAAAACATTAAAGTTTAATGGGGTGACACATAACTTCGAGTTATAAAAATCTTATAATATGGGGTACCGCTACTGCCAGTGGCGGATCTAGGATCTTAATTTATAGGGGTCCTTCGGATTTTAGGTTCCAAAGACTACATGTCTAAAGGGGTTCGTATATCTTATCTAAGTAGGTTCCAAACGTTTTATATAGACATTATTTTAAAAATTGGATTTTTAAGGGGGTTTAAATGACCACCCTAATAACATAGTAAATATGCCACTGGCTACTGCAGGTGAAAACTCTCGTTAAATGACCAAAACATGAAAAACCTTTAAAGCTTGAGGGGTACAAACAGAAGTTTTAGTTAAAGTGTATGATAATTCAGTGTACCTTACTGCGGGAAAAGATTTCCTATGAAAATTTTTAAAAAAATCAAGTACAAAATTAATAGTTATAAGTTACTAAGTTTCCATTTACTTTAAGGTTGAGAATTTATATAATAGCAATACTAAGTTTACCATCTAAGTCACATTTAATTATTATAAGTTAAAAACTATGTGATTAAAATAAATAAAATGAGCTAATCACCTGTAATTTTAAATAAATATTTTTATATACAATATTTAGATTAGATGATAGTGTGGTAGATCTAGGAATTTAACTTATTATTAGCAAAATCCTTAATCCTAGTTTAAAAGAAGAAATATTATTTATTGATTAACCAAAGATGGCCAACTCATTCATTTAATCCTAGCTTTAAATCAAACTCTATATGCGTTGCATTAGCATAAAAGAATAACTTCGAATATGAAGGTACAAATTTGTTTAAAATTATTATTACATGCTTTAGGTAGATGACTGTAGCGGATCTAGTATTTCAACTTATAGAGTCATTAAAACCTTGGCTTATTTGTTTGGTTAACAGTGAATGAGTCGATTGGGTCGGGTCGGGTCGGGTTACAAATAAAACAAACATATAAACGCCCTAAGCTCAGTGTACTAAGTTTAAAGAATCACAGGTGTTAGAATTCCTAAATCGACCACTAGCTATCATCTACCTAAAATCATGCATATATTATTTAAGCACATAAGTACCTTCAAATTCTAAATAATTCTTTTATGCTAATGAAACATATAGAGTTTGACTTATAGCTATTAAATGAATGAGTTGGCCATCTTTGTTTAAACAATAAATAATATTTTTTCATTTAAACTAGGATTAAGGATTTTGTTAATAATAAGATATTGCACATAATTATTGTATATAAAAAATAGGAGAATGCTAAATACAGCTTGTAGTTAACGTACATAAAAAAACAAATTGTGTCTTCCATATCAAAAGTCTATCCCCTGAATTTTATGGTAAATGTACAACTATTTTATGTACCTTAACTACATTCCTTAGGGCTATATTTAACAAGACCCATAAAAAATATAATAACTCCCTAAAAATAAGAATAAACAATGATATACATTACTTAACTGTTGTCTTGAATATGAAGGGTATGTTTGGCAAAAATAACTGTAGCTGGTAGCTGTAGCTTATAGCTGGAGCTTTTAAGCAAAGCTGTTAGATAGAGCTTTTATTTTTTAGAGGTGTTTGGTATGGTAGCTGTAGCTAGAACTTCA
>JAOXNX010000028.1:4771311-4781358 GCA_028566075.1 Solidago caesia
AAAACTCATCTAATCCATATTAATTTCATAACGAAATATTAACTTTTATAATGTTTTTAAAATATAATGTTTTGTGTTTACCCGTGTATATATTAAAACTTTTTTACTTTAACGACCTATTAACCAATCAAAATCATTGATTTTACTAAATAATTCTTATCTTAACAAATTTACATATTTAACAAATTATTTTATCTTAAAAATGTCATAAAAATTCCATGTATTTGACACGAGCATAAATCTAGTAGATACTATATGATAAAGCAAATGATAAATTACAATGATATACTTTGTATACTAATAGATAAAAAAAAACAACCTAAATATAAGATCCAAATCAAAAAAAATATTTATTTTATAAATATACATACATCCTATCCTATTCCGATTTCCATAAATAATAAATAACTAAAACAAATCTTTAGAAAAGAAAGTTCAAAGTTCCACCAGTAATCAAAAGTCTTAAAAAGTTTATTACTCCGTAGAATAATCAATAATATAGTAGAAAACTTGGAAACGGGCCTTGGTTATCTGTTACATGACGTAAGCCCACTAAAATAATAGTTTGAACTTTGAAGCCCAGAATTATTATTATTAGTAAGACTCTATATTTAAGTCAAAACTGGCCCAAACTACTAAGCCCAGTTCAAATCAAAATCCAAAAATAAATCAAAATCGCCTTTGCCAAGAGGCCCAAGATTGGAACATAAGACCTTAGTTTAGAAGCAAGCATAAACAACCAACGAAAAAAATACATACACATAAATTAAAAAGACGATACAATACAAAGTATTATTTTAACAAAAAAAAATAAAAAATAGGCAGGACTATACCAATTTTCAGAATTTGAAGTTTAAGCCAAGTTATTGGAGGGAAAAGTGTGAAGAAAAAAATAATATTCATCAACTGGGTTTATGGGTGGGTTCAGGACCTGGATTATGGTAGACTTGAATTAAAGGTAAGTTTTAAGAATTTGACACAACGGACGTCGAGAAAATATGTGTTTCGTGGTATTTAGTTCGACTATATGATCTTGACTAGAGTGACAAGAACAGACAAAGTGAACGATTAGTTCAAACTAGTCCCCGAAAAAAAAAAATAACTTGGCCAGTCATGCCCGAGTTAGATTTACTAGTCAACAACTTTTTGCTTGTACATCACTGATAATCTAAATACAAAGTTGTGTCACTTTAGACCCATTTTACTACTTAACTAAGGTTTTAATGTTCACCTTTGTCGCATGTAGTTTTTTTAATCTTTAAGCTGTTGGGACACACACTTGAACTTAAGAGGCCATCTTGAGGCATCCAGATGTAAGACTTCATGTCAATGTAACACAAGTTTTTGAACGCAACCTGTGCCCGAAACCATTCGGCCAAGGGCAAGTCTGTCTAGGCATAATGCAAAAATGAATTATAAACACTTATACTGCAAGTTATTTTAAACCGCATATAGCATATACCTCGCCTACAGTCAACATCAGGAAATCAAAAAGGCACAGTTTTATAAATGTTTCAAGTACTTTAGTGATTTTTAAAATGCTCATGTGGTTCGGTACACGTGTTGCCCCTGTATGAGTTCGAATCTCAATGCTGAGTTTGAGTTTCGCATTAATCAAAAAACAGGCTTTTGGGCACCATTAATTTAACTTCTACTTATAAACAGCTATCACTAACAGGTTTACCACAAACACAAGCTAAAACGAACAAACCTGATGCACCCAACTGTACCAAGTCTCAAAAAAAGGGTTGGCCATATGTGCAGGAATTCCCTGTAGAAAAGACAAACACAAGATTACCAGAATGAGTTCATGAATGATAAAGTTGTTCAATCATCATCTAAAAGTAAAGGGGGTCAATTGACACCCAGTTACAAGTAAATGGGTTTTGGATTTATCTAAAACATTTTTCAATAAATTTGGCTGAAAGGGGAATGGGTCATACTAATGCATAAAATATGTATTATCTCATATATTTTAAATGGACATAGAAACATTTGTAGCTCGACCCCACCCTGTACCCGTTTCAACTCCCTTTGGAATGTAACATACTAAGAGAAACATTTTTCCCTTTTTATTTTTTTGCCTACTAGAAGCCACACCCACACAATGCGCGGCAACAAAAACCAAGAAAGTGATTGTGGAAGAAACTTTGCTACTTGAATTGCAAACATATACTGTAGATTGGAGAATTTGCATTAACAATATAGATTAATAGAGACAAAATCATTTAAGGTCAAAATTTTACAATTTGAAGTAAATCGTTGAATTTACTTTTGAAATTTGAAATAATTGAAAGACATAAATGATTTCCATATATATTGAGTTCTTAAAAAATTCAAAAACTAAGACATCTTTCATCTCTTTTATAATATAGTAGAGATAGAGATAATTGAAGAAATAAGAAGTCACCATTTTGCATTAAAAAGATGAGCAAAAGAAGGCTGGGCAGTTTAAGTAATTTGCGACCATCTGGAAAGTTCAATCTAGGACCAGTAATCATTGTACAACCCAAATTAGAGTTTAAGAAATTTGCAATTGTATTATTCAGTGTTAGATAATAATTACCATATGGAGGTCACTGAAGCCTTTGACCCGAATGCCGAAATTCCTGTGAAGCAGCTCCATGGATCCCGCCCCAACCACCAGTAGATGCATGTCCCCAGCCTTGATTCCAACCGGGTTCTTCCCTAGCACCTCCCCAGCCTGGATTCCACCTGGGTACTTCCGTAGCACCTCCCCAGCCTGGATTCCACCTGGGTACTTCCGTAGCACCTCCCCAGCCTTGATTCCACATGGGTACTTCCGTAGCACCTCCCCAGCCTTGATTCCACCTGGGTTCTTCCCTAACTTGTCCCCAACCTTGGGTTGACGGCACACCGTGTTCATCCCTCAATCTTTTCATTGGCTGATGGTCAACCGGCCGCACTGCCCCCACATTGTCCAGGCCTGTAGTCATGGTCTGATGATGAGTTCCACTCCAGTGGCCCACTGTTGTCGGTCTTTTTGACCACTTTGGAGAATCTCTCTGATCAACCACACCGTTAGAATTAGAGACCTTGTTCATGGACAATACTGGGTTGGTGGTCATTACATGCTGATTTTGTTTATAATTTTCTTCATATATATTTGGTTGCAGGACAAAAGGATGATGGTGCATTCTATCAGTGCCAAATAAGGATTCATTTAACTGTGATGCTTTGATTTGACCATTCATAAAGTAACAAAGATTTTCAATTGTCAGGTGGATACAGCTATAGATTTCTCCGACTTCTGATTTTCCAACTGCCCTCGCAACGTTTTGGGTTCGATCTGTGAAATCCTCAACCTGTAGAGTTCCGTACAAGTAATATTGGTGTATCAAGTTAAAATTCTCTATAAAATTTTAAAAAGGACTAAATCAGCAAACTCATCTTTTAGATGACATGATACAACTGCAGGTGGCAATTTCTACACATTATACATATAACTGGGTTGATTTGAGTTGCGTTTTAGCTCAAACAGGTAAACAAGTCAAATTAATAAAAACAAAAAAAGAATAGGGTCAAAGGGGACAAAAGTTGCCAAAAGTATACTTTTAGTGCATAAAATGGTCTGTATTTTTCGAAACTCAATGTGTTTCAGGTCAACCTCTAGCTAGAATGGTCTGTATTTTACGGATTTTCTCTGCCAAGTGGCAGAAACCGTGTTTAAAAATGAAAGTTGAACAAGCTAAGTAGGTCTAATACTTACACTCATGCCGGCTATTTTAGTGCCCCAAGTTTTAGATATCCAATGTCCTTGATATGGACTAGCACACAGACCTTTAGGCCAAAGGTTTTTAACAGATGATAGCTGCACAACAAACATAGATGATATTAAGCAAAAAACTTCATGCATATAAAGTATATGAAGTGGACCTTGGTTGCCAACAATGAGAATAATCAACATGTTACCTTCAAAAAGAATGACGCAAACAGTTCACCTAATGTTTCGGTATTTTTCCCACCGTAATTCTGGAAGTTTCTAACTGAATTCTGTACCGACACAAGATCTTGTCCACCTAGATAATTATCATTGGGAAAAAAAAGCAATACTTTAACAACCAAAAATCCTGATACAAGTTTGATAATCAGTAAAAAGCGGTGCAAAAAGAACGTCTGATAATGAATATAAAATCCATGTTTAGGAAAAGTTCTGACCCAAATTGCTTCTATACTCATTACTAGTCACTGTGTACAAAATATTGAAACTAGCAATACAATTCACAAGCATACTAATATTGTAACTAATGAGGGTCTTGGATATTTGACCAACAATAAATGAAAAAAGAATGAGGGAAAAATTTCAATTTATTCCCTAACTGAGGTCAAGCAGGCTCGACTAAGCCATAGGAATACAAGTTAGATCTTATACTCCTTCCATCGAGTAAAAACTTATTAAACTTGCACCGATGACAAGTAATAATTGCAATATTTCACCCTTCAGCAAAATCCAAGCAGAGATTATGTTTATGCAAAAATAAAAATACCTTCACTACAAACTGTTAGCGATTTTTATGTGAGAGAGTAAGCAATACAAAGTAATGGATACATGACTACTTAATATTGCCACATATTTGTAATGCTAGCAAATGTTCTCGTATTATTTGATTAGTTTCAAAACCCTAACTAAGTCTTGGTGTTACCTTTTAGTAAGGCAGAAAACGGAGGTAATATAGGGGGCTCTCGAGTCTGCAACCAAAGAGTAAACAATAAGACCAAAATGCAAAGTTAGAGAAGACAATAAAAAAACAATGAAAAAAATGGTAGTGCGGAAACCGGAAAGGCTTATCGGCTTCAAAAGGTTTGAGAAGGGAAGTTTATTAGTCTTCTTGCCACAGCATAACAGGAAAGGGGGAGACATCTAGAATAGTTCATTTATCGATGTAAATAAAATAAACGGATGAGGTTTTCCCTGTTCAAGTTACCCGGCAAGGGCAAAGACTCAGATGTACGTGGCCTAGCCAGGATAACCCCGTGATCATTTCCAAACCCTTTCCCTGGCTACCCCCAAGATAGGTTCAAACCTGAGACCTCTTTTGAAGACATCAGGATAGGCCACCTTGGTGATGGTTTCATGTACAAAAATTTGTCAAAAAGTTGAATGTCAACCTTTGCATGCCAAATGAGATGTTTTAGACACTAAACTATAACAGAGAGTTACACAGTCAATAGAATGGCATAAATAGTTGCAACTTTTATGCAGAACTATTCTCCACAAATTGTGTGATAACTGCCTATAGAAATAAGTCGATAACAGTAGGTCTAACGTCTATTCGTCTAAGCATATCATATTGAAAATATAGAAACAAATAAAGAGCTTTGTAGAAGCAACCAAATAAGGATACGGGAGCTATCAATTTAAGAAATATATACCATACCTGCAGATGAAAAGCAACCAACAATATTATGGATAAAGAATTGAGAGTTCGATCTTTTGAGCTGTTAATATCATGTGCTTTTGCCCATGCTTTCATCTGCATATATAGATAAAAGTCCACAACTTTGAATGGATATGGTAACATAAAAATCTTTAAGTAAATAGCTCTATCTCCTAAACATTTACTGACTGTTGCATTCCTGTTTAGCTGGTTTTCTTAAATTTTGGGTCTCATCTTCACTTATCATCAAATCTAAATATTGGAGCATATCATCAGAAATTGGTTATTTTAAGACTAAATTAGATTAAAATTTCTAAGTCCTAATTAGTTTGTAGTTGGTTCACAATCCGGTTTCTGGCCAAACTGTTCTGAATCAGAGCTGGAAATAAGCAACAGGTTTGTTTAGATCTGTCCGGCTTTTGGTTCCATGAGTTAGTATTTCTCGATTGTGACCAGAACTAGATATGATGAACACATATAATTTTAAAGGATTCGAGCTTAAAGAGTTAAAGTCCAATATCTTGTATCAAGACATGACTAAAACAATTCAACTTTGGTTATAATACATATTGTTATCTTAGCAAACTATTTACTTACCAAAAAACTTAGCTTTAGAAACCTTTCATCTATAGAAGTAATGAAGCGAATCATTGCCGATTTTGAAATCCCGTCTCTGTTTTCTACTGAAAGGTCACATTCAACACCAGTTCCGGGATCAACAACCTTGAGGATGGGTACCTTAGCACTCATGATGGGCTGGACGCCTTGGACATAACCTCCAGCTAGAGCACATAAAAGGTCATAAACAAGTATATGGCCTATACCTAAGACTTGTAAATATGCACAATTCTATATTGCATGCTTATTCAAATGATATTATTTCATAATAACATGATGTTAATGAAGGTTAGAATATGTGGATTTTTAACACTGATAGAACACATAAAAATGCGAAGAATTAGTCTAGCTAGGAGTTTACTTTGAAGTGAATAAAACTTCCTTGCAAACTTCCGAAGAGCCCTGATTTTCTGATCTCGAGGGAACTCAGTGTGACTACTATTTCTAAAGTTGACGGAGAGATCGAGATCACTTCCTGTAGTAAAAAGGTCCATAGAGAAAGAACCAAATTCCTCGACCACAGGACAATTCGCATTATTACCTGAACAAAAAACAATAGATTTACCATTGGTAGAAGTATGAAATTACTTGAACCAAACGGAAGTCAATTCATTTATGATTAAACAAGATATTTTATCTTCAACTAAGAAACAATTACTGGCTAATATAATGAAAATAACAATGGCAATTAAAAGTAAAATGATATAATCAGTGGGTAGGGATTACCATATAACTCCCTAGCTATTTCATTGAAAACTCGGATCACTTGTCTTCTATCTTCATATTCACTTGGTTTTGGCCTACGAATTGCGTAAGCATCATTAAGTAGTTTATCGAGAACAAATAACGACTCTCGATTTAAAGTGATTTTCTCCAATTCCTTTAACTCAAACTTCTCAGCTTTCTTTTTAAGGACTGCAATATCAGCGAAGTAATTAATAACAAAAATAAATTCAATCTCACTAAGAGAAATAATACGATATCAAAAGAACAAATAGGAACTTGTATCTCACAAAGTTAAAAAATGGAAATTCACAAAACCTTGCAACTGTTTCATCTTTATAGCTCAATATGCCCATACACAACTCATTTGGATGAAGTACAAACTGTGTACCCCACAAAACCCTGTAACTGTTTTATCTTTTCAGACTATTCTAGCATAGTTCACAGCATTTTTGCATGCCTTTAGATTTTTTCTACCTACTAAAAGCTTTCTTTATAATTTTATGAAACAAATGGATTCTCATTGATCAACGATCCATCAAATCATTTCCCAGTATACACCGCATATGTATGTTTCCAACATTGTATAACTTAATATGTTGGAAAAAAAAAGGTGGTTTCTACTATACAACAGGACTTCCTCTCATATTCTCTTGCGTTTTATTGAGAGGAATCTTGAGAATGTGAGGCCATAAATGAGCAAGAATGAGACAAATGAATTGATAGAAAACAAATTCATCTTGCTTATCATAAGCCTGTAAAGCCACAGAAACTTAAAGAAAACAGTAAAGATAGCAAGTGCTCAAGTGTTTGGGCAGCATGGCCAAATATAGGTATAAAAAAAGTGGATATAGAATAAGATCAAGACGATGAGGAGCAACACACACGTACTTTTCCAGAAGAAAAAGTGAAAGGAAAAAAGATCTTATCAGAAAGATTGTACGGAAGTACAAATGTCTAATATCACTTGAATGTTATATGTACCAAGCATTGGAAATATATGTGCAAAATAGGAAAATTGTAGGGTTAACGATATGCCATCAACAAAGAAAAAGAAACTACCAAAGCATAAAGACACAAAGTAATTACATTTACTTGTTTCTTAACAAATGAAGGTAGAAAAGGACACAAAAAAATAGCTTGCACAAATACAAACGACAAGTATATGTACATAAACATATATGTGTTGTTTGCAAAGTATAAGATTAAACTAGTACTTACAAAACAGATTATGAACAGAATACTATTCTAACGGTATAAACAGAACCATCATCAATTGATATAAGGATTTTAAGCAACTCAAACTACGCGTCAGTGAGCCAATAAATTGAATGAAAAGACTAAACCAATACTTAATTCCAGTTAAGTTCTTATCACATGTCTGCCAACTAATAATGTTGCCTGCCATAGAAGCCTACAGATAAAGACTTTAACCAATTACCTTTTTCTCGCAACGCCATTATTCTGCCCCCGAATGTTAACAACCGAATGCTGTAGATTAATTCTAAAATTTATAAGTGGCCCCAATAATGTAATGCAGGCCACAGGAATAAGTTCATCCTACTCTATAGGTGGTGCGATAGAGAGAACCTGCATTAAAAAGTGAAAAGCAGTCACATTACGAACAATCAAACTATGACGTGATAAATAATTAGATAAAACTGCCAACATAAGAATAAAAGCCTGTAAGCAATGTTTTTTTTTCACTTTAATACCACCGCTAAACACTTGACGACTCCCTATTGACGGATGATGTCAAATTAGACACTCTTACACTTTGCAAACAACACAGTTTAAATTGTCAACTGGCAATGGCTAATAACTATTTGGGTCTTCATATCAACTAAAACCCACATCCATTTTCAGATTAAGCAACACCAACAGGAAGGCCTCGTCACCCTTTTCCCAACCCAATAAAAAAAAAGTATCACCACTCTCATACCTCCACTACCCATCCAGCCATTGTTGATTTGTTGCAGGAATTCTTTTTGAAAAACTTAGTTTGTTAACTGTTATCTAAACTACTTAAAACTATCCGCAGTCTCGGCATTGCACGGGCACTATTTCTACATTAGTAGCTCCAATAGAAATGTTTCACATAACCCATATCAACCCCCCTCCCCTCTTCGATAACCCCGAAAAACGCCAAAACCTTGAAGAAATTGCCGTACACATATCCCCAAAACAACCATTGTCTATCATTTAGTTATTTAGTTTCTTAATAGTTAATAAATCAAAAATCTTTTTTATAAAAAAAAATATAAAAAAATTCTAATTTACTAATTTAACACACACACACAAAATCCAATTTTTTTATAATTGAATCTTGAAGTAGCAAATAGACAATTCAATAAAGTAAAGATTACAAGTCAAAAATACAGTATTCAACAAGGTTTTCTTTATAAAATAAAAAAGATACCTAATTAACTTACAGAGCAAGATGAAATCCGGTGGAGCCGGCAGCTAATGACTGATCTCCGGTGATGGATGTATATATATATATAATTTTTATAATATATGATGATGGCTTTGGCGTCAATGCGGAGTTTGTATTTGTATTTGTCTTTTATTTACAACAATCATAATCATATAATAATCATAATTTATATTAGGGGATAACGTAATAAAGGGGAAAGCATGCTGCAGCATACAGAATTTCAAGGGGCAATCAGAATTTCTTTTCTTAAAAAATTTTGTGATAAGCAGCTTAGATGAGTTATTCGATGAGTTTAATAATGAAGAGATTCGAAAAGATAGGATTTCTTTCCGTTGACAAATATGATCACGTGGACCGTCAGTGATCCAATTTGCCGTTAAAAAATAATCTGCTAATCTACGATTACCTATGTATCAAAATAACTAAAACATGTTGATTGAGGGCTTTCATACGTGTTTTCTTTAAACGATACGTGTCTATATCCCTCTAATATATTAGTTTAACTTTCTATATTTGTTATATTATACTAGTCTTAGACCCGTGTGAATACATAAGATGTTTAAAATAAGAATTTATATAAATTTTTATATTTTTAATTGTTATATTTATTAATGTTAAATTTATTATGTTAGTTTTATATACTTTGTATACTTGTATTGCATGTATATAATATTACGTTATGGTTATTTACATAATTAATTTAGTATTTTTAAGAAAAAAATTGAAAGGTAATTATATATATATCTACCAATATACTAAAACAGGATTGACGCATTCTTTAAACGACACGTGGCGTTTTATTTAAGCGACACGTGTCCCTTTAATTTAATATTCAATAATTTTAATTTTTAGATAACATAAATAATTAAA
>JAOXNX010000028.1:4802737-4814808 GCA_028566075.1 Solidago caesia
GTTACATATGTTGGACCTAAAGCTTTCGCAATGTTTATTCACTGTTTGGTGAAAAGTTTTTGAAATCCGGTGTTTTATAAAGTTGGGTGTTACAAAATTGGACTGACGAAGAATGGAAGTTGTTGACGACGTGTTGTAGGAAATGACTTAACTTAAAAGACAGATGACGCCCTAGCTTGACTCGAGATCAATACTGCCTCCAAAGACTCAGTCGTCGTATCTCGACGACGGACGCAATTTTTTGGGGTAAAGTTTGTTCTCGGGTCAATGAGAAAACCATCGAGCCACCACGATCAAAGAGCCAAATACACGAAAAATAGAACAAAATTAAAAAATCCGTGAAGGATTTCAAGGCCGCATTCAAAAAGGTTAGCGGGCAACGACGACAAAGTGGTGCCGACGAGAAACTAGTGTACGACGTGGCTCATAAGTTGTACACATAACAAACTGGGTAAAAACAGTTTGTGTTTGAGGAGTGTTATCAACTTCTCAAAGATGTGTCGAAGTTTTGGAATGACCACGGTGTAGCCGCAAGTCGGTCGACTGTCGTAGATTTGACCGCCGATGAGACGGGACCGGGCGCGACTCTGGCCAGGACGTCGGACCAGCTATGGAGGCTTTATTTCGAGACGATCCTATTAGGCGAGCACCGGGTCACAACGTTAGCCGTTGGTTATCGAGTTCTTCTAATGCCGTATTCGTCCATTTGTGTTCAAAACTTTTTAACTTTTTTTTTTTTTTTTAAGGTTTTAAACGTCAATCAATTATAAACTCATTGCTTAAACGGTTAAACCATACAGTGAATCCGTATAATAAACCATATTTCTTTAACCAATATTTCATCTTCTGTTCTTAAACCACCACCAAATGCCTTGATGGTTAGAAGTCTTCATTTTAAACATTCTAGAGTCAATGATTTATCCTTTTTTTCAAATAACTCGAACCGAAAAAATCTTATATCTTTACCATTTATTTCTTGTTTTTTTTGTATAATGCTAATAAACAATGAAGTGCACCATATGCATCTGTTTTGATTTATAACAAGCGTACGTCGATAACATTATTAAGAAACTACCTAAGCGATTTGACATAATACAAGTAAGAACGAGAAACATGGAAGCCATGGTTTTAGTCTGCAAGCACAGACGACACGGGGATAGGAACAACCTGTAAAGGATGTTTAGGTACTGACCAGTGCACGACATCTTCTGTTAGATCGACATCATCCGGTATTAACCCGTTTGGAAGCTCCCAATTGAAATGGTACAAAAGAGTAGCAAGTGCATATTCAATGATACCTAGCCCAAAATTAGCACCAGGACACGCTCTCCTGCCACCTCCGAAAGGAAGGAGTTCATAGTCGGCACCCAAGTAACTTATCGAACTGTTTTCAAATCTCTCTGGGATGAAGCTTTCAGGAATTTCCCAACAGTCAGGGTCTGTTCCGCATGCCCATGAATTTATGAGTAAACTTGTCTTTGCTGGAATATCGTATCCATCAACCTGGCAATCCACCCTATTCTCTCGAGGAACCAACAAAGGCGGACCATGTAACCTTAATGTTTCCTTTACTATGAACTTCAAGTAGGGCATATTTTGTATATCCGCCTCTACTATCGTATTTCCCTTCACCGTGTCCCTTAATTCGGCTTGTACTTTCTTCAGGATCTCTGGATTTCTCATCAGTTCAGACATCGCCCATTCAAGTGCCGATGAAGCGGTACCGGTCCCACCGACCAACATATCCTGCATTTTCGCCAAAAAATTAATACTCCCTTCATCCCAAAACATATAATTTCTCTTACTATACTTTAATTTTTAAGTTTCCCATATTATACTTAATGGAATTTAAAATCACAAGACTCAAAAAAATTATGGAATAAATAGTAAGTCTAAAACTGTCAAGAGTTAGTAAGCAGATATACCAGAATGACGCCTTTGATGTTATCTTTTGTTATGGGAACATCTAAATCACCAATTTTTTGGACTCTTAAGAGAACATCAACTAGATCTTCTTGATCATCATTGTTGCCACTTGGTCGATTTCGGTGTTCTTCCAAGATGTCTTCTAAGATAGTATCGAGTTGTTTCTGCCACTTTAACCACTTAGATTTCGTCCCAGAAATAACATTAAGGAATTGCATACTAGGGAAATATGAAGCCAAATTGAAAGCACTCAAAGCTTTCGTTATATCATAGAGTAATTCTATGAGCATTTTTCGGTCTTTACGTATATCTCCAACTGTAGCCCTACAAATCACATTATTGGCCAGCTCGACGACCCTTTCCCTTAATATAATAGGTGTTCTGGCTGATGATTCGAGATCCATACGCATACGAATAAGCTCCTCTTCTCGGATAAAGCTATAGGATTGGACCCTGGCTGGACAAAGAAGTTCCAAAGTACAAATCTTCCTCATCTGTCTCCAGTATTTCCCATGAGGAGCATGTCCAATGTCTTGACCTTTATAAAAAAATATTTGGGAGGCCGTGGTGGTCGGTCTATCGGCAAAGATGTGATCATAGGTCGTCAACATCTCTTGAGCTAGTCTGGGTGTCGATACGACGACATTTGAAATTTGTCCGAGCTGTAAATGCATGAGCGGGCCATGTTTCCTAGCCAAGCATCTAAGAACTCGATGAGGGGCTGCACCTTTGATGAGCTGGTGCATGTTTCCGATAATGGGCAATTTTGGTGGTCCTGGGGGCAAGTTTTTTGAAGAGTTGGATTTCGTAAGTGCCCAAAAGGCAGCGAAGATAACAAGCAAAGAAAATACAATCAAAGAGAAATCGGTGCTAAGTTCCATCTCTTCTGGTTTTTGGTTTAAGTTGGTTCTTGGCCACTTAGTTGTGGTATTTAAAGAAGGAATTATTAAGTAAAATAGCAACAAACTTTGATTACATTGCCGAATCTAAAACCATCTATTAAAATTACCCATAATAGAAACCATCTTTAAGTTGTTATCAAAAGTTTAGTAATATGTAACCCCCAAAACCGGTTGAACATGTCATATTTTAGAACCATTAATCAAAATTATGCATATTACAAACTATTATTAAATAGACCCATTAGAAATAAATCAAAAATGATATTTTGTTTATTTATACAAAATATTATTCACAGAATATATTAAACTTAAAAAACTATTATCAGAGTTTTTTTTTTTATTATTATTTAACGGGAAACTAAACAATTTATAGCTCGAACTCCGTCTGGGTTAATTAACCTGATGGCTAAAGGCTACCGCCAACTAGCCCAACCCAGCCATGCAGACGGAGCCCAGACCCGTTAGTCCTACGATCCGAGGAAAACTCATCAATCAGTCCACCCGTAAACACAACGACAAATTAATAGTAAAACTCGATGTTAATTTGTTCAAACTTAACCTGAGTCTCCCCAAGCCAAGCCATCATTCAAAAACTATCGGCCAATCTTTTATGAAGGAATTGACATATTATCAGAGTTAATATTGAAACTAGCTATCTCTTTTAAAATCATTATAATATTATTAGAGCTAATATTGAAACTAGCCAACTATTTTTCAATCATTACGAATCAAATTAGAAAAGTAGTAATTCTATTATTATCATTTGTTATTAATTTATACGTCATCCAAACTAAATTAACATAACAAACCTAATATAAGATTAAGGTTTATTATATTGCAATAAATTTAAAATGAAGAGTGCTAATTAAAACCGTTATACAGACAAAAATAGTTACATTGTATTATTTTGGTAAACGGTGAATATTGAAATTAGACCATAAGTATATATATTGTGATGAAATTTTAACAATGAGTCGTGATACATATACATTATTCAATACTAACTTTTAACCATGAAGAACTTAAATTTATTGTCACATACATATATTGTGAATTACTCACGAATATCAGGAGGCCTAACATACGTTATCTTAACCGGGTCTGCACTAAAGAACCCTTTCGATAAATAGATCTTTTTTAATTAAACCTCTCGAAAAGGAAAACTTTCTTGTCAAAACTTGAACTCAAGACTTACAATACATTCTAGTTTTAATAAGAACTCGTGATTCTAAAGATTATTTTAATGAAATTAATCTTGATTTGACTTTTAAAAAATGTGACATATATAGAAGGAAAAATAACAATAAGAAATGCGGATGAACACCGTTTGTTCATGACGACATGGGAGAACTTAACATTGAAGTTTCTATATTTAACAATTCTCCAAAATAAATTCACTACTATTTTTATGAGTTGCTTTGCGTAAATACTTTGATAAAATAAGTTCCTAACCGAACTATTTTTTTAAACAATTTTATCAATTAATTTATATCCGTGAAGAACTTAAATTTATTGTCACACATACATTCTAGTTTTTTAAAAGAAAAACTCTTAGAAATAGGCATTTCCGCTTCGAGGGAGCTCTCTAGCTCGGACCCGGTTTAGACAACGTATGCTAGACCTCCCGTTGTCGAACCGCGACACGAAACACTGATAAAGAAATTCACCTTTCAAAAAAAAAAATCTAATCTTCTACATTATAAAGCATTTGTGTGGTATCTTAAAATTTGAATTTTAAATACATGTATTTTAATACTTTCTGAAAATTTAATGCAAAATCACTTAATCAAAACAAATTTAAATTAACTAAAATAGAAATTTAATATATTACTATAAATTAAAAAGTCAACATAACAATAAATGTAAAAATAAATTCAAATAAAAAAATTAACTTTATAGCCTAATAACATTATAACCCTCTCTCTTATACAACTATCACAAAAGCCGATCATTGTCAACCCTAACCTTTTAGTCATGTGTTCATGATACACAACTTGAAACAAATTAAATTATCGTGCATTGCACGGGCACACATCTGCTAGTTTTAATGAAAATTTTGGTTTAACATTAAAAAAAAAACCTTGACGTATATAAAAAAAGATAACACAATAGAAAATGTGGACGAGCACCACCGTTTATTCGTGACGACATAGGAGGAACTCAAGATTGAAGTTTCTATATTTAACTGTTCTCCGAAATAAGTTCACTACTATTTTTATGAGTTGCCCTACGTAAATACTCTGATAAAATAAGTTCCTAACTGAACTAATTTTTAGCAGTTTTACTAATTAAGTAGTTTATTGTGACGTTAAAATGTTCACGCTTTTTGATTCATTATCTAGAGTACTTTTTCCGATCTATTTTGATTATTCGCGATACTATTTATGTTTTGTTTTGAACTATTTTGATTGTTAGAAATAAATCAAAAATGCAATAGAAAGATACCTCGAGAACATCACCAGAGGGAAAGAAAACCCAGCACACCACCAGCTGATGAGCGTTAAGAAATCTGCGAAAAATGATGGTGGGTTTTTATATTAATATATCTACAAGAAAATCTTTTTTATTGTGGTATTAGTTTTTGTTTGGTAAAGGAATAGAGACAAAAAATAAAAAAAAACTCAAACAAGCATTCGGAACTTGAAAATTAAATCTAACCTCACAAATATTTAAATAAAACAAAAAATCAATTATGAATTACTTCTAATGGATCTATTAGATAATCATTTTCTTAAATGGGTTTTGTTAAACAAAGCCTTAAGGGATGTATATAAGGTGCATTAAATAGTTGTATACTTACCATAAAATTCAAGGGGTGAGCTTTTGATATGGAAAGTACAACTTTTTTATGCATGTTAAGTGCAGCCCTAGGGGCTGCATTTAGCATTTTTCTAAATTCTATTATAGGTAATTTTGATTGATGATTTATAGATTTGATTATACGACCAAAGTTCGTTGTTATTTTATATAAAATTACAAACTATAAACCTACTTTATTTGATGGGAGAATTAATGTTTCAAAATGGAGACTCAATGAACAATAAGAAAAAAAGGTTTTAGTATATTTATTGTTTTTTATTTAGAACGGCAAATGTTTTTTTTTTTTATATATAGAACGGCAAAGTATATTAAGTAAAGGTAACTAGCAAATCACTAATTAACCAAGAGAGTTATACAATTACAGAAATACAAAGTACACTATCTAGGAATAAGACAATACAACAGTTCCTAGATATTTCTTGAGGCTTGAACTGCGAGGATTACAAAAAGGGTGAAAAAACTCGTACCACTTACAGTGACCCAAGATACGAGAAAAACCCTCACCCGACGGAGGCCGAGCCATCGATTTTCACTCCGCGATGTTTTTGGTGTAATCCCAAATAAGCCCAAAGACGACCACCCGACTAGTTGACGACCAGTGGACATTTGAGCCATTCCACCCAAGAAATCCGACTCTTCGTACATTTACTAGAAAAGCATAAATAAGATTGAGCAATAACAAGATCACTCAGAGAGTCTTTGTGACAATTCCCGTTTTTGAAGACCACATCGTTACGATAATTCCAAATAGACTACATCTACTAGAACGGCAAATGTTATATATAAAATGTCTAGCAAATCGCTAAACACCAAAGGGACAAGTTACAATTACACTTACAATATCTAGGAGATAAACACGCTACGAAATTCCTAGACACATCTTGAGTCTCGAACTGCAAGGAACATAAAAAGGATGAAAAAACTCGTGCCAATTACGGATATTTATTGTTTCATTGTATTATTTTGGTTAACGGTGAATATTGAAAGACCATAAGTATATTATGATGGATTTTTTTTTATTTTTTTTTTCAAACGACAATATAAAATTTATTAAAATGCTATATTGTGATATATACATTCAATATTATTTTTTATCCATACAAAATTACAGATGTTAAATTAATTGTCACATGTATACATTCTAGTTTTAAAAAGAACTTTTGATTAACTATACCACATTATAAACCATTTGGATGGTGTCTTATAAAATTTGAATTTTTAAATACATGTATTTAATACTCTAATAAAATTTAATACCAAATCAATTAATCATTCAAATTACTATAAATTAGATAATCAACACAACACAGAATGAGCCTTTATGGATATACATGAATGAGGTCTGGTTTATGTCGAGCTGGAAAAATAGAAGTGAAGTCCTTCAAGCAATCGTTTTAATGTCTTTTTTGTGGCTATCTAGCCATTGTAGAAAACGTAGTTTTTCTTGGCATCTTAAAATATGTAGTCCTATACACCTAAGGAAAATTACTTTATTCGACGCCTTGTTGGAGATTATAATATATATAAATACTCATGTTGTTTAAAAAAGAAAGTCAACATAACTATAAATGTAAAGATAAACTCGATAAAAAATCAATTTTATAACATAATATCACTATAACTCTTTTTTCTTAGACAATTATCACGGAAGCCGACCGCTGTCACTGCCAACCTTTCACCTAGCCGTGTGTCCATGCTACATAAATTCAAACACATTCGATTTTCGTGCATTACACGGACACACGTCTAGTTTTAATGAAAATCTTGGTTTGACTTAAAAAAAAACGTGACATATATAAGGAAAAAGATAACAATAGGAAATGCGGACGAGCACCGTTTATTCATGACGAAATGGAAGGATCTCAAGATTGAAGTTTCTATATTTAACAGTTCGATCTCCAAATTAAATAAATTCGATCACTACTATTTTTATGAGTTGCCTTGCGTAAATACTTTGATAAGATAAGTTCCTAAATGAACTATTTTTAAGCAGTTTTACTAAACCAATCCATCAATAGATGAAGTGGTATCCCTTACCAATGCAGCTTGGTCCCACATGTGAAGTTAAAAGATGCGGGTTCAATCCTTAGGGATGCCCAAATTATGTGGGTATTAAGTGAAGGTATTTCACCGGCATCAAAAACCTTATGGGAAGGTCATGATAGGGATCCAATGTGGTTCCGGGGACAGGATGCCCTTCATCATCCTTTTTTTAAACAGTTCGTTACTATTTTATATAAAATTACAAAATTATAATCATACTTTATTTCATAGGAGATTCAAAATCTTAAAATGGAGACTCAATGAACAATAAATAAAGCTTTCGTTATATTTATTGTTTCATTGTATTAGTTTGGTTAATTAACGGTGAATATCGAAAGACGATAAGTGATTTATAATGAAACTTTAACAATGAGAAATGATGTATATACATTGCGTTTTTTTTGTAATGAAAAGAGTTGTCAATAAGAATAATCATGTACATTAATTACATTTATATTTTTTTTTATATTAAATATTTTAATCAATTTACGTTATTTAAAATAAAAGTTTGACTGTATTATATGTATATTGTTATTCATATCGACAGGCCTAAAGATTGCCATTAAAATAACCCATATAAATTCAATATTAACTTTTATCCATACAGAACTTAAAATTGTTGTCACATGCATACATTATAGTTTTAATAAAACTCTTATTACAAACTGTTATTTTAATGAAAATCTTGGTTTGACTTTAAAAATATGACATATATAAGGAAAGATAACAATAGGAAATGCGGATGAGCACCGTTTATTCATGACGACATAGAAGGAACTCAAGATTGAAGTTTCTATATTTAACAGTTCTCCAAAATAAATTCACTATTCACTACTATTTTTATGAGTTGCCTTACGTAAATACTTTGATAAAATAAGTTCATAATTGAACTATTTTTTAAGCATTTTTACTATTACTAATTAAGTTTATTGTGAGGTTAAAATATTCACGTTTTTTGAGTCATCATATATACTATTCCGTCAGACTTATTTTGATTCTTCACGATACTATTTATGTTTCGTTCCGACCTTTTTTGATTGTTCACAATCCATCAAATATAAATTAAAATGCAGCAAAACACCTCAAGAATATATAAGAGGAAAAAATTTAATGTAATCAAAATTTGTTACCATTTTGTAAAAAATAGCAAAGGTATAATGTTATGAAGAAATTTAATGTATTAGTTAATAATAAATGGGTTTTGTTACAAATAGCAAATGAAAGCGTACCTACTTCATTTAAAAACGTGACCCATAAAGAGAAGTTAAAACCCGAAATCTGAAACTATTATGAAGGATTGAAGGGAAAAAACCACGCAGGAAGCCTGAGAATTAGCTACGCAATAAGCAGCCTAATAGCCAGGATATTTCACTATTAATCTATAGTGAAAGCCCTCACATTTGTACTATAAAAGATTCAACAAAAAAAGAATGCATTAAAATAAGGATTGACAGACTAAAAAAATTAAATAGTATTTATACAAAGTTATCCATCAATAGTTGGAGTGAAACTCGTTACCAATGCAGCTTGGACCCACATATGAAGTTGAGAGACGCGAATTCGATCCTTAAATATGTCCAAAAAATATGGATATTAAGTGAAGTTATTTTGCCAGCATCATAACCCTTACGGGGTGGGATAATGGGGATCCAATGTGATTCCGGAAACAAGATGTCTTCTTTACCCTTTTTTTTTTTCCATAGTTTTACTAATAATCATATACCAATACAACATCACACTTATTTGCGTAACCCATGTTTAACCTTTCATATATATTGTGAAACTAATGAAAAAAATGTAGTGACTTTATTTATATAGGTAATTATTTATTCTATTATATAAAAATTCTAACCTCTCATTTTGAAAGTTAAATTTTTGGGATATGCAAGATTACCATTCTATCCTTAATGAATTAATTTATACAATCAGTCTTATCTTCTAAAATATCTCCACTACCCCAATCATCATTCGCCGCCATTACCATCAGTCACCACCACACCGCCGTCGCCGCATTGTGCAGGTATCCCTCTAGTAGAAATTAAACAATTCACGAAAACGCAACAAACATAATAATTTTATACAAGAATAAATGTAGTAATTTTATATAATTAATTATAAAAATCCATTTCAACATGCATAACAACTATTTTCAACATGCATGGAATAGAAATGACTTCTTCTTCACTTTACTTGCCAGTAGAAATGAGAGGGGTCACTTTACTTGCCAAAAGTAACAGACTAATATCAGAAAAATCCCTTTCATTTTATTGTGAAGATGACCATAATTAAGAGTTTAATACGATTTGGTACAAGAAAACTTCACACAATTGTCTCGAAAGAGATAATCAAACCTTCTTTTCCGACCCCTTCTCACCTCAAAACTTATAATCTTTCGGTGCTTGATCAATCGCTTACAAGCACATTTATACCAATGGTTCTATTCTATCCCAACACCGGTATTTATCGTTCTTCTAACGATAAATCTCTTGAACTCAAGAACTCCTTATCTCAAACGTTAACGAAATACTACCCATATGCCGGTAGGCATGCAAAAATTGGGCCAACCTACGTAGAATGCAACGACGATGGAGCCGAGTTCCTTGAAGCAACCATTGATAGTACACTCTTGTCCTTCCTTCAAAGCTCACAACTTAAAGATCTTGACCAATTTTTTCCATATGGTCAACCATGGAAACGTTCGAATAGTACAAGTGACATGGTGATCCCACTAGCGGTTCAAGTGAACCATTTTGAATGCGGCGGAGTGGCAGTGGCTGTGTCATTATCTCACAAGATAGGAGACGTGAGTAGTATGATGCATTTCTTAAGCGATTGGGCCAAAGTGACAAGATTTTGTCTGAAAACACAAAAATATGATCAAGTTCCCATCGAACCACACTTTGTTTATTTTGAAAAGAAAAGCTTGATGAATTTTTCGGCTTTTCTTCCTGATGTATCAGACGATTGTGTTACAAGGAGTTTCATGTTCCCGAATGCAAAGATAAACGACCTTAAGCTCAAAGTCGCGACCATGACGACACTATCTGGAGAACAAACCACCAAACCCACCCGTGTTGAGGTTTTGACTTGGTTACTTTATAAATGTGCAGTGGCAGCATCTACCAAAAATAGCTCGGGCTCTTTTAAACCCACATGGCTTTACCATGTAACCAACTTAAGACAAAGAATGATTGAACCACTTCCTGAAAATAGCATAGGAAATTTCATCTTGGGGCTAAGGATTCGAACGACAAATGAAAGCGAATTGAACCCCGACGTGCTAATTGGGAACTAAGGAAGCAAAACATGGAAATCAAAGGTCTTAAAAATATTGAAGCTGTTTTTGCCCCTCTTTTGACAGCTTCTTTCGATGTCGACTATGACAACGCTTATATATTTTCAAGCCTATGTAAATTTCCTATATATGGGATCGATTTCGGGTGGGGGGCCCCGATAAGAGCAAGTACGGCTGGAAATGTAACGAAAAATTTCTTCATTATGATGGATGCCCCCAATGAGGAAGGTATTGAAGTACTTGTGTGTCTAGACAAAAAAGACATGGACATTGTTCAAAGGGACCCTGAGCTGCTTGAATTTATCTAATTTTTCTTTGGTTGGGATAGCATATGTTTTATTTTCCAATTACTTCGATCTAAATAAAAGTTAATATTGTACTTTAATTACAATATTTAACTACATGTTTTCATATTTAATTACATTTTTACTCATTCTCATAAAACAAATGTTTGATAACAAACTTAGAAAAAGAAAGATTTATTTACCAAATTAACTTTGACATACTCCATTATGAGAGGACCTTAAATAAAATGGACCTATGGGATTGGACGTTGGGTCGATTTGAACCTCTCCCAGTTTTATATTTATGCATTGGTTTACAAACCGAATGGTTGTATCAGTTTACAAACCGAATGCCTACAGCGTCGGTCTCGTCGATTGTGGAAATCGGTTTTGGGCATCCGTTAACTGATGAAGATGAAACGAGGGGTGTGGGCCTTCTATGTTTCTCTCTTTTTTCTTTTATTTGTGTGTAGAGATATGTGTATAAATTAATTAAAAAAAATTAAAGTGATGAGGTATAGTTGGTAGTGGTGGTGTCAGTTGGAAATCAGTTTTAAAAGTGATAAGGCGGAGTTGATCTGGTAAAACCGATGAGAAGTTATGTACGTCAACATTGGGAGCCCTCTTAGAGCATTTGCAATTGGTTTTCAACCACTAGTCACCACTAGTTATCGTCAGCGTCATATAAAAAAAAATCCCCCGAATTACTATTCAATCACTAATCCTATACAACACACTTAATACATCATTAATTAATCACTAGTTTAAAACCCACCATTTTTCTCATCAACATCCTCAACT
>JAOXNX010000028.1:4825494-4836793 GCA_028566075.1 Solidago caesia
TATATATACTCCATAATAAAGGGAGTCCCTCCCCCCCCCCCCCCCCTCTTTTTTTTTAATAAAAAAGTCTACTGAACTAACTAAATTATCCTTATCATTTATTAACTAATTTAAAACCGCCACCACCGCTTCCACCGTCACTGCTGCCGCCGCCACCTGTCGCCTCTGCCACCACCCGCCGCCACCGCCGCTGCCGTCCCCACCACTCGTCGTCGTCGTCGTAGCCGTTACCACTACCCGCCGCCGATACCACCATACCGCCTCATCGCGCGAGCATGCAATCATTATATATATATATATAAAGACATTAGATATCATATTTATTGCATGAACTCAAATTAACAATAACTAGAAGATTATCCGCGCAATGCGGCGAAGCAACGGTGGCGGCGACGAGACGTGAGAGGTGAGTGGCGACTGGTGGTGGTGGTGGTGGTGGTGGTGGTAGCGGGATGAGGGTATTGTATGTATTCTAGGAGATGGAAGTATTATAGGTATTTTAGGTGATGTTATTGAAAAGATAATATGAGTATTTTAGAGAATTTAGTTGATAAATAAGGAAATATTTAAAAATTTTAAAAATTAAGATACAATCTATCTCATTTATAAGGTAGTATAGATAATAATAATACATTGATTACCATATTTATTACATAAACTCAACTTTTATATTTAGATAGAAAATTTAGAGATTAATATTCTTAGCTTTACTTTTCCATAGACTCAATATATATATATATATATATATACTAGGTCTTTTACCCGCACGATGCGTGATTGTTTAAAAAATCTGTTCACAATGTTTATTAAAACTGATATTAATTATACAGAACTTTATTTGGTTAATACAATTGATATTAATAATAAATTTTGGTAGAATATTCATACTAAATATATTTTCTTGTAATTTTATATACAGTGAATTTAATATTTAGGAACATAGAGAAACCATAAACGAAATTTGTTGTTAAAATTTTATATTGAAACGTAAATAAAAATAAGCACATCATAACGGTATATTTGAAATTTTACAAAACATTATGTTTTAAAAGATATAAAAGAAAAATTAAATATATTTAAAGTTAATTTTAATAATAAAGTATTAATAAAACTATCATCGGAAAACGCAAATCAATATAAAAAATTGATATTATTAAAAAATCCAAATAAATAGATTTGATAATAAAAGAATTTATGTTTTAAGAAAACGAAATATAGAATTAAATAAATAGATTTAAATATCTTTTTAAATATTTTTTATTTAATAAAAATTCTAATAAATGTTGCTGGTTCAGGAGTAAATTAAGGTTCGGAGATATTTGAAATAGATTAGGTACTGTTTGCTTTAAACAGGTACGGTAACTACAGGTTATTAAATAAGAGTAATAAAAATATAGAGACATTAATTATCATATTTATTGCGTGAACTCAACTTTTATAATAAAAATAATAATAATACATTAATTACCATATTTAATACATGAACACAACTTTTATATTAAGGGGGTTGACTAGGCATGAGCATTTGGACCGAAAATCAGCGACCCGTCCGTAACCGGACCGACCCGACCCGCCCGAAGCCCTAACGGGCCGGGTCACGGGTCAAGCTTTTGTTGCATTTTCGGGTCACGGGTCGGCCGGTTCGGTTCGGACCGGGTCGGGTTTGGCCAAAAACTGTGAAATTGTGAAGAAAACCCGAGACCCGCCCGAAACCGACCCGAACAGAACCGAACCAAACCTTAACGGGCCGGGTCACGGGTTCGATTTTCTTGCACTTCTGGGTCACGGGTCACGCCGGTTCGGGTCGGGTCGGGCCAGGTTTTGACCCGTGCTCATGCCTAGGGTTGACAATGGGATGTAGTACCGCAAATCATACCACACTTCTCAACTAATCTTCTTATGCCACCTCATTCCCTTACTTTTTCATACCACACCCTCTTATTTCATTGGCAATGACATACCACACTGAAATCCATACCACAGTCTAATTTCTTGTCTTTTTTTTTTAAAAAAAAAACTAAAATTCCATTAAAATTTAATTCTACAAATTTAAATATTAAAACATTAATTAATCCTTCAAATTAAAACATTAAAACCTACAAATTAAAACATTAAATCCTTCCAATTAAAACATTAAAACATTAAATCCTACAAACTACACGGCCAACTGTATTTTGCGCATAACTCGCATTTTCTGCCGATGACGAACTCTTTAAAAGCCGGGTCCGGGATATTCTCGTGCGGCTCCATAACGAACTTTATGTCACGATTATAGACCTCCCCGTCAATAAACTTGAAATATTCTTCGTCCTTTTTCTTTTGAACCTCCAATTACGCCTTCAATAAACTTTGTTTTTCGGACGTGTAAATTTCCAATGTGTCACGTACCGAACTTCGATCCGAAGCTTCAACGTTCTTCTTTTTTTTCCCTCTCGATTGACGGGATGACGCAGGGTTATCGTTAAGGTTCGGTAAGTCACAATCCAACTCGTTAACGTTTTTTGGCGTTGGAACGTTACTTGAGTCGGACGACTTTCTTTTCTTGCTTGATCCCTTGGAATCTTGAGCAATGCCCAGTTGTTCTAGCCATTTTGGTTGTTGTTTCACAATGTGCCAAGCTTTGTGGTGCGTAAACGGTTTTTTATAGTGTTTTTCATAATCCAATAAGGCTCTCTCAAAAATTTGTAGATCGTTACACCCGCTTTGATTGATACGCACCTACAAATAGAAACGCAATGTATGTAAATGTATCTAAAAATCTAAAATATATATACTGTAAATGTAATAATTCGCATTTATTGTCCATACAATATAATAATTCGAATTAATAATTCGCATTTCACGTCCATCAAATAGATATATATACTACACATTTCTGCTTGCATATATCAACTTGTCCATACAATATAATAATTCGCATATTTCTGCATATATCTATTGTCCATCAACTTGCATAATGGGATATATATCATCATCAAACTATTGTCCATCAAATTGCATAAATTATAAAATCAAGAGGCAACCAATCTATTTAGCTTTTGTAAGTAATTCGATCATTTTGTTTTACGAGTAGAATTTTTTACTTGCTCGAGACTTTGTGGGCTATAATATTGCAGTTTTTCTATCAAATTGCATATATCATAAATCTATCGAATTGTAAACCATATATCAAATTGCATAAATTATAAAACGTAAACTATGAATTATACCGCTTGATGGTAGTAACCGTTGAACGCAACGATAGCCGCATTCATAACCCCCCACTTCGAATTAACTTGATCTTTCGTGCGTGCGGTTCCCGGGATTAAGCTTTGAAAATGCTTGAGAACTCGCTTCCAAAATCCCTCCTTTGTTTGGCGATCTCCCACTTCTTTGTCGGTTGAAATTTTAATCCAAGACTTAGCTAACGCCTCCTCCTCCTCGGGCGACCAATGTTTTTTCTCCGCTTTTTTTGGACGTGTATGAAACTCGGGTGCAACTTCTTGGACTTCTATGGCATCAACTTGTTCTTCGGCTTCAACTTCCTCAGCTTCATTATTTGGTTGTGTCTCGGGTATCATATCCACTTGGTCGAAAAAATCATCATCATCGTCATCATCATCGGGAATGGGTAACGGAGCCTTCAAATGTTCACGTTTTTTTGGTTGGTATATCCGCGGCTCAAAAGGGTTGAAGTTCGTAGTCAATTGCGGGAGGGGATGTTGGGTGTAGAACATTTGTGGAGATTGAGGTTCGTACATTTGGGGGCGGTAAACGTTTTGAGAAGACGATTCGTACATTTGGGGGTGGGAGGGGTAAACGGGTTGTGGTTCGTACATTTGGGGGCGGTAAACGGGTTGTGATTGAACTCGAGGACGAGATGAGCCGCCCCTCGTGACTTTCGGGTCGTATTTTTCTTGGCTTCCATTTTTTTCTTGCCTTCCATTCTTCTTTTTCCTTCTTTTTCTTCTGTTTTTCGGACCTGTGTTGCTCTGTTTCTTTTGCTTTTTGATGTATGTGTTTTGCTTTGTTTGCCTTGTTTGAGTTTGTCAAAGTAACCGTTGGATAATGATAGGAAGTTGAAAAAATAACCGTTACTCCTCTTTACCGTGTGCTAGATATAATATCGAGTTTTCCATACCACACCTCATACCGTGGGGTCGGCGGTGGTGTTCCCACACGGTATGAGGCATACCGTGTCTCCATCTAGTGGTATTGCCAACCCCCTTAACTGGAAAATGTTTGAAAACTGTGAGGAGGTTTCCCTGGTTTTTATCCACATGTCTTGAGTTCGACTCCTTGGAGTGACAAATTTGTATGGTTTTTTCCCCGAATTCCCAGGTTGGATCCTTTGCAGGTCCAGACCCAAATCGAACGTTAAAAAAAAAAAGATAAAAAGAAAGATTATTGATAATAGGTATTTTGTAATTAGTTTTTGAACTCGAGTTGAGCTTTTAATGAGCTTAGGCTCATTTTGGTCAAGTTCAAATATATTAGTTTTCAAACTCTAGTTGAGCTCCAACACAAAACTACTACTTGCTTGGTGTCTCATGTCGAACTTAAAATGTTAATATTCGGTCGGCTCATTTAGTTATTTTAAGTCGAGCAAGCTAGCAAGCTTCATGAGTCAAACGAGCCAAAGAGCTTAGTTAAAGTGACATTCATGTGTTTTTTAAACTATAGCACAAGACTATTTGGAATCATAAATGAGATTATGCGATCTCTAGTTTGAGGCAAGACAAGTTTATCGAGCTTGATATATAGAATAAAAAAAAAAAAATCTTCGAGTTCGAGCTCAGGCTCAATCAAAAATTAATAATATTTTCGGGGTACGTATATACCCATGTCTAGATTTAATGTATCCAGACATGGGGTATATAAGGAATTCATTAGTTATAAATTAGGAGCAACTTTCACACTTATGTTTAGTGAAATGTGAAAAGATCTCTCTGACATATATCATAATCTCCATTTCATACACTACACCATAACACATGCCACCATTGTTATACTAAAAAAGCTTGAAATTGAACTAGATTTACTTGATTATATTTATTACAAGCTCCAACAATTAAAAAAGTATTGTGTAATAGAAAGATATATAATATTATATTTGCTTTTTCCACTAGTTTTCTAGGAATCAATTTTATAAATAAAAAAAAGTATACAAGGGATAAAATAGTAAAAAAGTTTGAAAGTCAACATTTTTATTTAAGAAGGATAAATGGGTAAACGTAGACGGTTTTCCCTTATGTTCGGGTTACCCGGAGTTCATAATGATTCGTAAGCGGCTTAACTTGTTTTTTTTTTGTATGTGACTGGTTCCAACTATTTCTCTGACAACCCTCAAGTAATTTGTCTGTAACAGGATTTGAATTTAAGACATCTTGAAAGAAAACAAGACTATTTTCCACTAGATCATGATGGTTTTTTCTTTTAAGCAATTAATGAATTACAGTATATATTTCTTAAGATATTTTGCGGTAATGCAGGATATGTTGCTTGGTGCGACTGGTACCTCTTCAATGGCACTTGAATGGGGGATGGCCGAACTGATGAGGAAGCCAGAGATCATGAAGAAAGTGCAAGCGGAACTAAGAGCAACAGTGAAAGGAAATACAATTGCAGAAGTGGATATACAAAATATGCCTTACTTGAAGTCGATAGTAAAGGAAACATTGAGGTTACATGGTGTACCTTTGTTGGTTGCCAGAGAGAATAGAGAGGATTGCCAAGTTGATGGATACGATATTCCGGCGAAAACAAGATTATTTATAAACGCATGGGCATGCGGAAGAGATCCTGACTATTGGGAAAATCCGGAGAGCTTCATCCCGGAAAGATTTCATAACAGTTCAATAAGTTACTTAGGTGCTGACTATGAATTCCTTCCCTTTGGAGGTGGCAGGAGAGTATGCCCGGGTATAAATTTCGGACTAAGTATCATTGAATATGCTCTTGCTACTCTTTTATATCATTTCGATTGGGAGCTTCCAAACGGATTAAAACCCGATGAGGTTGATATGACAGAAGCTACTGTACTTTCGTCATTACCTAAACATCCCTTAGAAGTCATCCCTATCACTGTTTCGTCTTTGCTAGTAGAGTAAGAAACTCATACATGCATCGCTATTAAGTTTCATGTTGTTCCTAGTGTTATGTCAAATGGCTATCTATTTAAGTAAGACTGGTATCATACCCGCACAATGCAACGGGATAAACATATCTTGTAGCTTTTTCATTTTCAACGGTATTGAGTGTTTTTTTAATAATATATTGGGTTTTTTTTTTTTTTTTGTATGGTTGTTATAGAGGATGATAAAAGAGAGTACGTGACAAAATATGACGTTATATTTAGTTGACAAACTCGTGTTTTGCTATATGATTATTATTACTAAACTAGAAAAATTACCAACGCTCCGTTGCGGTTTTGCCATATTTAGTTTTTGTTGACAACTGTCACACCCCATCTATCATCTATGATGGAAACATAAGATGTAACTGAAGACATCGTACATAGATAATTACATAGCGACGAGACTAAATGAACATATATTAAGACCGGTCCAACTGTCAAGTCATGCAAATAAGTCGAATTACATAACATAATCCATAGTCAGCTAAAATAGAAGATAAAATAAGTCTTAGGTATATTGTGCCCGACTTACAAAAGAAGACAGTCTAATGTCTCGGCCATTTGGTACTTCAACATCCTTAAGTCCGGCTACAGTCCTTAAACATCCTACGTCCCCAGGCATCCCTAAAAAGATACTCGAAAATGTTAACACTAGGTTGGTCCGTAGGTTTAAATAAAATAGTCTTTGTACCATTCCGTCGTCGACATCAGTATGGATGCAAGTAGAACATAGCATTAGACACATAAGTATGACAGTCAAGTCTTCGGTCGTCTCACATATAACAAGCAACATGCATCAAACACAGATAAACAAAGATGCATGGTCTTGTTTTTTGCAACACTTGAAGTACCGAAGAAAAAAAGCGTTATCAAAAATTGACAGAAGATTTTTGCGAGAAGATGATTAGACTTAGCCGATGAATGGATGGATCAACTTGGATGAACTTGGTATGTTTATCTAAATTCTGAGATTTTCCGAAACATTATTTCTTGAAAAAAACGATTATCCGAAAAATTATGGCAAGAGAAAATTAAAATCCCGATCAATCATGATCAAAACCTTAAATCGATCGATTATCAAATCCACTGTTAGAACAATAATAATATACATAGAATAAGACCTCAAAAACTACAAAACACCTTTGAATCAATTAGTATTTGATTAACAAGAATTTCCAGATTTCTCGGAAAATATCCTAAAAAGAAAAAAAAAAACCGATTCCAACAGCTCAAAATCGCTTAGGATAATATTTAAGTGCGGAGTGCCCCGACAATTAGTTTCCTTAAAGCAACACTTTCCACTTCATTTGGGTTTTTCTAACATGTGTCCACAAAACACATGTTTAAGCACATTAAATGAAATCAGTCCTTCCTAAAATAAAATAAAATTTTCAATAAAAAGAAAGAAACTGCTCAGTGCCACCTTCCGCGGGTTTTGAGCCCCAATACCTCGACGGTCGGTGTATGGGGAGGTTAAGATGTATGCAGACCTTACCTCTAACTAAGTAGAGAGGCTGCTTCCATTTTTCTATCTAAATGGTAGAAAAGACCCTCCAACCTTTGCATGGGATGAGGATCGAACCCATGACCTCTGTCTCGAGAGGCCAGGGTGTTTACCACTGATCCAACCATGCTTGGATTTTCAATAAATACAAACAAATACATTTAATAGACATTAAATAAGTACAAAATTTATCATTTTAGGATTAAGATTTTTATATTTTAGAAAAGACCGACTTCATTTAATGTGCTTAAAAAGGTGTTTTGTGTCCTTTATGAGCATATGTTAGAAAAACAAAAATGTTAAATAGGTCGAAAATTGTCCAAAGAGTATTTTTAACAATGCTAACCGATAATTGTTTAAATGATATAGTTAATTTGTGTTATTGTATAATTCGTATTTGACAAGTTGTATATCTTTATCATTACTTCCTTATAAAACAAATTATCCCTCCCCTCTTTTTCAACTTTCTACCTTTGAAATATCTAAAATGCCCTTACTAATATAACTAATATTATCCATGATTCTATTGAATACCCAATATACCCTTAATGAAATTAATTTACGACATCTACCCTTTAATTTCTAAAATAACCACACTACCCCATTTACATTAATAGCCACACCACCACCATCGCCACCGCCGTAGCCACCACCGCCTCCACTACATTGCCGCCGCTACCATCATTGCCGCTGCATTGCTTAGGCATGCGTCTAGTTAAAAATAATAAATGTCTACCAATCCCCCTCTCATTTTACCCTTTTTCTTTCTTTTTCTCTTCTTTCCCCATTTCTCCTTCTTTGTCTGCTGAATTCATTAAAAAATGCCAACAGGTTTTTTTTTTTTATTTTTAATTATTATTATTATGTTATTATTATTTAAAAAAGCATAAAAATTAACGAGTTGAACACCTGAAATAATAGAAAAGCAGTATAAGTAAATAAATTATTCATCATGCAACGAGTATCATAAAAATTAACGTAATTATATGTTATTATGTCTCAGCAGTATAGAATGAAGTGGTGTCGTATTAAAATTCACCGCCTTCATCTAAGTTGCTATCGTCAAAATTATCCATCTGAGGAAAAAAATATATTATTATTAACATATTTTGTACTTTTACTTATATATAAAAATTGATAATCATATTATTACTATCATTTTTTACCATGAAAAATAAAAAATTAATATCACATATTACGTATATTGACCATAAAAAATAATATTTCATAAATATAAATAAATCAATATATCATAAAAGAAAATAATATATCATAAATATAATTATATATATTATATATCACTTACTAAACAAAAGAGACATTACTGACTAAAAAAAAAGGACAGTATTCGTGCGTTAAGCTTATCGAATGAGAAGGGAATAATGAGTTATAAAGGGAAGGAGAAGCATTTCCATTATTGGGAAAATAATAATTGGGATGACCAGCAATTGGAACGATTTATCTTTGATGAGTTGGATCGATGTGTCGGATTAAAGTGACAGCCAAATCACATCAAAAAGTGCCATGGCAATTGGGGCGACCCAGTCCCCCCAATTGAGAGGTGAAAATGGAAATTGGGAGGTGGAAATAGGAGGACCCGTATAATATCATGTCATTTTGTCTTTTCGAGTTTTCTACAACAGAAATTCATGGAATATACTTGAGCTTAAAGTTCTGCAAATGTCCATACCTTATCCAACCATTTTAACTTAAACCTAAACTTAAATTTCACTTTGATTTGTAGGAATCATGTTTTTTGTTTTAACAAAAATGCTTACTCCTAATCAACTATACATCAACAACAACAACAACAACAATACTCAATCCCGGCAAGAGCCGGGGTTTGAGGAAGGTATGATGTAGACAGCCTTACCACTACCCAAAGGTAGAGAGGCTGCTTCCAGAAGGACTTCCGGCCTAGGGCTTTCACCCTTGAAAAAATTTCTCGACGGCTTTGTCTCGATCTCAGATCTAGATCTCAGATCTAGAGAGAAAATTCTCTATCTAGAGAAAGATGTAAAAAGAGAGAGAGCCGTTAGAGAGAAGGAGTCCACTCTGATTGACATCTAATCAACTATACATCAGATAATTTAAAATACAAACATGTTCAGGATTGAACCTGAGACCTCCTTCCTGTAAGGCATGAGCTTCTACCAAGTGGGTTAATCTCACATTAGCTTGTGTGAATCGTATTAGTTTTTCATATTGTCAAGGAACTTTCCTTTGGTTCAAACTGTAACAACAAACATAAAACAACATGATCTAGCAGAAAAAACTTAACCATTGAAGGATGAACTTCAAAAGGATGTTAAAAGTTGAACAAAGATTATTAAAAGGATGTTAAAAGCTATGAATGGATTATGGAACGTGACTCTCAACTTGTTGGGTTGGGTTGGGTCATGTTCAAGTAGGTGTCTTTTGGGCCAAGCTATTGGTTAGATTACTATAAAACTTCTTTCACATTGCAAATAATTAATTTCTTATTTAGAGGAATCTTACGTAAATCCTAATAGCCATCATAACAAAATAAAATTATTCTTACATTATGATCTTACAAAAGAGTACATTTTTGATGCCTTAACCGATTCATGCGAGATCATGAGAGTTAAACTAGCTAAATTATGACATTAACAACTGAAAATACTTACCAAGTAATTTTAATTTCGTTTAATAAATTAAATTTCTATGCTAGAGTTTGATAGGAACCCGAAGTACTTTCTAAATGCTCTCCTCTCGTATGCAAAACCAACCATGCTACACATTAGACACATCCAAATAGCTTAATTGGACAAATAGAAAGGTTACAAGGATACTTTGTGTTTTTGAAAGCTTACAATTAGTTAACGATTTTTAAACTTTACATTAGAATATTTAGATTTAAGATGACGATGAAGGTTTAAAAATAAAGGCAAAACTACTTAAGAAGACAATTAAACTGGCTGTGGACTCGGCATAGACTCGTCTTTGGCAACACCACGAGCCAACACCACTAGGTGTGACTCGTGGTGGACTCGTTTTGGGTGGATTCATTGTGGCAACTACTAGTGAAACTTTTTTTTCTCTCCCCTCTCACATCTCTCTCACATATTAATATAAAAAACAAATATCAGTGAGTCCCGGACTAGTGATGAGTTAATGATGTACTCTGTATTTGGGATGTTGTATGTGATTAGTGGTGGATTAGTGATGGTGAGGGGGGTTTTTCTGATATGTCGTTGATGTGACGTTAACAAAGACTAGTGGTGGATTAGTGGTTAAGGGGACGCTATGAGTGCTCGAACCTCCTCTCTGTTATGAAGTAAAAATGACATCATCAAAACATGTGATGGGAAACTAAAATGAATAAAGGGTGTATAAATGAAAGGCTTCTCTTAATGAACTGAATTGATTTTGATACTCGCATTAGAATAATGAAAATCGATTCAATCGATCAATAAATTCAATTTGTCACCAAAATATTGTAATGATGTCATTATTGTTTTCTTTTAAAGATCAAACTTTATAACATCGGAATGAAGATCCCTTTAATATCTATATCTATATCTATATTATATAAAAAACATTTACTTTTTTTATTTTAAGATTCTAACACTATATTTAAACGATTATTATATTCATAAGTTTAAATCCCAAACATAGTAATAAAAGGATGAGGGTATTTCTGGCCGGCAATTTGCCCA
>JAOXNX010000028.1:4877248-4888563 GCA_028566075.1 Solidago caesia
AGTATATGTACGTACACATCGACACAGCTTAGTATTTAAAAAAACGTGTTTTACATGATTGATAAAATTTCTAGCTAGTGAGAATTCTAATCAAACATAATTGAACCGAATAATTCAATATCACATTATTGTCTTTTTGAACCATATAGTATACTTGCATTAATAATGTTTATAATGAGGGAAGGGGGGATGATTTTGCCGACAGGCATTGCTATTTCCACCACAAGAGACGAAAACATGTACAAGTAATACTGCATACCGTACAACTGTTTTATACGTGTAAGTGGTGAAAATAGCTTTGAGGATGATGGAAATAGACAGCCTCACTGCCAACACTACACGGCTCTATTAATCCCATAACTAACATAATATCCGCATAAATCAACGGGATTAAATATTTTTCGTAGCGGTGTTCAATAATTGTATGTTATACCGAAAAAAGTTTATTTAATTTTATAGATAATTTTTTAAAATAACTTTTTTACAATTAAAAATTATAAAATTATGTTATATAAATTAAGTTAATGATTAAATAAAGTAATTATTTTAAAAATAAAATTTGACTAAATATTAAAGGAAATTATAAATTAATCATTAATGTTTATGTGATATGGGTAAATTGGGTATTTCAAGTTCATAAATTTGAAAGGGGTGAAAGTAAATACTTTATAAGGAATTAATAGACAGGTAATTAATGCGTTGCATACACACAAATAAAGATAAATCGGAAGAAAGCTCTTGATCCCCGATACCGTATTGGTACCAACATGCACAGACCATTTTATGATAAGTCATTAATATGCAATATATTAATTTTTAAAGAATTCGATACATCTATACTAATTTTTTAAGAATTCGATAGTAATCTTAAAATTTAAAAATAAGAAAATTACTAATATGTCTCTCAACTTGACAATTATAAATATGGTAAGTCATTATATATATATATATATATATATATATTAAAATCAATTCATCGTAACCCGTGCAAACTACAGTACACCTATTATTTTCCCACGTTTTCTAAAGGGTAAAGCCTTTTTATAGTAACATGAATTCAATTTATTTTATTTTTATTTTTTTGGCCCCACCGTGCAAATATAGTACCATGAATTCAATCATTTTTTTTTCCCTTCTTTTTTTTTTGCCCCACAAACACAGTACCATGAATTCAGTCTTTTTTTTTTTTTGCCCCACAAATTTATTGTTATTTTATTTTGGTTTTTATTTTTTTTGTTGTAACATACTTTCTTTTTTTTTTTAACATGCTTTCTAAATTTATTTAGTTTTTACTATTTATTTTATCTTTAACCAAATGAATATTACATGTCCTTTTGAAAAAGTTTGTGCTTTTTTAACCCCCATTAACCTATTTGTACCACATTATCTCATCGTTATCGAAATGTCATTAATATTAATAATATTTCATTGTAATATTTTTATATTATTGATTTATTGTTACATATTATATGTTCGTAACACATTGTATCATTTTTTAAGAGTGTCGTTATCGGTATTAATATAGTTATTGTTAGATATATTTCGTTATTTCTACTAATACAGTTATTTTAATAAATTTAAATATTTTTTTTATAAATCGTTCAAAAACTTTATTTTTATAATTAACTAATATACCTAAAATCTCATGAATGAAATAATTTACAAAATCTATCCTTCAACTTCTAAAATAATTACACTACTCACTTTTACATCAATTACCTTTACATCAATAGCCTACACTATTCGCCTTCGTCACCGCCACCGCCACCGCCGCCACCGCCAGTCGCCGCCGCCGTCACCGTCGATACCGCCACCCCCCGTAATCGCCGCCACCACCACCATCATTCGTCGCTGCCCCCACCACATCACCGTCGCCACCGCCGTCGCTTTACGGGGGTTCCCACAATCAATATTAAATTAATTTGTCAACATTAAAAATGTAGAGTAATATTTTTTCGATTGTCAAATTTAAAGTTAAAGATTTTTTTTAAATCACCATTGATCTCCGTCGATTGCCAGAGCCAGACACCATCACCGTTAGTTTTGTCCTTATGTTGGAACAATACAACTCTGCGCATTGCGTTTGTACGGTTCTAGTACTACGTAAAGTATTTAAAAGAACCGATAACTTAAATGCTACTCGTGCAGTCGTGCATTATCAACACAAGCCACTTGACTTACCTACTTTAGCGTTTTATGTCCGGTTTATAACACGATTTTATCTTATGTTCCATATATAAGTCACCAAAATTGACATACATTGTATTTACATTGAAGATGTCTTAAGGACCCAATTTTTATTGAGAAGGGATATATTTTACCACAACATTTATTTCATCCACCGCAATTGAACATTACCGACTTATACTGTCTTTCTTAATCCGTGATAAAGTTAATATATAATCTTTTACTATTTTGTACGTTGCTATAAATGAAGCACAGATCAATTGGCAAATGTCTGGGGACAGTGAGGAGACTTTCTTGGTTTTTACATATAGGTTTTGGGTTCGACTCGGAGTGACAAGTCTGTGAGGTTTTTCCTGCATTTCTTGGTTGGGTCCTTTGCGAAGGTCCAGACCCAAATCGAACGTTCAAAATTTTTGTAGGTTGCTAAGATGTCGGTGTGATTAATCTGGATGCATTGAACCACACTTCCATGGATTTATAGTAGTAGTCAGTAGCACTAGAAACTACTACCGTAAGTATATCGAAGCTTGGTTTGGACTATTCCCGAATTTGACAAAAACACAAATTTCTCATCAAAAAAATCCAAATCCAATTTCTTTCTTTTCACTCGAACTTTTTTTTTTTATTTTTTTTGGGGGCTTCGCATTTCCAACTCCTTTTTCCTATTTTCACCTTTTCATGTACAATAATTTATACACAGTGTACAACTGTTTATTGCACAGTAAAAATATGTAATTAGAAAAATTAGTTTAATTTCTGATTGATAACCAACACACATAAAACCTTGTTATTTGACTCATACAAAGTAAATAATGAACAATTAGCTTAATTCCTAGTAACGTGCGATCCCAATTACCTTGTTAATTACATTAATATATCAACTTTAAATATAGACTTAAATGAAATTTAGACCCAATCAAATAACTAAATAAATGGTCTAAGCTAATTTCGTAGTACTTAAAGTGTTACTGATATCTTTAATCTTATGATCCCACTATTAGTATAATAATTCACACGTCTAACACATTTTTAATTTTATTACTCCATATTAAATGTGGTTCATCCATCATGAATACGTCTACATGTGTGTATAATATTGGTCACCAAACCAACGAGTAGATATCTGCTTGTATAACTATCACCAAATGGTCTAGTGGTAAGGAGGCTTGTTTCCTTACAAGAGGTTACAAATTCGAGTCCTACCCTAGGCGTATTTGGGGGTGGCCACAGGTATTTAATTTCCACTTATGGTGGGCCTGAGTGAGTTTTCCCCTCCAGATCTTTGGATAATAGAGGTTTCTCATCGAAGGGATTTAAATTGGGGATCTATTCTGCTTGGGAGCTCTCTAGCGCGGATCCGGTTAAGACAACGTATGCTAGACCTCCCGATATTTGCGAGTAATTCACACCTTTCAAAAAAAAAAAAAAAATACTTGTTTTACAATAACCAACCTATATATGGATTAAAATTAAAATTTATATATACTTATTATATTGAAATTGAAACATAAATGACCGTCAAATAAAGAAAGAAAGATTGCCGAACGAACTATATCCGTGATTCCCTATTTTAGGAAACTAGCATCTTTTATTATCTTATTTTATTTTATGACCTGTTAGCCTTAAAGTGTCCTTTTAAAGCTTTTTTTAATGCTCTATATTCATATTCATATAATAACCAAGCATATAATATAGTAAATATATATGATATATTGTATGCACGTTTTTGTATTAATATTCAATTAATTGAATATTATGATAATAACTACTATACTAATTTCTTTTATTTTTACTCTTGGTGCATGTGAAATAATTTAAAACAAATCAAAAGAAATCCAAATGACTATATAGTCAAATATATATATACCAACGAATTCAAATTCATATTCATATACAGTATAATCTAAGAAAAATGACTTCACCTTTTTGTATTGTTGTAGTATAAAATTTAAAATTTCCCTTTTGAAGTAAAATTTCATAAATTAGATTTTTATTCTCTTAATAATATTTGCGGTTTTTTTCCTAAATTCACTGGTTAGGTCATTCGCATGTCCAGGCTTAAATCAGACGTTAAAGAAAAGAAAAAGGATTGCTATTATGTAAAAATTTAAATATAAAGTGAGGTGTTCTTTTAACTAATTAAGAATCAGAATCACATGTCTAATTATAACCTAATTAAAGCTACACAAGAATATACGTGAGGATTTAGTTATTTGCGCGCATACAATAAGTTGCTTGTAGGACATGATTTCTTTACGTGTTTAATTATATGTTTTCTCAAACTTATATAACCTAATAATTATATATTTATATTATATATTATTATTATATTTCTTAACGTAAAAACATAAAATAATTTATTTATATCATTACCCAAATGGATGAGCCACTCAATTCATCCTTCGGACAGATTTCCATATCCTAAAAATCATAATCTTTATCATAGAATTTCACAGCTTGATAAAACACAAATCTATGGCTTTGTTTAATATTTGTTTTTTAAAACTTTTTATGTTAACAACCATCTAGTGATTAGAAGATGTCCTAGAGTTCTCGAGTTCAAATCTTGCTAGATAAACATCTTGAGTACGTGGCTACAAAAAAGGTTCAAAACCGTTAAAGAATATACCGGTTAAAATGCGTACATTTGAGTTAAAAACATATGTTTCCATAATATTTTCCCTGATATCTGACTTTCCCATTTACCGTTTTCTTAAACTTTTTTTAGTTGCTTTGGACTTAGCTTGTTTGGTCTGAAAAACTATTTATAAATTTATTTTATTAAATAAAGTAACATTTAAAGCTAATTCCTGTTCAAATATATACAGTTGCAAATAAACATTACCAAAAAATTCAATCAATCTTATGAGATCCATATCCATATAATTGAATAAAAATAAATCACTCTAATCAAAACATAACATATATAAAAACAAACTACATAAGATATAGATGATCATTCTTACACCATGTTTTTTTAGCAGTGCACCATCAAACGATAATATGAAACAAGTTTGGTGGTGCACAGTTAAAGTAAGGTGGTGTATGGATCACCTCCCATATATATATATATATGGTGGTGCACGGCTAAATTAAGGTGGTGTATGGATCACCTACCGATATATATATATATATATATAGAGAGAGAGAGAGAGAGAGAGAGAGAGTTATAGATATATACCTATTTGTAGCTGAGAAACAAGAGCAGTGTCATGGACAACAATCACAGTTCTAGAAGTAACAATGACAGAAACATGATGAACACCTTCAATAGGTTTAAGAATCTTTTCAATTAATGGTACTTCAGATGAACAACACAATCCTAACACATCAAAATAGCTTTTTTCTACTGTATCTCCTCCTTTCATTTTTATGTAAAAAAGATTGATTTAACGGATGAAGAATATATATATATATATGTGTGTGTGTGTGTGTGTGTTTGTGTGTGTTTGAAGAGAAGAAAGAGAGAAAAGCTAGAGAAGTGAATAATTGATGTGGATGATGAAAAAAAGCGGGCAGTTGGTTGCATTTGTAGTGAGTGAGTAAGTGGTTGCCTGGGGGAGAACGCACTTTGGCTGACTCATTGATTTGCCATTTCTTTTACTCTAGATAATATTATTTAATTTTTTTATTTTCCTTTAAAATACAAGCGTTTTGTGTAGTGGTAAGATATTACTTTATTTTCATTAAGGTTTGATCCCTACTAGTCTCACCAATGGTTGGTGCCTTGGTGGTATCTTGTAATGAAGACGAAAACTGACTAATGGTTAGCAGGTCCGAGCGTAACCGGGTTTTTATTGCAGTGAGTCCTCAAGCGACGAGTTTTTCTCAGAACTGAAAATGGAAAGCTTGAGCCACCCAACTTAGCGGGTACAAGTTAATTTTCATAAACCAAAATCTAACAACTTGCTAGACAAAATTACAAATAGTTTACATTAAAGGATTGGAAGCACCACACCCAATTTATTTTACAGTATTTACTTATAGGCTTCTTGCATTTGAGTGCAAGGGTCATTAGTTATTTTTCCGGTTTTGTAAGGATATCTTGAAAACAAACTCGGTTGAGGTTGCACCAAATCGTCCATAAAACAGGCTTGATAGCAGCATCGAGACTTTGGGCGACCGGCTTTCGCAGTGACAACAGTTTAGACCAACGACCAAGAATACTCTCAATTGAATTTGGCAATGTGTCCAGCTTCCGCCAGGCTCTAAATAGGTCCGAAATTTTGATGGTAGCGGAAAACTTTAAGCAGAGGTGAGAGTTGCATATAATGTCTTCATTGCACACGGGGCATCGAGTAGAGTTGAGATTGATTCATCTAGAATCAAGGTTGATTCGAGTAGGAAGTCTATCAAGTGTAATAGTATTATTTGCCTGGTTTTGCACTATGGCGTACGTATTACAACAATACGCTATATGAAAATGTTCACCATTAAAGGAAGGTGACGCTTCCAAGGTGCGGGGCTTGGGTTGTCTTGAATCACAAGATGAATGTGTTTCTCATGGTGCAAGAAATGAAAAGACCAGATGTGTTGAGGCAGAATGTCCATCGATCAGGAGTGTTACAAAGAGTGCAATTTTGGGGAAGGAATAATAAAGGGTAATCATATTTGTACCATGTTTTTTTTATATATATTTATCAACAATGTGCAATAAACAGTTGTATTATATGCATAACTTATTGTACCTTAGATACATGAAAAGTAATGGTACCAATATCACTACCCAATAATAACGCATCAAAATTAAACTATAATATATATCCATATTTTTTTTAAGTTGAGTTGACACGGAGTTATACACCACCAAAAGTAAATAAAATAAACAAGCAAAACAACTACATTTACTTTATTTTATTTTTATATAGAAATAGATTTGTCTAATGAATTTTGGAAACTAAATAAATAATAAATATTAGTATCACAAAAAAAGATATATTAATACATTTAGAAGATTTTGATATGAAGTTAAAAGATATTTTCTTAAAAGGAAAAATGTCGTTACAAGATTGTGTCACATTACAAGATTGTGTCACATGTCATCATAAGATCTCTTCAATCATGTTTTAGTATATTAATTAACAGATATGATATTGCGATTACGATTATTCCCTTTTACCTAGTAAGAGGAAATCCGGTATTTCTCTCTTTTGATTATTATATATATATATATATATATATATATGTGGAACGTGTGTAGATATTGATACACAAGATTGTCACGGTGTGATATACACACTTTGATATTGAATAATACTCCTCTCTCTCTCTCTGATCTCTACTCCCGCCAACCTTTATCATCATCTATTCATCTTCTATTATATTGTAGCAATTGTGAATGTTTTATAACACGTTATCAGCACAAATTGCTTTTGTAATTTTGATTCTTGGATTCACCAATCATCATTATCAATCTCCTGAAGGAATACTTGGAGTCCCGGAAACAAACTTCAACAACCATTTCTGTGAAGAAGGTCGAACACAACACCCAACCAACAAACATAAATTTTGAATTATGTGACACTAATAATAATAATAAGAATTCCCGCCACATTTTGCTGCGAAGTTGGATGCCCAATCCTCCTATTGATATTTGCAGTAATAATAATATATGGAAGCGTAATTCCTAATTCTTTTAGATTTATCTATGCTCCCTATTAAAGATTATAGCCTCCCTTGTTGAATATTACTCTTCATATTCTTTGTGCATAATGATAATGTGTCAAAATTTACGTAAAAAATAGTTAAATAAATGTTTATGAAGAAATAAAACCTTGTGAAAATTTTAAGTATGTTAAAATTTGAATAAATACAAATGTTTACATACAAATATTAACATGTCTAACACACGTCATCGATGATAAAATGAAAGGAATTTGATGAAGCGTAAATTATATGTAAATTAATTATCCTCATATAATATCAAGCCATGATAAGGATTGCATGGTGATGAAATATGAATTGGTTCGTGGCTTTAGAAATTGTAAAATTGGTAGAGATAACCGGTTATGTATATAGTAGTACCAAAGTCTTTAGAAATTCTAAAGTTAGTAAAGATATGATGGCATTAAATGTATTTTACCTTATGCTTAAAAAGTTATAAAAACTAAGTTAGTTTTAGTATATATATATATATATAACGAGAGGATTATGCCCGCGCGTTGACGCGGGTATCTTTTTTTTTTAACCCTATAGGTAGTCGATCGCAATATAATGTTTATATTAAATTAAACAATGACGTTTTAATAACAATAATATAATATCATATATGAACATAACATATAATAATATTTTTATCAATGCAAATAATGACACTTTCATAACAATGGTATAATGACTTACGAACAGTTAGTTTAACGAAAATAATAACACTTTGATATCAATTATATAATATCTTACTATATGTGAGATAACAACATAACATATAATAATAATTTTTGAAAATAACGACTTTGAAAATAGTATGACCCAGAAAGAGAAGGTAAAACCGAAAATAAACAAAAAAAATCCCGAAAATAAAATTAAAATGCAAAGTTAGATATAGTTAATTGTATATAAAAAATTAAAAATTACTTAAAAGCATGATAAAAAAAAAATTGGCATGTAAAATAATCAGTTTATTACTATTAAACTCGTTTTTTTTTAGAATCAAGCGCTAGTGGGTCTTTTTTTAATTTTGCAAATTGGCATGTAATTTGCTTGTAAAATTTTTAATTTTGGGATGTTTTTATTTTATTCTATTGTCTAGAAAACGACGTTATTCCTACTTATTTAAATAATATATTTTATGTAATAAACCAATCAATAGGAACTTTGTGTAAGCTAACAAAAATATAAGCTAAGAGAAAACCAAATTAAGCATGCCAATTGTCAAACCAGAAATAAAAGAAATTGTCTAACAAAAAGAAAAAAAAAAGAAAGAGGAAAACTAAAAACATACCCAAGGGTCGAACACCTGATTCTTGGTTTGAAAAGTGATCACATAGCCACTTTAACCAACTCTAAATATGTTTTATTTTTGATAGAGGTCATATATATACTAAACTAGATTATTTTCTCGCGTAATACGCGAGCTAAACATATTAAATTTCCATAATAACATAATTAGTAATTATAGATAAAGGGTAATGATCCCTACACAACATATTTTTTCCATACACAAAATTATATGCATTATATAGTTGTACAGTACAACCATATGATACATATATTTTTGTGTATGGTAAAAATATTTTGTGTGGGGATCACCTCCCATAGATTAAAGATGTTGAAATATGATGATATTATTATTCAAAAAATATTTTGTATCGAAGTTGTTTATTAGGATATATATGTTGAGTCCTAGTGTAATTGAATAGATTTGTTGATGACAAACAATGTATAAGAAATGCTTAAGTCTTTAGTTGTAAGCTGAGTCAGCTTTGGCTCTCTCAAGTTAGGTCAGTTTGGATGTTTGAGGTGACCCAATATTCACTTCACTGTAATGTATTGTAATAAGTTTAGGAAATGGTTCTTCAAGTTGCATCAATGTGGGACATAGCGTCTGATCTAAGTCGAAAATGAAGATCAAAGACAGAAGACCAAGTTGCCTTATCTACTTCTAGTTATTGGAATCAACCTTGGCATTGGATAATCATGAAAGACAAAAAGGTGCAGAGTACCATGCGGATCCTCAAGCGTTGGTGGTTGTCCTCTATGTGAGTTTTCCTCTCTCTGATTGGCCAACAGGAGTTCGTGGCTAGTTATAGGGGACCAATAGAATAAAGGTCACTATCACAGAATTCTTTTTATGTAGAGGTCACAAGATCATTCCACTTAGCAAAAATTAGACGCATCTAACTGAAGTGCCTATATATACCTCACTTGATGTTTCATTTGAGATGTGCATCCATAACAGTCTTTCGTTCATAACCATTCAACTATCCAAGAGTAGTTATCCCAGGGCTGTGTTGTGTTCTTATACTTAGCTTAGGCATGTATTTTGTAAGGAATAGATAATAGAAGTGTAGTTTGTATTCAGCCAAGTAGTTTGATTCCGTAGGCGTTTCTGTTCCACAACTACTTGTAATTCTTGTTGATTTATCAATCCAAGAATGCTTGAAAATTACGTCTTGTGTTGTTCTTGGTTGTACTAAGCTGAAACTGTTTTTCATTATATTTTGTTACAAACTGTTATAATTTTGCAAAGTCTTTTATATATTCCGCAATTAAGACTTGCTTTTTAAAAAGTTGGCTTAATTTGTTAAAAGGTGAAAAAGTTGTATTCATCCTCCTTTACAACATGTGAGACTAGAAGTGTAAGAAAAAACCGGTTAACATAACTGGACCAGTTTGTAACCGGTAACCCTAACCGGTTACTAACCGAAACAGTAATAATCGGTTTTCGGTTATTAGAAACAGACGGTTCGTTACCGGTTACCACTTTCAAAACACAAACTGATTAATAACCAGTTAACCTATAACCGGTGAATTTGCCACTTTCATAACCGGTTAACCGGTTTATATATATATATATATATATATATACATTCACATCTATCTACACTCATACATTAGAATGAATAATTTCGGATGGATGCGTAACAACAGAATTCGAAATACGATGGGCTAATACTAGAGACCCAATACCCATTACACTGTGTACATATATACCTGTAAACCACACACACATACCTGTAGCTGTATACATTCAATCATATTACACACATATATCTACCCATCATCATCATCATCATCTATCTACACATCACACACACATACCTATAAACCCATCGTCGGAAAATCACCATCACCGGAAACTCATCGGCGTTTGGGTATCATCATCTCCGCCATCGTCATCGCAACAACTCATCGGCGTCACCGCTGCCTCTCTTTTTCTTGATTTCTTGATATCTTGTTTGTTGGTTTAGGTTTGGATTTATTGATTTTGTTACTTGTTTTTGCGGCGTGTGCGTGCACCTGGATCTTCAAAGGAAGATTTGTGCTTTTTCATCCGTGATCTCCAAACTGGAACCGATCTTTTTCATCGTGTGTTGATAAAGAAAAAGCGGTTTCTGTTGTTTATATAGATAGGGTTTTGATAAATGATGATGGTGTGTTGGTGGCCGGTTAAAAATAAAACCGAAATA
>JAOXNX010000028.1:4897598-4910458 GCA_028566075.1 Solidago caesia
TAAAAAATAAGTTTTAATTTATATCTAATATTTCGAAAAGTTGTTTTCACCCCCCCCCCCCTCTACAACAAATCTGTGTTCATTATACTTTGGTATATTGACACTCTTGGACCTAACAGTATGTTATACAATTTATATATTGAAAATCATTTTAATTTCAAGAAAAATAAAATAAAAAAAATGGAATGAGAGAGAGGAGGGGTATTCTTTGTAATTAGGGAGGGGAGAGATAGAAAAATAGGAGATAGTGTGAAAATTGGGGGAGGAGAGATGAGGCCCCCCTTATCCCTTACAAGTTTCATCAAACAAATTTCGGTATTTACATCGTTCATTACTTTACTACTTTAACCATTGGGGTAAACCCCAGTGGCCAGCTGCTCCCTACTAAGAGTGGCCCCACGTGGGAGGTGCCTATCCAAAACTGATGGCGCGGGTTCGAGTCTTGTGCTCAACCGATTCCATGTGTGGGTATGCTCCAGGGACACGAACCGGTACTTATGCCTTGTAGCGGGCATAAAATATGTAGGTACCCATATGGGTACAATGGTCCCGGGTGAACCATCACCATTCAACTTTTTTTTACTTTACTACTTTTGCAAAACATTAGTCATATCACTATTGCGACTACCAGCCATCACCAACCGCTCCACTTTATTTTTTAAAATTTTTTTTTGTTACCATCACATATCACATATTCCTACTATCCTTAGTTCTCTTAAAAATCCCATTAATTGTATTCAACACCAGTTGCATGCTGTAAATCTCATAAGACCTTGCTACGAGTTTTTCACTTAGAACCCTGCAATGAGGCGTCACCCTTGTTGACATAGAACGAAAGCAATGACATTACACCAGAGGTGTTAAGATAATAATATGAAGAAAATATGTTTATTCGATGCCTTCTCAAGGTTACAAGGCTCTTTACTTATAGAATGGTTACATTTTGGGCAACTTTTTCCAAAATCTCGATAACTAAAAATAACATTAAAACAATGAAATTCTACATTTAATATAATGCGCAAAATTAATGGAGACCGTATTTTATGTGTTTTACATTCAAATCAAACAAGGTAAATGGAAAATTCAAATTCGGGGAAATAAAAAATCGAAGGTTTAAACAAGCAAAATTGGATCCTAAAGTTAAAGTTGGTAGATGTGTTCCTCAGTAACTCCTCCAATAAGAAAGTTGGGTTTATTTCAGCCTGTTTCCCCTTTTCCCGTTGCTACATGAAGAAGTCTGTACTTGTCTCTTGCTATGACTCTTGGATTTACTTTGCATCACTTGTCTTCCGCTATTTGATTCCAGGATGTCAAAATAGTCATACGCTCCATATCTCTTGACCTATTTCCAAGTATAATAACAATACCGTTGAATGACTCTCAATAACTAACAAAAATAAAACATAACTATTATCCCGAAAATCACCAAAACATGGTACCGATCCCAGTCCTATTTGGAATTCGGTACCACTTTTCGGTACCATTTTCCGGTACCGCGGTCCAAAATCTCGCGAACCAACAAAAGTGGGTACCTATCCCCGTCCTACTTGGGGTTCGGTACCACTTCTCGGTATCGGGATCGGGAACGGGATCAGGACTTGAAAAATTATGCTCATCTATTACCCCTTATAAAGAGTTTACCCTCCCCCCATTTTTTTTCAACTGAAAAGTTGATCTACCCAAATTACCTCACTCTTTTGTTCACTAATTTAAACATCTTCACTTAATATACCTATAATACCCTTAATGAAATAATTTACGATATCAATCTTTCAACTCATAAAATAACTACACTACCTCATTTTACATCAATTACCTTTACATTAATAACCACACCATCATCGCCGTCGCCGCCACCACCACACTGCCGCCGCTACCATCATTAGTCAAATAAATATCAAAAAAATTCCATGTCACTTTAAAAATTGCCACCTAAGCTATAAAATAGCCATATAATGTAAACTATTAATATGGTAAAATGACATGTTTTTAAAAAACTTAGACGGTAAAAAAAGTTAGAACGACTTAAATGGATCTTAAAAACTACTAATTACTTAAGTGCACATTTGGAAAAAGTTAATAACTATTTTCTAACATTTGTCTTATTTTATGTAATTTTTTTTAAAGGTTTTTCTAATCATTACCCTTGCCTTTTTTAAATACTTCTACATAACTTAAATCAATACAATACAACTCATATACTAAAACAAATATTTTTAAGCAACAATGCTTGTAAAAAAAACAAAATGTGACGTACACACAAGTTTTAGCTAAAAAGATAATTGCAAGTAGATTGGATTGAGTATTCTTTACTATATATGAACTAAAAAATAGGAGATAGTAAGAAGAGGTTGAGTGAATGTGCATGCTCAAGCACTCAATGCAAGGTATAATATCTAATGGATTATATGAATTCCCATTTTAAAACTAAAATTCTTTTTGTCAGGTTTTTTGCTTGTCTTTTTACACCTTTTTTATGTCATAATTTACACCATTTTAGCAAAATTATATAAAACAGAGTTTGGATTTTGGAATCCACCAATTTCTTTTCTGTTTTTTTCATATAACTTCAAATATATATTTTATATTGTACAAAATCAGTCTAATAATCTTTTTAATAATTTAATTATGACATTCGATAAAATCAACAGATGAAAATGAATTAATGGATTACATTTTTAATTTTTTGATTTTATATAAGATGTATCATTTCCAATTTTGTATATGGATATAGATATAGATATACATGTAACTATCAAATATATCAATCATCTAGGCCTACCCTACTTCATTTTTAACTCCCTTTTCTTCTCTCTTTCTCTTTCTCTCTCTCTCTGATCACTCTTCATCATCTTCACCATCCTATTCAACACCTACTTAACAGAATCTAGGGTTTCAAGTACACTTTTGTTAATTCAGCTGTTTTACGCATAACCCAGGTGACAATTTTGGTTTCTTCCAACATTCAGCCAAAAAAAGATGGTATCTTTAAGCTTATTTTTATAGTTCTTATAAGTTGGAGCTATATTTTCAATACCCTTTTGTGAATTCAGCTGTTTTACACATAACCCAGGTGAGAATATTATTTCTTTTAGTGTTTCTTTCAATATTCACCAAAAAAGATAGTATCTTTAAGCTTATATTGCATTGTTTTTCTTTATCCTTGGTTAAATATATTGCATGTATTTTCATATGGGTTTATGTTAATTTGAAGAACTTGAAGTTGGTATGTGTTAGAAATTTGTTTTGATTGATTAAGTTTGTAACTTTGTGTTTTCTTGTTAGTGTGGGTGTTTTGGTTAACTTCAAAAGAAAGCATGGTTTTACACTTTTGTATATGAGTTGAGCATATTTTTGTTAGTTCAATATATATATATATATATATATATATATTGTTTGTTATTTAACATTGCTAAGAAAGTGAAATGAATTGAAATGAAACAAAGGTGATAATATTAGTGAAGCTAAATTTGGTTCTTGTTTGTTTGTGGTTGGTATTTTTTTACTTTTTGATGAGAGCTGTACTCTTTTTTTTTTAATGATCTTAACAAAGTTTCATGTGTTTTATTTTTTGTTTTGTTATAATTTGTTAGTGAATTGCAATGGATGAGAGCTGATTGTAACATGGTTCTAAATGTCTGTGATAGTTGCCACAGTTTCAACCCATTTACTTATAAATGGTCCAGTTCGTGGTGTGTTTAAAAATGACAGTTAGCTAAAAAGGGAAAGCTTCAAATGGGTGGAAACTCAACTGACATGTATTTTCGATGTGTTTAAACTTCTAAACCATTTTATTTACTTAATTAGAGGAATATAATCATGTAATCGTATTTGACACATTTTTTAAACAGTTATTAATCTTGGATGATTAGTGTCCAATATCAACCCGTCTCATTTCGACCCGTACCAAACTACTTGCTTTGACCTGTTAAGCGAGGCTCATTTTGTACGCAGTTTGTAGATCTATACCATATTACCATTGGGTTATCTAGTTGGTATGTTATTTACAGCTTATGATATATAAGCATGAAATTTGTAGTTGCTTCTTACTTGCGTCCTCTCTCTATCTTATGAAAGTTGCTACATTTGACTTACAAATGGTTTAGAGAATAAGAAAAAGAAATATCAACATTATCACATGATGTTTAAATCGATTCCCCAAGTTATGCTTTAAGTCATTTGTTTTTGACTGGTGACACCCGAAAGTACAGTTTTAAACGACAATGTTGATGCCCGCTTAGTCCCTAACCAAATTATGTCTAGTGATTGTAACTGGGTTTACAATCTCTTAAAAATACCTCAGTATTAAACTATTTAAGAAAGTCTTCTGTATACAACAAAGTAAATACATCTCAAACATTATAATTCAATACCATCAATCAATTTTACAAAGACAGCAATTGCATAGTTGAAAAAGTATAGCATAAAACATTAGCATTGAAGAAGCAGACAGTTTTTATGGGTGGAGGGAGTATCATAAATCATTCACATGAGCTGTGCTAGAAAAAGATTTAGAAGATTTAGGTTCTTGAAAAAGTGGAAATCTTCGATAGCTTCTATTGTCCTTATCGAAATATATACGTCATTGTCACAAAAGATTTACTTGTGATATGACCGAAAGAAGGAAGTCTTGCTTCATATCAAGCCATATGGTTTATAGTGTTACGACACTTTTGTTGTGTCACTTGGGTTAATGGTAACTGCTCAAGTGAACAGATAGATTGAAAAGGAGTAACTTCATAAGTAAAAAAGGCTACTTGTAGGGGTTGTCTGCATGATATTGTCTGAATGCGTCTATTTATCCATTAAGAGGCAACCTCAGTTACACTTTCATTTTAAGGTTTGTAGATATATTTGTATTTGTGAATAATAGTTTAGAAGACTAATTAATTAATTATATAATTATTTGATAGTTTTGGTCTGTTATAAGCCAACTTTGGCTTGATTTCCAATTAATGAAAATCGAATTTTCCACAAATTATCTCTAATTCCTTATCAATCTTCTAGAATTTGTTAAGGTTTGGGTTGATGATGTCCTCAACTATTTATAGGAAAACACCGCCTAAACAGATGATGCAGATCAATTTGATCCAATGGCTATGTTTGATTATCTGAATAGATAATTTGCTGCATAACATATTTCTTTTACAAAACTTGGCTTATAATTCATGTGTTGTATTTTCAGCTAAAATGGAGAACTTTTGAATGTTATAACACCAAGTTGCTAAGACATTCTTGGGGTCAAAATGGCGACTGAAAGCCCGATTCGAATAGTTGAACCAAGCAGAAATTGGGGGTCTAAGAATATGGAAATTGAGGATTCGGGATTGTTAAAGGGGCAAAGATTCCAGGGAAGAAAGAGTAGTTTACCTCCCAATAGAAGTGGAAGTGCACCTCCAAGCATTGAAGGTTCATTTGCAGCTATTGAAAACCTCATGTTTAGGCAAAACTCTACTACTTATGCTAGTTTAGCAAGCCCCGATAATGCTACAGGTATTTCCGAGTCTGAAGAGCAACTTCGGGCCGATCCATCCTATTTTGAGTACTATTGGGCCCATGTAAATATGAATCCTAGGCTCCCTCCACCACTGATTTCTGGCGAAAACCGGAATCTTTTCCGAAATGTAAGAGGTACCGGAAATAATAGGAAATTGACATCTTTTGATGATTCTTTTAGCAGCTCTTTACTGTTGGATCACAGTAATCTTTCTACTCATAAGGAAGAATCTGATGATGATAGATCGCCGAAACAGGTGACTTATTATTTTTGTGTGAAGATTTTGAAAAAGGATTCTTTTTTTTCTTTCTTTTTTTGTCTGGCGTTTCCATGTTTGTTAAAGTTTAAGGGGATGTTTGGATGTCTTGGAGAATCAAAATATGAAGATGATAATTATTTGATTAATCCATGATTAATTAGGCAGTTTTAAAGTTATCTAAAATTATTAGTTTTCTTATAACTTCTTACTTGTTTTTTGAAATCTGATTATGTTATCCCGATAATTAGTTTTAGATATGTAAAAAATTTATTTTCTTGCAACTTGTAAATACTTTGTTATAATTACTTTTTGCCAAACATGCAAATCTGATCATTATGATATCTCGTGGTGATAATAAGTTTAAAAGCACATCCAAACACCCCTTAAGTCTAGAGGTGGCAAATGGTTGCAAATGGGTCGAACTGGGTTGATCCAAAACACTTTTTGACAATTTGTTTTATGAATGATCTGAATTTCAAGTATGATTAGACAGATTATACTACAAAGTTTTATGCGTTAAAAAATATAATTTGAGTAGTGTTCGACCTGTTTGACTAATTCAATCTGTTTGACCTGTTACATTTTTAGCTAGTTTTTTTCATATTACATGGATGACCAGTTGGACTAAAACTCAACCCCCATGAATCCATTCAAAATGGGTAAAAGTTTTCTTGTAATGACATAGTAGAGGCTACTTGCATAAATTAGACACATACATTATAGATACAAATGCAACTGTATATTTCAAAACAGGAAGATCTTCCTCGAGCTCCGGCACTTGTATATAATCAATCTGGCCCATTTGGACATGAACAGAACGAGGAAGTGGATGACCATGATGACTATGACCCCACAACCGCTACCATTTCAAGCTCATCGTCTATTGATGGTAGAGGGAGCAATCTGGTAGCTAGTCCACCTGCAAACAAAAATGTAAATAGTCGTTCAGAAAACAATGTTCCTATTAGTGGGGTTACGGATGCTGATGTTTCTGGTATAAGAAATCAGTTAGTTACTCTTAACATATCCAACTTTTCAAATTTAGAAAGTGAAAGAAATCAAAGAAACCCATATACTGTTCATGCTGGCCGTCCTCAAATTATTTCACTGCCTCAAACCTATGTTGGCATGAATCAGTTTTTTCCAAATCTCACCAATTTATCTTCAGAGGTACAACCGCTACTGCAGTCCTCTGGTTTCACCCCACCGCATTATGCAACAGATCCACCGTACATGACTCATGGGACCCACGTTTTCCCCAATATGATGCCAACCGGTTATTTACCTCAACATTTTAACAACTTCTATGCTTACAGCCCGTCACCTATTACACCGTTTGCAACTGGATATCCTTCTGACAGTCCTTTCCCCACGCCTTTTAGCAATGCCTCTCCAAGTTTTAGTGGTCAGGGTCAAAATCCTGGAGTCGATTTTCAACATTTTAACAATGTCTATGGGCATCCCGGGTTACCCTTTTTTGGGGAAGAGCAGAAATTACAATCTTTAGGAGGTGTGGGGCATATTAATATGAATTCAAGAAGGGTGGGTGCCACAAGTCCTTACTATTTCGGGAGCCCGAGAAATATGGATTTCTTGCGGTTCCCAACGTCGCCCTTTGCTAGTCCGCTAATGCCAGGGTCTCCAATAGGTGGGAGTAACTACCCTGGTAGGAGAAATGAAGGCGGGTATGGTGGATGGAAAGGTCATAGTGGAAATGATGGTATTAGTGATCCAACAACGTATTCATTTCTTGAAGAGTTGAAATCGGGTAAAGGTCGCAGGTTAGAGCTGTCCGACATTTATGGACACATCGTTGAATTCAGGCAAGTTCTTTGCACATTATAACATCACCCTAGCAGTAGGAGAATTTGGGTGAGGGGTGGGGTGTCTGAATTGGTTGGTCAATGTTTAAAATATGTGTTGAGGTTGAAACAGGTTGTTTTTAGTACGGGTCAACCCACAAATTTTTGGCGTTTCTTTTATAGATAATGCATTAAATATGCTTTAACACACTATTTTATTACAAGAATTATTTGGTCTTTCAAATTAAGACGTTTTAGGAGGCTGACAGCCTGTAAGCTATAAAGGTGCAATTTGGGTTGCTTTCAACCAATTTGACCCATTCAAAGCGTTTGTCTTTCACATAGTAATTTTTATTTGACCCGCTTAACCCACAAACACACATTTGTGCAGTGTTGATCAACATGGAAGTCGATTTATTCAACAGAAGTTGGAAATTTGTAGCAAGGAGGAGAAGGAATCTGTATTTAAAGAAGTCCGTCCTCATGCTTCCAGACTAATTACTGATGTTTTCGGAAATTATGTTATCCAGAAGGTGAGATGACACAGCTTGTAGCCTTGAATAGTTTATTTCTTGAATCTTGTATTACATGCTAATCCTACATGTTCACTAATCACTATGAAAGTTTCAGTGGTTAACTTGGCCCACAGATTAGAGTCTATGTCCACAATTCCAAAAGTCTAAATACCCTTCGATAACGATAAACATAGAAAATCGTGTGGACCGCCAAATCAGTGAGTGTAGTTGGAGTCTAAACGGATTTATTGCAGTTTCTTGGATTTCAGTATAAAAGTAAGTATGATTATAGCTTTTTTATTATAAGAAACAAAATAGTCAGATTTGAAGAAGGTGAGAAGTTATATCACGGAAACTGATTATTGAGATACACATATAGCTATCCATATTTCTAGCTTAAATCGACTGATTCTTCAACTCCCAACAATCACGTCTGCTTATCAACATCCAGACTCCCTATATCAGTATAAGTTTCTTATTGTAATGTTGCATCAACTGTTAGTACAAGAACTTCCCTGAAAGCCTTTTTAATTTTCACAAGACCTCTGAAAATAATGATGTTTTGATATTCAAAAAAACGGAAGATTTGGCTTATTTACTGTATTTGGTTTATTTAGTTTTTTGAGTACGGAAATGACGAACAGAGGAGGCAGCTCGGAAACGAGCTTGAAGGTCAAATATTGCCTTTAAGTCTGCAGATGTACGGTTGCCGTGTAATCCAAAAGGTATATTGGTATTGTTCTTGAGGGTTTCTATCTTTGTAAATTTTCTATCTTACTGGGATGACTGCATCTGTGCAGCTATGGGCATGGGTCTTCGATTTGAGATTTTTTTTTTTCTCTTAACAACGAGTAAAACATATTAGACTTGGCTAAATTGAAATGGTTTGAATGGGTCAAACATGCCGAAAGCCCTCCAAAGTATCTAGTGATACTGTAACACGTAATTTATTTTTCAACAATCACTACAGAAAAGAGAACTCGCTAAAAATAAAAATTGTTACTGTATTGATATACTTTTTTCCAATGACAAATTTAACACAGTATTTATTTGTAAAAGTCGCTCGGAAAAAACCATTTTTTTGTGCATCGGGCTGAACGGACTTGCTTCCACCAGTGCTAAAAGTTTAGCATTCTGACCGGAACCCATTTTAATGTGTCATCCAACCTGCATATTTTACCACCTCTACCTGCCGGTTCAGTTTTGTTTGCATTTCCATAGTGAAACCATTATCTAAGACTTGTATTCTTCATCTTGCTGAGCTGAATTCGTCTGTAGGCCCTTGACTCCATTGATCTAGAACAAAAAACCAAGCTTGTTAGTGAACTGGATGGACATGTTTTAAAATGTGTTCGTGATCAGAATGGAAATCATGTTATACAGAAGTGTATAGAGAGTATTCCAACCGAGAACATCAAATTCGTGATATTGTCCTTTCGTGGTCAAGTTTCAGCCTTGTCAAAACATCCTTATGGTTGTCGTGTCATACAGGTACTTACTAATAACAGGGTCTTCATTTTTTTTCTCACTGACAATACGTTATTTATTTTTATTTTTATTTTTAATAGAGGGTGCTAGAGCACTCTACAGATAAACTACACAGCCAATTTATAGTAGACGAGATTTTGGAATCGGTTTATGATCTTGCACAAGATCAGTATGGAAATTATGTAACTCAGGTTTGTTACATATTATCAATTTTCGAGTTTTCATTTAAGTGATAGTTTTCATTTACATTAGTGTGTTTGGTTGTGGTACTTACAGTATGTGTTGGAGGGTGGAAAACCTGAAGAAAGAAGCCAAATCATACACAAGTTGGCAGGCCATATAGTGCAACTAAGCCAACACAAATTTGCATCAAATGTTATAGAGAAATGTTTGGAATACGGTGACTTAGATGCAAAAGAAATCTTGATACAAGAGATTATTGGAGATGCTGATGGCAACGATAACTTATTGGTGAGTCGAATGAAATCTTAATGTCATCATTAATTTTTAGAAACATTATGGCCCATAACGGATAACTTTTGTCTGTGTTGGGCTGAGGGAAAACACTTTTTGTCCCAGGTTATATCATTTCAGTAGTTATCTAGTTTTGTGAATAAGACGACTCAATGTATTAAGAATATATTTTGGGCTACGCTCGATCCCATTGACCCCCTCAACTCATAAGCCGTTTATTTTTCACAGATTAAAAGCCTAAACATAACCAACTCATTGATAAATAAATGGGTTGAAATTGCCACCTCTAGTTCTCACCTTTTTATAATGATGTGTATAGTTGATGGTGAAGGACCAATTTGCAAATTATGTGGTCCAAAAGGTTCTTCAAACATGTAGTGACCACCAACGGGAAGTATTGCTTGGTCGTATAAAAGTTCATCTCAATTCGTTGAAAAAATATACTTATGGGAAACATATAGTTGCTCGCTTTGAACACCTGTACGGTGAAGGTATGTATATTTTTAGTTACTTATTTGGATCATTATATACGAGTATGTGTTTCTGGAAATAATCAGAGTTCGTCAAGCAACACAACCACATCGAACTAGAAATACTGTCCCCTTGAACACTTATCATGACAATCATCACATAATTACCATTCAAGTGCACTACCAAAGACCCCGTGTCCCTATATTTTTGCAATTACCTTCTCCCACCAGAAGAAAATTACAACATTTGACTTGACTCACGTGGTTTAAGTACCCTCATTGACCAACATTAATATCATCAACATATTATATGTAATTATGCTAGCAGCTCTCCCTTTTCTGTCAGAAATATCGGTTTGTTACTTAGAATATTTCCAAAAAAGAAAATGTTGCAATTCTCATGAGATGGGATGAGGTATATCACTTATTCTGTATCCACGTCCAGCGTCCAAGTTCTGTGTTTCACTTTTAATTCCATCACTACCTCTCACTAATGATTATATTAGCACTTCAAACGGGTGCTTCATTTAGTCTCACCTGTTCGATTAGAGCTAATAGAACAACGGTTTCAGGGAAGTTTAGTTTTCAAAGTTTTGTAACTCTAGTCTTCTAAATCTCTATCGAAATATGTCTGAACTAGAAAATTCAAGTTGATAGGCTATAACAAATATGCAATGAAAAATCTAGTGCCTTTTAGATTTTCAGTAGGATACTAGGGCCTTGTTGAATTGTGGAAAACACCCATTGTTTCTAGAAAAATTTTCCAAGAAAACATAGAAAACAGAAAACGTGATCAAATTAGAGTATCTAGAAAAGTTTTCCAAGAAAATGGAGAACATCATTTTCCATTTTATAACATAAATTTGGAAAACAACATTTTGATGTTTTCCATTTTCCGTTTTCCATTTCCCATCCCCCATCCTCCCTATTCAACATGTATTCTAGTTTTCTAATATGGGAAATGAAAATAGCATATTCAAATTTTGAACGCGTTTTTAGAATTTTCATTTGTTTTCTAGAAATGGAAAACCCCATCCATTTTCTAGAAAATTAGAAATGAAAATTTAGAAAACATTTTCTACAACTAAACGCATCCTAGGTATTCCCTCAAGTTTCATGGTTCCTAATTAAAAACTAATTTTTTTTTTGACAAATTTGTATTTGTTTGGTTAATCTGCAGAAATTGAGGCAGCTGATTCATAACTTGCAGCTGATCAGCAATCACAATCTGTATAGTTTCCGTGGAAGTGTCTCATCTTGCACATGCCCATTTCTAGTCTTGAACAACCAAACAAGGTATGTTTCAAGTGAGGTGGTCAGAAAGTTGACGTCTCGTGATGATGCATGCACAAAATCCGGGTTGTACATTTGCAATATTTTCTTTATTAGTTTGACAGCATATATATTTGTGTGTAAAGGGGGATTAGGAGGAATAGAGATCCTTCTTAGTGATGTAAATAGGCCCATAACATGTTTTTAAGTGTCTTGTTGTTCAACCATTCTGTAGAAATTATTAAGAAATAAGTACTTCTATGTGTCATTCTTTCCTGACTCGCGAGACGGTAACCAGGGCATGACGTGCGAGATGGTTTGGATTCTGCTAGAACATGCATCTAGAGAAAAACAAAGTATCTTTGTAGCATATTTCTCCTCTAAAAATATTGCTTCTCCAATCCTTAATTTAAAAACACCACTCTGTATAACGTTATGTTTTACGACAACTTTTTGCAATATCAAATGCATTATAATCAGAAAGTAGTTTTTTTTTCCAATAAATATATGTAGAGAAAATATTAAATTCTTTTAAAAATATCTTTAAATGTAGAAGACGAGTGAGTTTTTGATATATAGCGATAAAGGATTATTTTAGAACACCCATTAGAAATGACCTTAATAAGAATAAAAAGTTTCATTCTATAAGCATTGTATATTTGTATCTATACTAATTTATTATTTTAACCCATTACTTAAAAAGGTTTTCAATTAATATAATATTCGATTCTTAATTTATAAGCATCTCTCTTTTGTCCCTCATGACCGAACCCGCCAAAAAACAAAAATATAAATAGATAAAGCTTTTATTGCCGGGAGAGTTGTGTCGGAGACATCTTTATCTGAGGAGGAGGCTTCGTCGTTCGGCTCCTCATAAATGATGTTAGGATGAGCCGGCCCATCCTCGGAATCCTAAAAAAAAAAAAGGGAACAGAATCACTTTCTTTCAGTGGCATATCTAATCAGACTGAATAGGATTTTAAGAGCTGTCACGAACATTCACATCTAGTTGCTACGGTAAACTGGAGTGAAACGAGTTGGCAGTAGAGACCATAGGAAGGAGCCACACCTGCGATCTTTCAT
>JAOXNX010000028.1:4910558-4921047 GCA_028566075.1 Solidago caesia
ACATCATCCCCTCCGCCTAGAATTTACACAGAATTTACCCCCTACCAACCAGACCACCAAATTCTCAAATTCTCAACTTCTCTCACTGCCACATCATCACCACATCATACACCATTCTTTTTTTATATATATATATATATATATATATACATATACATAAAGTCACACATGATTGGTAGGGGGCCCACAAAAATTTGAGAACAAGCAAATTCTGTGGAGAATTTGATTTTCAGAACGAGCCCAGAACGAGGCCGTGACATCGACGTTCTGGGAAGAATTTGAGAACGAGGCCAGAACGAAGAGATGGTAATATTGGTGTTCTGAGAACGAGTTGAGAATGAGTTGAGAATGAGGCCGTTGGCACCGGCCTAATAAAACATAAATTGAAAATGACCGTTATAACCTTAAATCACTATTCGTTTCAAAATTTCACTGCTGCAATTAATAATGGTAGATGATAAATGATCGTATTACATAGTTTTGCAAATGGCAAACCACTTGTATATTTGCTATAGTATTTAAAGCTTCTACGTACACTAACGATATAAAACAAAAAACCTCACGAGTTCCTAACTTAACGAGGCAAAATTTGTTCTCCGCAAAGGAAGGTCAAGAAACGACATAAACTTTTGAAGCTCCAATTGAAGTATTGTCACTCCGAAATTCAGTTTGGTCATATCAACTCAGCAAAATCCAACCTCTATATTCTCTTGTAGGTATGGATATGTTTTAGTTATATCTCATTGTCGACGGACTATCAAAGGGGTTTAACTAACAGAACGTGAAGATACGCTTATCTGATGTCACCATCCTTTTTGCCGGGGCAGTACCAACAATTCTTTCCAGCTGAAGAGAAGAACAATTTTTAAAAATATGAGTACACTTGGCAATTCCGACCCATTTACTTATGAATGGGTAAATCTGGGTTATGTATCATCTCTAAATAGGTCAAACAAGTAAAAAGAACGTTGGCTTGGCTAACAAGGGAGCATGTCATATGGATCAAAAGTGGCCCGATGTGTATTTAATGTCTTGATAAGAAAAACTATTATTTTGAACCAAAAGCTTTTCAGGCAACCCAACAGAACTTGTACAAAAGTTATCTGTTTTGACCCGTTAACCAACCTGCCCTATTTGACACATCCATATATAAGAAGAAAGGAATACATTCCTACAGAAAGATAGCAAATAATAGATGGTTACCCGGAGAAGATCAAAGCGAGAAAAGAGGACTGTGCAATTCATGCTATGAGATCCTTCAAGCATATTAACAATCTGCAACCACACAAGAAATACGTTATCAAGACATATGCGAAAGAGTATTTATAATAAAACTAACTGAAAATTAGGGTTAGAAGAGATGCCTCGGGGTAGAACTCTTTCCTCTCAGGAAGAGAGTAAATAATCAAATTCTGAATACCACGAATCTGTTTTCAGTAAAACCTAAATTAGAAATAAGAAAAGCAAGGAAAACTTGAACTTGAGCATATTAATGGAGGTTTGTGCATGCCATATATAAATATATTATAATGATATAAACCAAGCTTCATGCTTCCCGCCAATCAAGAAAATAGAAGTGCTACAAACGCAAAATGGACGGCCGGGTGAGTTAGGTAACGTGTTCAATCAAAACTCCTTTCACATCTTGAAACAGATCAGCCCCACCCAAAACAGTTTTGTCCAAATTTTGATCTTTTTTAATAATCAGCGTCAATTTTATATTTTTTTTAATTTTATTTTATTTCAATAGTAATCTAAACTTTTAACTAATAGGAGGTTATATGCATTATAAATACACTTTGGGCGACTTCCAGCCGTTTGAAGTTTAAACCCTACAACCCATTATATACCCGTTCCCTTTTACGCTAACTTTTTCCATTTTACCAGTTTGACCCATCTGATATATAACATGACTACATGATCCAAAATCAACAATTCATAGTTAAAGGGGTCAAAACTGCCACCTGTATAAATTTACCTTGTATCTATGGTAGAAGTGGGCTCTCTCGGTGTAGAGCATGATCTTCTTCATTCCTTGAAAGAACCAAACACGTGAACGAGATATATCACTTTGTTTTGTGTACCTGGAGAATTACCGATCTCATAAAAACGATCTTCTAAAAGAAAGATTTAATGATCACTGTATAATAAGATAACAAAGAGTAAATTCTCACTCTCCAAGCAGACACATGGATGCATCTTGGGACTTCAAAAAGTTCCGTACCCGAACAAACTCAAAGTAAGAACTAATAAAGATCATGATTCCACCCTGCAAGAATATATGTTCATTTACTAAGAAACCACCTAGCAGATAGTAAAAGTATTTTATTTAACTGACCATGTAATATGATAATATGATACCTGGACAGAATCTTGAATTTTTGGGAAGACCTGCAAGAAGTATGGAAAATGTCAAATCTACTTCTAAATCACTGTTAGGTGTGGCAATTTCAAACCATTTATTTATGAAAGGGTTGATCCGGGTAATGTTTTATCTCCAAGGGTCGAAAGTCATCAAAGTTGTATTTTTAATGCAGATAACCTCCCAAACCATTACAGTCTGAAACATAGATCACTGAAGAATGTAAGTTTGGTAACCCACACTAATCTTTCGTAGATGCTTCGAAACTTAGCACAAAAAAGTATTTTGGGTGAACTCGTACCAAATTTACCTGATTTAACCCGCCCATTATACAACTTAAACCTTTTTATCTATCTGGAACTACACTCGATTCCAAAAATGACTGTAAGGATCTACTATTGATTCATGTGTCATCCGCATCTACATAAAAAAAACCATACCTTTTTCTTGAAGTAATCAAGACGGGCATCATCAGCATCAACTATTGATTCGGTATCAATACGCTCATAGATCTGAATGTTAATTGGTAAAAAAAAAGTAATGGTAAGAACAAATCCCTACCTAGTACAGAATGAGACTGAGAATGATAAATAAGTCTACAAGAAGTAGCGTTAAAGTTCATAGAATAATTTTGTAGAGATTTTTAAAATACAAACCTGCCTCACATGAAGCAAAACTTTTGGAAGAACACCTTTGTGCTCACAAAGCAGTTTCACCTGCAAATTTCGGTTTCAATTTTTTATAGTTGAATGGGGAAAGAATTCGAGTGGGAATAACAACAGTAAAGTAAAGAATATGCACCAATATATGTTGTGTAAATATAAACAAAATAATTTCTCACCCTTCCTTCGTAGTTGAGGCAGTGGTTGTTGAACAAAGCATTAATATCTGGTAAATGGAAAATACTTGTAAACGAGATGAATTCAAATTTTATCATATATAGAATAACTAAATATGCATATACGCAGCATATTTGAAGTCCTAAAAGTTTATAATAAAAATAATACTGACCCTAAATGATCTTACCTGGATTTACATGAGATCCTAAAATAATTGTCTGTCGATAAAACCGAGCTTGTTCTTCAAAATACCTAAGCAATTGGACAAGCTTAGGCATAAATTCTGGAATTATACTTAAATTTGAGCTTGTCAAACAAAAGGTATATCTCTAGGAGAAGAGAAAAAGAAATATAGTATAGAAGAAATACCATGGTCTTATGCGCATAATATCAGTTCCCTGAAGTTTTGACGGTCTATGATTCAACTGCTCAACAACAGTATTCACATGGGACCAATTCTACACAAGTGATGTTAAATATCTAATTAAAAGAACAAAATAGATCTACAAAAGAAATCAACAAAGCACAAAAACCTAGATCGAAAGAAATCAAGAAAGCAAACAGAAGTTGTATCTGACACCTTACCTGCATTGTTATGACATCTGCATGATCAACAATCAGCACCTATTCACAAGAGCACCTTCCATTAGCATGTAAGAGCATAATATGAATGTGCATAAACGTCACACGTGCTTCAGCATATAAAAAAGGTGTAAATAAGCACAATGAATTACCTCGATAGAAGACAGATAATCCACATCTTTTTCCTTTTCCGCTTCAGCCTCCCCAATTTTCTACAAGAAACAAATCAAAGATGCAGAATTAGTCCAAACAATTGATGATAAAACATGATAAAAGCAGCAAGTGAAAATTGAAATAACTAGTAGCTTTTATATACTCACAGTTATCAAACCAAGAGGAGAAGCAACAATCATGTCTGATGTATAAAAATCACTATACAACTTTATGGTTTTCCTACAAAAATCACAAGATACTCATTAATTTAAGTACTAAAGATACGGAAACGAGGATGATTCAAAAGACTATAAGAAGTCCATAATAGCCTTTCCCTAATCATTTGGACATATTTAGTCCCATGTGTAAATCAAAAACATACTTGGTAAACTTGATGCCGACCATGAAATGATCATTATTATTCCCTCCAAATAGTGCCTGGAAATCTGATGGCTTTGACTTTTTCCATGATGATTTGGAAATACCATCTTCTTCCTCCTGGCCATCAGACCTTCCAGAGCCAAAATCATCAGAGAAACGACCAATGTGGTCTACGTTAACCTGTTGAAAAAGAATATAGTAATAAAAAAAATCATTTAGAGCCATCACAAAGTCTTCCTGTGTGGGATTTACGCTTACCTTATTCCCTGAAGGGGTCAGCTGAATCAGTCTATTAATTACTCGGTATGCAATGCTTGCCATTGGCAATAAGATCAATACCTGGAATTGATTGCAATCATTATTCCCTAAAACTTCATATAAAACTAAAAACAAGTCAAAAATATGCACATTTCAGGCAGGTTTGGTAATGGGTCAAAGCTTTGAGCATGAGTCGAACCAAGCTGAGTGGATAGGCCGAAAGCAATTCTTGACCAATTGTTTTACATTTCTTTAAACAATTAATGCGTCAAATGTGACTACAAAAGCTATATAACTTCAATAATAAGCTTTGAGTGCCTTTTGACCCACTTCTTTTTTAGCTTTTACCTGCCACTTTAGAAAATATCATATGGGATTTTTACATTCTATAGTTTTACCTTAGGACGAGTATATCCTTGGTCACGGAAATTCTCTCCGTCCAGAATTTCCTCATGCTTAGACTCTTTGAGTTTTGCCAACTTTCTGTCATTCTTTGTCACGAGATCTCTTGTTTTAAATACGTGATTTAGCTGCAAAATAACAAATAATATAAATAAATAAAAATCCTTGATCAGTTGATCATTCTTTTAGTCTATACAATAAAAGTACAAAAAAACAAATATAAATATGCACACACCGAGTGTAACAAGTAGGCATCCATGATACTCGTGTCTTCTTCCCTGCCTCTAAGATAAAATGGCTTTTTGTTGTGGTGCAATATATCCCGATAACTGTTGCCTGCAAATAAGTATGTACAAAGTTATATAAATAGATATAATTGACAAGTTTCTTTTATCATAGACTTACAAAGAGAGAAGAATGATCTCGATCTTGATGAATGAAAATCATGCACTTCTGAAGCCTTGTAATTATTCAACCAATGGTCATATAATTTAGGATTTAGACCATAAGGAGGACTCGAGTAGGAATCCTGCAGATATAATAACGAATTAAGAAACAAATAACAAATTTAAATTTTTTGATCAAGTCAAAATGTTGCATAATGGCCAAAATACCTCTAAACGCAGCTCTTTGGTTGCCACCCACTTGCAGTTGGCTGCATCAGCCTTCCATTTATACTTCCCTTTTTTTGTTGAAAGTCTTTCAGTCTCTTCTTCCGATAATTTGTAGTTCAGGTGAGTAGAGAAAGAACTGCATGAGGATCAGAATAAAAAATGAATGTTCAAACATATATCTACCCGTGGGAGTATCGTTGATGGCAAATAGTTATCAAATAGCATATAATCTGACTAATTCAATCTTCTCTTCAATTCAGAAATGTTCTATTGTAGTGAAAAAACTGCATATAAGGAAAAAAAATCCAAAGATGTTGTGTGGCTTATCTCAATACCTTGAGCTTTCTGAATCTTTTGAAATTGGAAGATCATTCTCCATAAATTCTTGTCCATCCATATCAGATGCCTCGTCGCCATCATCATCATCATCATCATCGGCATCATCATCAGAAGCATTATCTTCGATAGGTTCTCCCATTGATGTTAAACTATCTCCTTGTAAATCAGTTGATTCCAAAGCACCATTTTCGGATCCACTTTCGGATTCTAATCGTCAAAATAGGAACACATGTTAGAATTACAAAAGATAAATGGTTCTCTAGAAACTGAGTCTAATGTGCTTCTTACCATTCCCGCTTTCTTCAGAACCACTTAAAGATTCTAAATCATTTTCCTCATCTTCATCTGTGTCACTTTTACCTTCTTCTGCACGTTGTCTACCCATAATAGAAGCAACTCACAAAAGTCATTTTGAATCTTTGGTATAACTTGAACTTTAAAGTAGAGCAACATAAAAAGTCATTATCTTGAATTAATTAATATTGATGCAAAAACAAATGTATAAATATTAAGAAAAAATAATTAAATTTTCTAGTAGAAACAGATTACCTCCTCTTATAAGCATCACCAATTGATTCACTGGTTGACTCGAGTGTCTTCAACAAATTATCATACATTGTTGGTTCTTTGTAAACAAGCACCTCTTCTCGTTCTTCTTCTGAAACGATATCCGTGTGCTTCTCAGATGAAGCATCTACAATGCAAAAGGCATAAAACTTAGCTCAACATCCATACTCATTTATGCAAAGATCATTAATCCCATTATGAAGAACAGAACAGAAGACAGATTAAAAATAATAACTTTAGATATGTTGAAAAGAACATACATAAATGGTATCCCTATTGTTTGGATTTGGGTTTCCACTGGTAAGACGTCTTTCATTTTTCACTAAGAGCCTCTTTTGGTAATTTATATATATTTATTCCAAACAATTGAAGTATCTGATTGTTACAACAATACAAACGGTGAAAAACACTATCTTTTGTACACACCCTATTCCGAGCCTAACTGATGATCAAATTCTAATTATCCAATATCACATAATCACTTTAAAAAACGCTACAGCCAAACACCCCTTTAACAATATACAAGAACCAACCACAAGCCTAAAAGTCTCCTACACTTCAACAACTAGTATACTGAAATTTGTAACAAAGTCTCCTTAAATAATCTGTAACAAAGATGTTATCCGCACACTATAGTACTATACTGAAATTTGCAAAAGCTTTAGTTTTGCATAATGTGGTACAAACATGTTTATCTAACAGCAATTATATAAGCTCAGGCGCTTTTTATTGGCTTCAAACAACATTCATAACTTAAAACATCATCTAAAATTCGGAAACCCAGATTACGCCAATTAAATTAAACTCAATAGCAAAAACCACTAACAATTTCATAGTATGTAGATTGTAAAAGAATATAAGGTATAAATAAAGGCACATAATAGCAACGCACTTTTCAAGTGCTCCTTTCTATACAACTGTCATTTTTGTATAACTAGATACACAACAAAAGACACTCGCTTTGAGAAACTGTTTATCTGCTTATTTTAACCGGCATTGGCATTTGCACAAAACTTACATATAAAAGTGCCCAACTGCCCACCCTCATAAATTGACTAGGACAGTAGATACACAATAAAAGACACTCGCATCGAGAAACTGTTTATCTGCTTATTTTAACCAGCATTAGCATTATATAAAAACTTACATATAAAACTGCCCACCCTCATAAATTGACTAGTAAAATGTGTTTCGCCCCGTTAACTGACAAAACTTTCAAACGGGGCGGAACACATTTCACAAATTGAATAATTAAAAATTACAAAAAGGCAAGATTACATAAAAAGGGAACATTTTTACTAACTATACTTGCCTGAATCATCACCACTTGGAGATGAAGGAGGATCCTCTTGAACAAACTGATTTCTTCGGGTCCGCTTTTTCGTTGAGCCATTTGTTTGTGAACCCTTAAATCCTACATTTAAAAAAAAAAAAAAAAAAAACCCATTTTATTTTAAACTAAAAACACACAAACACACATAAAAAGGAGACAGAAAAATTGAGTGTTACCTGGTCGTTTCTTACCAAACCTAGGTTTAGCCATAATAATAATATAAAGAAGATGATGATTTCAATTGGCTTGCTATATATATATATGTATATTATGGCCGTAAGGTGAGTATTTAGAAGTTGATATGTGATATGGAATTAATGGGGACTAACTAAACGAGAGTTTGGTGTTAAGGCTTTATGGGGACTACTTATGACTTTATCAGGACTAACTGCTTGCCTTGGTTCGGTGACCTTATAGACAGCAGAGTATACTCAGACGGCAAGGGTGGTCAGGTGGTAATCTATGTAAGAATGGCTTTCACGGAATTAGGTAACTGATGGGCAAGCCCCTGAATCGATCTGTGCACCGGACTCAATCCCAGCAGAATCAAGCCCAGATACAAGCCCAGTGGACTAGGGTCAGAATCAGCAGAAATGGGTCAGCTTGGTTCAGCTATACTAGCGGCTAGCCTTGCACAAAAACCGGGTATTGCCCAACCGGAACTAGAACCGGAACCGGTTTTTGTTCAACGGGACTTTGACCATATCCGAACCGGGTACAAACCGGTTTTTGGTCAACGTGGACCGATTTTTTTATCCCTTTTTTTCGGTTTTTTTTGACAAAAACCAAACCCAACCCGATTAGTACCCGATTTTGAACCCGAAACCCAAACCGGTTCCTACCTGTCGGGTTTTAAAATACCCGAACCGGTTTTTCTTTACCCGGTTTTTTTTTCAGGTTCGGGCTCGGTTTTTTGGAACCGGGTTTGGCCTACCCGGTTTTTTTGTGCAAGTCTAGCTATGCATGGTGTTGGTTTTCCCCACGTTTTTTTTATTTCACAGATATTTTATTTCTCCTTTATTTTTATCTATTTGATTTAGTCCGGTAGTAAGTTTATTAATTCCAAAAGTGTAGGAGAACGTGGGATGGTAATTTCTTTATTTTCTTTTTTGTTATGTAATGTAAAAATCTTAATAAACTAGGTTATACCCATGCGTTGCATGGACTAATAAAATTTTTAACTATTAACTAATTAATCATTAATAAACAGTTACAGGTCGAAACCCGGCATATACTATTTTATATACTAAAATAGTCATTGAATCTATTATTGAAAAATTCTAAAAATAAAATTAAAAAATATATATAGTTAAAAAATGATTAATATGTAAAATAACTGAGAAATCCCTAATTAAACTCTATCACATAATTATTTTTTATGCACAATTAATATGTAAAAAAAAATTCATAAAACAATCGATATCCTAATTTGATTTTGTTTAATATATATTCCGAAATATTATTGAATTAAAATTTGAGATTTAAAAGTAAAATTAAAATCCTAACTATATTATAAACTAATAATTTAATTAATTAACCGAGTAAATTAAATTCATTTTGTATTTTGGTCTCTCAAAACTAATATAAATGATATCACAACAAAAACACATATGAAGCAATACAATATAATACAAGCCACAAAACATATCAATTGGGGTTTTTTGTTATAGTTAAATAAGGTTAGTTAGAATATATGAATTAAAAAAGGGAAATAAAATAACAATCATTGTTAGTTTAATTGGCTATAGCATTCTTTTTCAGCCACAAGCACGCAAGTTCGAATCCCTTTACATGCGTTTCTCTATTTATTTTAGAGATACATGTTTATGTGGCAGCTGACCTATGCAGTTTAAGTGCTTGTGTGGCTGCTGACGTGTGGCAAGATCAGAAAATGCCACGTGAACACTTTCTGATAGCTATATATATATATATATATATAGATATTTTTGTAAATTTATATCACATAAATGAAATCATACGTAACTCTTTTGGGTATCTGTTTCTAGAAGGTTTACAAGATAAGGGGTTAACGTCACGGAGGTTTTATGTCATAATCAAGCTATATAAGAGATATTGTACGTCACATCAAATAACTGCATGGTTTTCGAAATGAAAAATGATTAGTCCTCCTAAGACCAAAGGGAGTGAGGCTCTCCACCTTGCGGGCGATTCGCGACATGTGGTGCCTCGTCAGCAAGATGGGCAGCCTCAAAAAAAGGGGGAGTGGGGCAACTCAGGTGGGTGGGGCGATTCTCGACACGTGACACTGTAATGATTGTATTTTTTTTTGTTTTTCCTTTATTTTTATTATAAATGACTTATTAATAATAACTAAAATTTAAATATATAAAAATTACTAACAATTCTATAAAAATGACGGTTAAAGATTACTAACAATTCTATAAAAATTACATATTATTTAAATATATAAAAATTTAAATATATAAAAATTACTAACAATTCTAAAATTACATATTATTTAAATATATAAAAATTTAAATATATAAAAATGACGGTTAAAGATTACTAACAATTCTAAAATTTAAATATATAAAAATTACTAACAATTATTTAAATATATTTAAATAATAACTAAAACTACATATTATATAAAAATGACGAAATTACATATATAATCCTAAAAACATAAATATTACAT
>JAOXNX010000028.1:4926718-4940106 GCA_028566075.1 Solidago caesia
CATATAATTTTTATAATTTATCGATGTACGGTTTTTGAGATAAAAGATTTTGAATGAATTAGTTGAAACTAATGATTCATAGAGGAGAGAGAAAAATGAGAAAAAATGTGTGGCTGAGATTTGTCCATTGGTTTCCAAAAGGAAAATTAAGGATGCATTTGAACAAATCTCTACATTTACAATATAAAAAAGAAAATAAACATAATTGAAAAACAGAAGTTTACAATACACATGTATTTAAAATTTTCACACGAAATCATGTTCACTGTCTTTGATTTAGGCTCCCTTCGACAGTTTATAAATGTTTGACTCATATATACTTTTTTGTTACAAATAAATGTTTGTTTATTTTTTATTTTAAATTAAAATAAGTATATACTTTTTTGTTACCTAATTTAAGTATATACGATGATTTTAACGTGTCATTTAAAAGTTACCTAAATTGTAAACTGTACAAACATTTTATAACTTTTAAAAGTTATAAAACTGAAAAATGTAAACTGTACAAACATATAATTAAAAACTATATGTAAAATTGTCATCTAGCAGTAGCAACTATCTATGTGTCATTTCGTTGTGATATATCTTTACTTCTTTATAAAAGAGCAAACCCCTCATCCTTTTTTCAAATGATGATTTAAAGTTCCTATTTTATCCCTTTTTTCTATTGTCTATTTCCATCACTTTATTGATGTACCAAATATACCCTTAATGAAATATTTTACAATATGTATCCATCAACTCCTAAAATAATTACACTAGCCCCATTTTACATCAATAACCTACACTACTCGCCACTAGTCACCACCACCATCACCGGTAGCCTCCACCACCACACTGCCGCTACCACCTTTGCCACCGCATTGCGCGGACATACATCTAGTTTTTCTTAAAACGGTAGATATATTAAAAATGGGTGAAGGACGAGAAGAAAATTTTACTTAAAGTTGGCAGGTCTGAGAAGACATAAATGCCAAGAAAAAGGGAAACATCTACATGATTAGATAACCACAGATATGACATCGAAACAATAGAATGAGAAACTTCGCTACTAATACTGCGACTCGAGCAATACATGACCTCGTTCCGGTGCTTCCAAAGTGATCACCACCACACGAAGAAAACTGCTTCAACACTCCAACCGTATTTCTTATGCGTATCTAACGAATGTGACCATACAAAGATATCAGAGAGTATCCCCGTAGGAATCTCCAATTGTAGCCAGGTGGATAATGCATTCGAATCTCAGAGTTGAATCTACACTCACCAAAAAAGATAATGCAAGTGATCTTCCAATCCATTCAAACAAATATTACAGTCAAAAGATAAATGATGTATAATGATGTATACTTCGCAACGAGAGATTCATGCGTGTTGGAATATGGTCAAGAAGATTTTCGTTGTGATATTAATTTTGATACGAAAAGAGTATTAACTTAAGAACATAAATTCGTTGTATCTTCGAAATTACAGTCGAGGAAAGCCATTTTTTGTCTTCTAATATTTCATTTGGACTTATCACAACTCTTTTAAAGCTTGGACGACATATGTGTGATAATCCAAGTATGTATTATCTTCTTCATGTAATTGTCATCATTTGTTGTATAGATATGAACAAAATAGTAGACTTGTTGGAATTATTCTCTCTCAAATACGTACATACAAGTAGCTTTAATTTCACACACTACATTTCAACATCATTAAATGTTTCTTCATCTAGTCCCTTGGACTTGGTCAAATTTAATATCCTTAACAAAATTCCTTACGTTTCATCATCTATTCCTTACTAAACCCTAAACTTATTTCTCTTCAATTCGAGCCACCCTTTGTAAAGCCGTTTTCAAGAAAACAAATAAACAATTCTATCATGAGATTATCATTTGTGTAGTTGGTGTCACACAAGTTATATGTGACAAAGACATAAAAGTCATAAAAGTTAAAAACAATTACATCATTTAACTCTTCATGCTTGTTACATAAGCATTTAAACACCCAAAATATAAGCCTCGTAATACTCGATTCAATCTAAAATTCGATCTAACCAATGTAGATTCTCGACCTGTCAACTTGCTAACATGCCAACCTAATATTTTTTAGGATGGGTTCGAGTTAGGCTTGTGGGTTATCAGGTTGACCCGCCAACCTGATTTTTTTAAATAGTTTTTTCGAAATATATATATAAATATATCTAAACTACCTTATAATTGAAATGATCATCATCTTAAAATTCAAAATTTTCAACATTTCCATATTTAATCTACATAATCATTTCTATATTTAAATATTTTACCAATAAATAACAAACACAATATATATAATTATATATATATACGTGTGTTTTAGACAATTCAAAATCGGAGTCAGCTGTTGAAATCGTCGTCCGCTGTCACCTCTTGTGGGGTGTGTTAACTTAAATTTACAAATATATTTGAATTTAAGAAGCCATCTACTATCGTACATTATGCGGATACGATTTCTAGTATATATATATACATTCACAAGACCTCTGAAGTCTAAAGTCTAAAATTTAATATCATAAATCTATAATAACATATTTTGGAGCTTTGGTCATCATATATATGTTGGTACAATTTGAACTTATATTTTGCTTATGTTGTACTTGTAGTTTTTATATATTTTATAAGTAGATTTATTGTTTGTTATTTTGTTACGTAAGCTATAATTATGAGAAAGAAAAAAAACACAACAGGTTGATATTTAACCCTCTTGACACACAACTCATTTGACCCGAAATCCAACCCGTCAACCCCAAATTTGTTTGATCGATGCATGTATAGGGTCATGTGGGATAAGTTTGGGTTGATAGGTCTTGCGTTAGAGTTGAAATTTTTGATTTGAAACTTTTAGTAGGTCGGGTTAGAATTAATGCATATAATATTCAAAACAGACCGGCAATATCAAAATCTTTTGAAATAAATAAAACACTTTAAAAAACAACAAACCGCGTAAAGCATTTATGTAACTTAGCCTAACTTCTTTATCCCTAATTTAAGCAAAAGGTGGTCCATCTCAATATTAACAATTAAAACAAACCAAACCACAATGTGCTCCAAGTAACTTTCTCATTTCCAGTTTTAGTAAATTCAAAAAAACCAGTTTACTTATGACTAGTTGTTACAAACATATACCAAATTCAAGGGTCTTATTCATCATAAACTATAAAACAAGGGACCATTCTTGACAACATATACAACTCAAGGGACATATAAAAAAAACTAGTAATGGGTTGGTTGTTGTTAAAACCGCCATAAAGTAAACGACCTTGTATTCCCTTTCGAAGACTTTGATCAAGAAATAGATTTTTGTTTTGTCTTTGACTTTCAAACTACTTGCAAACATTATACATATACATTACATATACATATACATATACATATGATATATATCTATATCTATATATCTATATGTGTGAACTCATAGTGTAGATTTCTTTCTAAGTATCGCCTATCAAGTTTGACAACCCACAATTCTTTGTTTATAGTAATTATTCTATATAAAACCGCGGGAAAAAAAAACATTTCTGTTTTTTTTCTTTTTTTCTTGTTGATATTTTTTAATGTTTTAGAAGACCATGGACAAGAAACATCCTGTTGCAACTGGTGGAATTCTCCAGAAAATTAAGGTTTGTTTTTTTGTTTTTTTTTTAATAAAGTTTTTATTAGTTATTTAATTTAATGATTGAATTTTGATGTTGAATTTATGGTGATATGATTGTTGGGTTTGTGTATAGTCATAAATAGTTATATGTTTGGATTTAATTTTAGTATGCATATATGTCATATGTGGGTGTACTATGTTTATAAAAGTTGTCTTTTTTTTAATAATTTTAATGTTAAAGTATTTATTTTTATAGTTTTGTATGAATTTTAATGATGGTTGTTTAGATTTGTATATATTTTTATAGATTTGTATGTATGTGTGTTTGGATTATGAATGAATATGTATTATTTTTGGCATAGTTATCCTTTGATTGAATGAGTGGTTGCAATTTTTAGGATCATTAACCTAATTTCTATGATATATATGTACAAGTTTCATTGTCAAAAGTTTTACATCTAGTACTAATTGTATTTAATTTCTACGGTACTTTGTATTGTTTTAAGTTTTGTATATATATGTAAGATAAGAAATTTTATTTCTTTTGAAAAGGTTCAACAAATGGTTGGAAAACTCGAAAATGAAATTTACCATTTATTTTTTTTATAATGGATCACAGAAAGCTGCTTGCCTCGATGCATCACCATCGGACACTGGAAAAGGGAAAAGCAAGTCATCTGATACCAAAGTGTCTCATGGATTTCATTTGGTAGAAGGGAAGTCTGGACATGACATGGAAGATTATCATGTTGCCGAATATAGAAACATAAAGGGCCATGTGCTCGGACTATTTGCTATATTTGATGGCCATCTGGGTGATCGTGTACCGAGTTATTTGAAAGACAATCTTTTTAACAACATACTTGGTGAGGTAAGTCTCACGATACTATGCCCCTTTTCTTGTTCCCAACAGAATCAAGCGTTGATTCTGTATTTTGTTGGTTGCCACTTGACTTCTGAAGTGCCTGGAAAGGCCAGATATATTGAAAGCATTTTTTTAAGCCTCGTTAGTTGAAAGCCAGAATAAATGTAGGATTTTCTTAAAGGAAATTTTATAAATATGAGGTAATTGCATATCCTTTCATACGGGTTATATATCTCTTGTTGAATGCAGTTAATATATGCAGATATCCTAAAATACTTCTAATGTTCCGTAGATGATATGCCTTGTGGAATTAGTGAGTTTAAAATGTATTATACATTTCATAGTTCAGACTTGAAAACGTTACAATGGACTAGATGCTTCTTCATATTGTAGCGTTGTAGGTAACGATTTTAAGAGTGTCAAGAACGATTGTGAATTCAAATAGAGTTCGTAAATGGAATGTTATTTTCTGATAGATATGTGGTAACTTTGGTAACGACAGTCCAAGTTGTCACATAACTAGGAAGAAACGTGGAATTTTAGCTAGCAAGAAGTATCCAGATAGCAGAACTTAATGTGCATTTTATATTTTAATGCAATATGTCGCCTTAATCCTAATTCAGTAACATGTTTCTAGTATTTCTATTTTGTGCATCTCAAAGACCTAGATCTCCATACCTCCTCTTTTGACTTGAATAGAGTTCTTTATGTGTCAAGTGGCTTATACTGACTAGAAAACCGTGCTTGGTTCCAACTCTCAAGATGGAAGCAAAGAAACTTCTATGTCAAAAAGCAAAATTTAGATTCTATTATCATTGGATTGTAAGTGAACTTAGACAGTTTTGATGGTGTTATGCGCGAACAAGATGTTGTTTATTAATTAGTCCATCCGGGTTCATTAATGCATGCTTAGTATGGATTTAATCCTGTACTCGATAATCAGCTTTTGATGATACTACTAATTTATCTTGACCCTTAATAGTAGTTTGAATTGGCTATAACTTTGATGCCCCTGTATTAATTTTTTGTATCTTTATAACATCCTCCAGCCAAATTTTTGGAATGATCCCGAGAAGGCAATAAAAAATGCATATCGATCTACTGACCAATTTATTCTCGAGAATGCCGGGCAATTAGGTCCGGGTGGCTCAACTGCAGTTACAGCAATTGTGATTGATGGAAAAGATTTGTGGGTGGCAAACGTAGGAGATTCCAGAGCTGTATTATGTGAGAGGGGATCTGCCAATCAACTAACCGTGGACCATGAACCGCACATAGAAAGGAAAAGGATTGAGAAGCAGGGTGGATTTGTGACTAATCTTCCAGGTATAAATCATTCTAAGAAATTCACTGTCTAAGCATGTACCGACAAAAATATTAAAAAATAGCTCAATTCTGGCTTGATATGTTTGGTAACTATAAAAATGTTTATTGTATGTAAGTAAAATGTAATCAATTATGCACGTATAAAAAAAAAAAAAAACCAAGAAGAAAAGAAAGAAGTTTAGCTAAAAGCAAAACTGGTCAAATGGGTCAAACGTGTTGAACATGTTAAAAGTCATCTAAATGTCTATTTAAATGTCCAAATTGTTCTACTTGAAATTTATATTAATATTTTAGTAATGTATAATTCTTATTCACAATTTGATATTTAGTTTTTTTAAATTTAAATGATAATAACAATGGGAAAAATGTGTTGGTGGGTCCCCCATCCCAACCCGTTATGACCTGGGCCCATTTTGGTCCAATACCTAAGTAATTAACCCACTCGACCTACTCGTTTTGCCACCTCTGGTGTTAGCAACCTTACACCAGTAAGTTGCAAGTTATAGTCTGTTGTATTATGCAACTCATCAAAACATCCTGGTAACAACTGTGGTTAATTTCTTGGGCCGCCTCTATCTCTGTTACCATCAAGGGTAACCTTTAATCAAACATGTTGGTTTAATCCTCCATCTCTGTGATTTTGTCGAGAGAGTAGAATTTCTATATGCATATTTTAGTCACCGTGTCATCAATTATGCAAGTTCTGATATTATAGTGTATCTGTTATTATTTGTTAAGGTGATGTACCTCGAGTCAACGGTCAACTTGCTGTTGCTCGTGCTTTTGGAGATCAAAGCCTTAAAGCACATCTAAGTTCAGAACCTGACATTCGACATGTACCAATCAACTCCACCATAGAGCTTGTGATATTGGCAAGTGATGGCTTATGGAAGGTCCGTTGTTCACTCATTTTACGTATAATTCGTTTATTATTATATGTTAGTGTATACATAATGTATTCTGTAACTCTCTATGTAAAGGTGGTTGACAAAATTGAATTACTATTAAGTAGAGATGTCATAATGTGTGGGCTCGTCATGGGTCAAACCGGGTGGGTCAGTCAGGCTGGGCCCACAGGCACTTTTTGTTCTTTGTTATCTTGAATTTTATGAATAATCATTCTTTTTAATATGATTTAAATTATTTCCAAATTTACAATATAGTTTTTGAATAAAAACGATTTAGGAGTTCTTATGCACTTTGAGTATATTTTGGGTGACTTAAGCCGTTTGACCCACTTGACTTGATTAACCCGTTTTATTTATCTTTTAAATTTACGTAGTTGATCCATTAGACTATCTTCAACCCACAACCCAGTTTTATCCCATATCTCAATTTTATATTGCCACGTTAGTATAGCACTGAACATAATACTGAACCACTTTTACCTAACATCCCTTTAGTTTTAGACCCCAGTTTTTTAATCCCACTTTTTAATTAAAATACACATAAAAACACACATAAAAAAAGGATTAAACAGGGATGCTCAAAGTTATAGCCATAAAACTTCCATAAAACCGGCATTATAGGGCCATAAAACAGGACATAACATTGAGCCTTCAAGATGGTCTTAGAGACAAAGTATAACCCAAATCGACTTGTTTATCCATAAACGGGCCTAAATTGCAACCTATGTTAGTAAATGATATCATTTCCTCGTGATTAAAAACGTCAAGGATGTGTGTTTTGGTAAGTGAATTGTTATTTGTATACATTTACATAACTTTGTGTTACTATAGGTGATGAGCAACCTCGAAGCAATTGATATGGTGAAATCCATCAAAGACCCCCTAGCAGCAGCCAAGCGTTTGACCTCAGAGGCGTTAGCAAGAAAAAGCAAAGACGATATATCATGTATCGTCATTCGATTTGGTTGACCACATCGTCACTGCCCCGTCCATCATCTCGAAACACCTGCAAATCGGTATCTCATCCCTCTTATTTATACATTGGGCTTATGGTTTATAGGGAAAGTAAAACCAAAATGTTGTATATACAATATTGTATCTATAAGCTCATAGTAGTGAAATGAATCATATGTTCATAGAGCTTGTAAAATGCACTTTCTTAATCTTTTCTTTTTCATTGGGTTCTCCTATTTAATAATTCTTTTTTGGTTTGTACAAGTATACATTTAATAAGACATTTTAGGGGATTCATGTATAGCTATAGCTTCAATATTTTATTGGTGAAGTGTGCTTCATTTGATTTTAATAATTCTTGTCCAGATTCATTACTTTACTATATTATTATGAATTGACATTGGATTTTGGATGTAACATTTGCAATGGCTTGGGATGCACTTTTTTACTTTTTTTTTTTTTAATTTTTAATTTTTAATTTTTAATTTTTATTACAATGCATCAAAATTTAATTATGCATTGCATCCTGTAAAAAGTGTTTACCAAAATCTTTTCTACCATTTCTCTTTGTAACAAAACTTTTCTTTTAATCCTTACCAACACCTCTTCTATTGAAAATTAATGTCCACAATATTACAGAAGTTTTCATGTTTGAAACCTCTTTAGTTAAATATCTTAGAGGTGGCCGAAATGATCATGGAAATACTCGAGTTAAACTGTTTACATCTGAGTTAAAAAGATTTGTCATTTCCGAATAACCCAAACAAAAAACTTCGTTCAATTATTTTGGTTAGTATTTATATATAAAAATGAAGGAACAAAATAGATATAGAAGGTAAAAAAACATGTCAATAATGTAAATTGAATGCGGAGTAAATAGGATTGGATAGCTGGCTTACCAACCATAGAAACAGAGTGAGCAGAAAGTAGAGTCATAGTCTGATTTTTATTTGAAGAGCCATGTGAAGAAAGCACATGACTTGTTATTAGTACAAACTATATAGATTGATAGATTTACCATAATCTACAAATTATATAGCATACTGTACAAGTGTTTAATGCACAGTTGTGGTAAATCTATCAATCTTTATGGTACGATTATCAGCACTCTTAAACTATGGACAGGTAAGCACAAACATGATCAACTAGTGGTAACTCATGGTCTTTTCAAGGGTGAAAATAACGAGAGGTATCAAGTTCAAATCTTATAAACAAAAATATATCTCTTTGTGATCACAAAGGTGATGATTTCGGGTTACCCGCAAAACAGACAGTAGCTTTAAGATTAGTCGGCTCGTAAAACTAATCGAATATCTAATATAAAAATAAAAAATAAAAAACTGTCGACAAGTATGCATGGGTACACTACAATTATTCATCTTTTATTCTTTCACATGTATTTCTAACCGTTAACACATTATCATGTCATTTATCTTGCTCCATACTCCCACATAAGTACACACATATATTGATTCCATCCATTTTATAATATCACAAGTATCTAGTTCACGCGTTTATTTAAATGTCCATACATATTATAGGAAGCTAATTAAAATCATACAAGTTTCACTAGGGTTTATCTATCAAATAATTTTTTTTACCACATTGTTATCATTAAGTAACAAAAAATTCCGATTTTTTTTTTTATCGTTTGATGTAACAAACTTATGTTTCGATACCATTTGATACATAATCTTTCTTTAACGTTACATCAAAAGATGATAGGGGAACCGAACATTATGCCATCTCCAATGGAGAATACAGTTTGCCCAAGCAAACCGGCTACCTCAGCAACACGTCAGCAAATTGTTCCAACACACTGAACCAACAAACTGAACTTATTTTGCCTCTAACCCAGCATACTGAAACTCAGTTTGTTATCAATTAAATAATACACTATTATATATAAATATATATATATTCATGAAGAAAACATAAAAAAAGGGCCCATGTCACAATTTGCTATCAATTTGTCTGCACATAAATTGAGCTTACAAACTAGCGAACAAACTGGAGCTACAATGGAGGCAAACTGAATATCGGTATGCATACTGAAAACAAACCGGTCATTGGAGATGGCCTTAATATGTTTTATTCTAATTCTAGTACCATACAATAATTTTCTTAAAAACATTTAAATTTTGATTTATAACAAATGGAATAACTACATGGCATGCTATCACGTCACGTCACATAAAAAGCTGATGGGGAAAATATCACGTCACGTCACATAAAAAGCTGATGTGGGAACGGAACACTATTATGTTTATTGTAATTCTAGTACCGCGTAATAATTTTCTCAAAAACATTTAAATTCTAATTTAATCAAATTTAAAACTTAAAATTCATGGTGGCTGGCTGCCAACTTCACTAATTGCCTGATTTGAGTAATTTAATACATCGACATATTTAAATTTGTTTTTTCTTTGTTGGCGGAATATCCACACATAATTTTTATTTGATAAGGAAGCTAGATAGTATAGTAATTCCCGCAGTTCTTAATTAATTCAAATTTTAAGACTATGCGAATCAAATGCTTTATAACGTAGTACAAAACAAACGCGTTTGATAAATAAGTTATCTATCTTATTGGTGGCTAATTGTATCACCTATATTCATGAAAGAAAACACATGAGATGACATTTTGTATTGTGTGTCCATTTTGAGTTATTTTCAAGCATGCATGATCCTGAGAACAAATCTTTACAAAAAAAATAAAAATAAAATAAAATAAAATAAATATTGCTATATACATATATAATAATAATGAATTCCTAATTAATATGAAAACTGAAAAATTATACATACATGATGATGATGATGATGATAATATCATGAAATGTAAATACTTGATTAACACATAAATAACATCAATCTCTATATATGATGCTCTTTTTTTAGTTCTTGGTTTGTTAGGAAAACCAATGTTTGGATGTGGGGTTATGTATAGATAGATTTGGATTAATAGTAAGGAATTACCGGAGGAGGGGGAGAGGCGTAAGAAACTCCGATTATTGGTGGAAGTGGGGTGGAATCGGGTGGTGGTGGTGGATATAGTGATAGTGATGGTGGTGGGTGTGGTTTTGTATGATGAGGTGGTAGTGGTGGTGGTGAGGGTGATGGTGGTGTGTAATGGTGGTTTGTGGGTGGTGGGGGAGGTGGGCCGAAATGTGTTTCGGGTGATGATCCGGACGTTGGTGGTGGTGGTGGTGCCAATTGGTGGCTGCCGTGTTGTGGTGGTGGTGATTGGTAACCACCGAAAGGGGGCGATTGGTTACTTCCATGAGGAGGTGAATGGTGGCTTTCGGGAGGGGGGGATTGGTGGCTTCCAGGTGGAGATTGGGAGCCTCCATATGGTGGGGATTGGTGACTTCCATGAGGAGGTGAATGGTGGCTTTCAGGAGGCGGGGATTGGTGGCTTCCAGGTGGAGATAGGGAGCCTCCATATGGTGGGGATTGGTGACTTCCAGGAGGAGATTGGTGGCCTCCATGCGGTGGTGATTGGTGACTCCCGGGTGGTGATTGATGGCCTCCAGGTGGCGATTGGTAGCCTCCACTCGGTGGTGGTGATCCATGGCTTCCAGGTGGAGACTGTTCTCCACTTAGTGGTGGTGATCCGTGGCTTCCAGGTGGAGACTGGTAGCCTCCGCTCGGTGGTGGTGATCGGTTATTTTCTGGTGGGGAGTCATGGCTTCCAGGCAGAGATTGGTGGCCTCCATGTGGTGGCGATTGGTCGCTGCCAGGTGCTGGTGATGGGAGAGGTTGACCAGTTGGTGGTGTGACCTGCGAAACAGGTAGCGGTGGTGGCCGATTATGTGAACTAGGAGAACTTCCTTCACTAGGTTGTGGCGGCTTAACGGGTGATGTAGATGGTGGATGAGTGACCGTTGATGGTGGTGGAGGATGTGTTTTAGTACCTGATGATGACCCAGAGCTAGGCGGTTGTGAAGACCCGGAACTAGGCGGTTGTGTTTTACTACCTGATGATGACCCAGAGCTAGGCGGTTGTGAAGACCCGGAACTAGGCGGTGGTAAAGACGGCTGGCTAGATGGCGACATTGGTGTTGGCACCGTAGTTGGTGGTTGAGACGGTCTTGGAACTGATGATGGCTTAGTCGGAACAGTTGGTGATGAAAAACCGCCACATTGTAACTTTCTACAGTCAACAGGCATTGCATCACTAGAAGAACACTGCCTAACACTTTTCTGATTCGTTTTACCAGCAATACAATTCTGTTTATCATCAAACGCTTTACCGCTTGAGGCGACACACGAAGGCGCCTCACCGGTAAAGTAATTATCCGAGTACTTAAAGTTCTCCAACCTCGGCAACCTACAAATGCTATCCGGCACAACTCCGGTCAGCCGGTTATGCGCCACATTCAACTGCTCGAGACTTATCATTCCACTAATCGCATCAGGCAACGGCCCCTGAAGATTATTATTGCTTACATCAAACACCGTCACCTTTTTTAACAACCCAACTTGAACGGGTATACACCCGCTCAAGTTATCATTAATGAGGATAATCTCATTTAACGTGTTGGCCATATTACCAATGCTCGGGGGAATACATCCCCCGAGATTATTGTTTATGACAATTACAGAAACCGTCGAATTACCCAGGTTCGCTGGTATCTCAATCCGAAACCTGTTATCATTTAAGAAAAGCGCGTCAAGGTTCTTATCAAAGAGTCCCGAAGGAACTCCCCCTTCGAATTCATTAAACCGAAGATCTAAATACTTCAAAGCCGGTAAGGACAAAACAACAGTTGGAAACGCTCCTGCAAACCGATTATTACTTATATCAAGCTCATGAAGCAAAGTAAAATTTTTAAAACTACTCGGAACGGTTCCACAAAACCGGTTCGAGTTGATATGTAAAAGAGCTAAATCGGTTAACAAACCAAGCTCATCAGGCAAATGAGCCGCGATATCCGCGTGGTTGAGGTCTATTCCCGCAACTACACGGATAGACGGGTTACCCGGGAACGGAGCACAATATACCCCACTATAAGAACAAACATTTGGGCCAGACCAATTTGTAGTTAAGTTAAATGGGTCAGACAAAATAGCGGATTTTAAGGCTTGTAAGCCAATGTAGGCTTGCCGGAGTCTTGGGTTTTCGAAAGTGAGTGTGTTTACATCAGGGGTGTTGTCTGCGACGGAGATGTGGTGGACGGCGGCGGAGATGATGAGGGTTAAGAGGAGGAGGTGCGGTGGTGGCATGGTGTACGTTTTGGAGAAAGAGAAAGAATGAGTAGATAGTGTGAATGAATGGGGTTGTTAATAAATAAATGGGGAAAATTGTATGCAACGTGATGTTACTGTTGTCAGTTTCCCACCAATGTCAGAATTTAAAGCTTTTGTTTTTATTATTATTGGAACAAATTGCATTTTTGGTCCCTGTGTTATCATGCGTTTTGCAAGAATGGTCCAACTTATGCCAAAGTGGCAAAACTGGTCCAGTTTTCATGTTTCTTTGGCAATTTTGGTCCAAAAGCAAACTTCTGTTAAATTTATTCCGTTAATGAGATCATGTGCCCCTCACGTGAGGGGCAATTTCGTCTTTGTAAACAAAAAAGGACTATTGTTGCAACTAACTCAATTTTCTTTATCATTTTTTTTTTACCTTCTTCTTCTTCAAATACACATCACACATATCTATATATCTAATTTTTACATATATATATATATATATACACACATATTTATCT
>JAOXNX010000028.1:4940206-4955758 GCA_028566075.1 Solidago caesia
ATAATTTATCGATGTATGGTTTTTGAGATAAAAGATTTTGAACGAATTAGATGAAACTAATGATTTATAGAGGAGAGAGAAAAATGAGAGGAAATGTGTGGCTGAGATTTGTCCCTTGATTTCCAAAGAAAATTTAGGATTCAAATGAACATTTTCCATCTTTCACAATATAGCTAGATGATAAATTTCCATTCGTTAGCTTTTCTTTTGAAACTTATCTATCCTATTCTTCATTGAATAGTTGATATCTACATGGATCATTTTGTAAAGTATATCAATTATTCATTAAATTCTTTTATATATATATATATAAAAGATAAGCAAAGAAACTTAGTACTTAGTCAAAAATAGTTGGTAAATAATGTCTTTTGGGTATACTAATAAAGGACTAGTCTTACAGAATTTGGAGGTCTTGTGCGGTTACACTACTTGCACGCCCTCAAAGACGGCCCTGATGATTGTCATGTCTAATAGTGAAGAGGTAACGAGGAAAATAGGTTAGCAATATATTAAAAGTTTTCTACATACAATAAAGTTCTAGATATTGCAAATGTTATATACATACAACATTAAAACAAGACAAGTTTAAAATATTTACAACTCAATCCATTTTGTATATGATAATCTTCACAATTGTCTCATTAGTTTAATTCAAAACGGGTCAAAACTATGTTATCATGTGTGATCGATAGTTAATCGAATATGTCACAAACAAAGTTTGGATAACATATGAGGAGGTCATGACCAAAGTGTTAATAAGATTGTCCACCCAAAAAGATCTAAAATGACATCACCCAACTTTCACATTGGTGTCAATGATCTTTAGCCCAGTGTAAGAAAAATGAGAGTATACAAAGAAAAAAAAATCTTGAACGATATAGTACAAACAAAACACAACTAGTATAACTAGAGTCTAGAATTGGTCAAAGTTTCCTTATATGTCAAATACAATTAAAACATTGAACCTCACTTAATAATTAATCAAAGTAACTTGATAACTATTACAATACATAACAAGCAAACCCATGATGTCAAAGTCAGCATCAGTCAATAATCTTTGCCCTTGGCTCCATCCTAACCAATAACCCATACCACATGTAAAGTGTAGTGTTCACTTTTGGACATACTTTATGACCTTCAACCAGTTTCAAACTATATCTTAATAATACCGAAGCAACCACCATTTTCATCTGCATATACGCAAACTTTTTGCCAACACATAACCGTGGTCCTGCATTAAACACTGTGTACTTGAACTGACTCTGGTTCATGAACTCACCATCTTTGATCCACCTTTCGGGCCTAAACTCACAACAGTCTTTTCCCCAAAGGCTCTCCATCCTAGCCATTACATAAATAGAGTAGATCACTCGTGCACCCTTTTTTACTACAGTTCCATCTGGGAAAATGTCATCTTCTAGTGGCTCTTTGAAGTCAAATGAGACCGGAGGGTACAAACGTAAGGATTCAGATATTGCTGCTTGTAGATACACCATTTTCTTGAGTTCTTCTTCTGTAAATACTATGCTTTCTTTATTTTCCTTGTTGGGGTCTTCGCGCTGTTGTATGATATTATGAATTTCTTCCAGGATTCGAGTTTCTACTGATGGGTTTTTGGCAATTAACCAGAAAAACCATGATAACCCCACTGAGCTTGTGTCTCTACCTGCTAAGATGAAACTTATGCAAAAATCTTGAAGTAATTTATCGCTAAAGAAGACTTCTTTTTTACCTTGTTCCATTATGATCAGTCTTGACAAAAGATCACACCTTGAACTACCATTCATTTCATCTTTATCAGATAATAATTCCATCTTTCTTTCTCTTACCGTTTTCTCCGAAAAATAATGCACAATTTTGGCAGATTCATGCAGTGTTTTCTCAAACCCTACTCTGAAATACTTCATTGGCTTCCATACATAACGAGGGACCAAGAACCTCATTAGACTTGCAAAAGTCACTTTCTCAAATGCCTTTGCAAAGGGAGTCTCTGGTAAATCAACTGCCAAACACCCCGAATCAACACCAAATGCCACCGCACAAGTATTGTCAAAGGTAAAACGTAGAAGCACATCTTGCAAATCAATAACAGACCCTTTTTTAGCCTCCAAAACCTTCAACAACCTGTCATGAACTAGCGATTTTATGGATTCCATGGAGAACTTTATGAAGCGGGTTGAATGCATTTCAGAGTTAGCCACACGACGTTGCATCCTCCATAACTCATCATCTGCGTTAAAGATTCCATCTCCGAGAAAATCATAAAATCTTTCTTTATAAGCTTTCCCTTTCGGAAAGTTCTTGAAGTTTGTCTTGAGCATGTATTCAACTTTAACAGGATCACATGTGATATATCCAAAAGTGCCACCCATCCAGATACCTCTAAAGTAAATGGTTCCACCATATTTGATCAAAGCATTGGTACCCCGCTCATAAAAATTGATGACATATAAGGCTGCTGTCGGATATATTCCAAAAAATGGCCATATCATAGGACCCTTTGTAGTGAGTCTTTGAAGTATAGAGTTGACGATAAAGATGATGGACATTGCCATGGTTATATCTGAGAACCATAAATGTGAATACAACCATCTGATTGAAGAGAATATGAGGTTAACGATCATGTTTTGCTCCATCTTTTGTTCTTGTGATGGGAATTAGTTGGTTTCATGAATAAATATATGGGTGATTATATAAGATGAGAGTACGTACGTACTCAGAACAATCTATACAACAATTCCGACCATCATTCTAAACAAATCTTAATGGTGTTATATGGATATTGGTTAAGCATATATAAAATTTTAGTTCCAAGTATGACTCTTTAGGTAAGTTAGGAATCAGTTTTGAAGAAACCACCTTACCATACAAAAGGTGTGATTTTCTAAGTTGTTTTTTGTTTCCATTTACGTGTGGAAGAATGTTTTCTCCCAATCACTTGAAAAGAAATGAAGGGTTCTTTTATAGAGGTCACAAAAACCATATGAAGATTGAGGCCGTATTGAGTTTGATTCATTTTTGAAGCTCAAAAGTTCACTCAAAATGGTGTAAATAAGTTGTGACGTCAACAGTTTCATATTGATTAAGAATTAGAATACAATTATAAGTTTTTATTATTTTTTTAGATTGTAAGAAAACGTCATGCGATTTAGGATTTTGATATGCATGACCCATTTGAACATTAAGATGGAATGATTGATTCGATCACAATGATATTGAAGTTGTCAGAAAAATGGATATACATTTTGGACTCTTTTACTTACTAAAAAGGCCTAGCTGTATTGGGTGTGGTCAATCAACCAAGAAGTTGTTGGTTCAAGTCTCAATTTGAGACAATTTGTGCAAAAGCTTGTTGTTAACTCTAAAGAAATGTATGATTTAGGAGTTGATGCAACACCGGGTAAAAGAATAGAAGGTAATGTGTTGCTGATGTGGACATAAAGAAAGAAAGGTCTGCAGATTTCTAAAAAAATGAAGCATAGAGTTATAAGTATAGTATTTGGCATGTATAATTTAAAGATTGAATTCTTTGTGCAGATAGGGTTATATTCAGTTAGGGAAATGAAATATGATTTTGAACAAAAATATACTAGAGTAGTATTTAAATTTATTCATTCAATTCAATTATACATACACAAAGCGGAATATGCATCAAGAAAAATGGGCCATAACACTAGAATTGAGGCGAGAATGAAAAATGATTGTGTAAGAGCATGATAAAGTCAACCACACAGGCAATTTTATTTATTCACTAAAAATCATAGAGAGTTAGTCAATGATTATGTAACAACCGTCATTTGGGCCGGTCAATTTTACAGATCTAGTAAAATGGAAATGGGTCAAACTTGAACTAAGTGAACTTATGAATGAGAGATATGGGCATGTGAATAGTCGTTAGAAAGGTAATTCGAAAATATGTACAGTGGCATCAATGAAATGTTTGAACGAGTCTCGAGTTAAAAGTTTTAGCTAAACGAATCATTTCTCAGGAGAAACTGGAACTAGTCGCAAGAGTCCGGAAGGGGGAACAAAACCTCCCATCCCTCCCTATTCACCTCATTTCCACACTCTCTTTTCTCTCTCTACTTTCCTTTCCCCCCTCCTTCTCTCTAGAAACTCAAGAACACACTCTTCATCTTTTTCTCTTTTCCAAATCCGGCCACCATCAATGAAATAAGCAAGAGATTAACGAAAACCTGTAATAACAATCTTGTAATGCAACCAAGATCATCCATCTTTACAAGAACTCAAGTATTCATCCTCCTCTTTGTCTCAAATTCGGATTTAGACTTCAAGGAAACATTTGGTATGAAATTTTATCCTAAATACTTAAATCATGTTGTTGTATGTCTTGGGTAACTAGATTTCTATATCACTTGGTCAAATTTGTAAGGTTTTATTGAATCTAGTTTGATCTAGGGTTTTGAAAAGGGGAACTTGCGATTTTGAAAGTGGGTTTGTGAAATGAGTCGATATTTACACTTGTTTATACTTGTAATGAGTTGTGGTAAAGTTTGGGACTTTGATTTTTCGTTTAGATTGGTCTATGACAAGTCAAAAGAGTCATTTTCTTGAAGAACAGCCCAGAATGCGCCGCACACACTTCGTGCATCGCACAAATGACCTTAAGCATGGCAATTTTTGACCTTCAGCTTGTTTGTGCGCCGCACAACACACCTCAGAAACCTTGAAATGTTGGTTTGTGCGCCGCACAAACTCCGTGCGCCGCACATATGTGCCTTCAGCCAACCCAATTTTGAAACGGCTAAAACTTTCAAACCGTAACTCCGTTTTTGACGATTCAATCAGTCACGAAATCGTAAAAGAGTCTACTTTCCAATGGTAATATCCTTTAAAGATGGATCAAAACTTAAGTTATCCAAAAGTTGGTTCAAAGTGAATTGATCATGTCCCGTTGAGTCGTGAAGGAACGAAACGTAATGATTCACTTTGGCTGTGTCAAATCCTTATAAAATGTACATAATAGGGCATTTCTAGTAAGATTAGGTCAATATGCATTAGAACTTACCTCTTGAGATGCTTTAGGATTAATGTGGTACGTATATGTTAGGACTCGTCTATCGTGGACGTCGGTTCTTCATTCATTCGTCTCGGGATTGGATTGCGCGCTTCAGGTGAGTTTGTAGCCCCTACTCTTCGTTTGTTTTGGGGTGGAAAGATACTCAACTATTTTCTATTGTTTTATGCCGGAGATCAAACCTATATTTTACGTACATATGCTTTCATGCTTCTACGTGCTTATAGGTATACATGTAAATTGGTTGTGATAATGTGAACTATGAAATGTGAACTAGTGAGTGTGAACTTGAGAATGTGAACTAGCGAATGTGAACATGTGGATGTGAACTAGTGAACGTGAACTATAGATGTGAATTATGTTGTTGTAAACCTTGTCGAGCGTGTATGTTGTTGCATGCGGTAGTTATGAAATTACTTTATTGCTAGAACGTATGTAATAATCCATTGGTTGCAAAATGTTTTGTTGTGTATACATTGTGAGTGATATGCCATCAATGTATTATTGGCGTGGTGGGTTAGCCGCCGGTATACCCTATATTATAAGCGTCGGTAGTACATTGGAGGTAGGATCATTTACTAGAGTGTATGCATTGTTTCGATACATACGTAAATGTGTAAATGATAGATCGGTTGTCTTGGGTTATGTTGTCATGAGTGAACGATGTATGGATGTGTATGTGTGGAATCGTATGTATGAAATGGTACACTTGGATTGGATTGCCTATTCTAAGTGAAGCACGATACTAAGTGAATCTTATTCTAAGTGAAGCACGATACTAAGTGAATCTTATTCTACGTGAAGCACGATACTAAGTGAATCTTATTCTAAGTGAAGCTTGATATGCTAAGTGAATCATGTACTAAGTGAAACTTATTGAGTAACCATCATCTTGTATTATTATTTGTTGTGTAGCAATAGTGATTGGTTGAAACACTTGTGTGTGATGTTGAGCAAACACTGTAACTGATCCTTATGGCTACGCTATTGTTGTACAAACCTTTGTCGTTGGCATCTAAACTTTTGGTAACTAAAACCTACGAACTCACCAACCTAGTGTTGACATTTTCGAGTATCTTTTCAGGTATACAAGAATCGCTTGCAAGTTAAGAGTTGTGATGATTATAGTTTGGACCTAAGGATCGATAGGTTGCATTCTAGATCTTTAGATTCGGGCATGATGCATCGGATTGTCCTCCCTTGCGTGGGATTTATTTGTTGTATTTTTCCTTGTATTTGCCAACTTGTAACTTTATATGAACATCATGTAGTTTCTCTGTGTAATATCCATTTGGAAGCTTGTTTCAGTTGCATCTCACGTTTCCGCCACTGGTGGGGTGTTACATTATTAATTAATAACCATTATCAATCTAATCAAATGGTTTACAATACTTTTAAAGGTTTCTAATAGTTCTTGCAGTTTAAAGGGTTCTTATGTGAACCCACCCCTATACATACATATGTGTGTTGTGTGTATGTACATTTAACCATGGTGTTTTTATTGAACCTCATATTGTTAGCTTTGAATTGTTGATAATAATCGACGACATCTTCAATACGATAGTAAAGTAAATGTTCTTTTACTCTTTTTATATCTAAAATACAAATTTTTGTTTTCTTTTTAAGTCTCTATCTTCCAAAATGAAAAAGACTTGGTGTTCAAGAATACCAGTAATAATATTGATCTTTTCTTCAATTCAATATAAATGTCTTTTAACTCATTCATCACGAATAAAATTTTATTTCTTCAGTGTTTTTCGCTTCAATAGCATAGGCAAAGAGTTGGGTAGATTTGTAGTTATGTACACGTGTCATAAAGAAAAATGATAAAGATAAAAGAAGAACAAAATATTATAATTCATGCAAACCGATTTAATATTCAATAATTAAAAATTTTAAAAAAAAAAAGATAAAGATAAAGAAGAAAGAATAATTTAAAAAGGAAAAAGATAAAGATAAAAAAAAAAAAAATACTATAATAAGCATTACACGTAAACTGGTGAATCCATTATATATATATAATAATATATAATATCTCAAAAAAAAATAGTTTTCCTCATATAGCTCTTCAATTTTCAAATTCACTAGCATAAAAAGGGGGCTACTATTTCCACCCTTTTCTGTGCATTAACCAGTTGTACCATACAATAAACAATGCATACCGTACAATTGCTTAAAGCGTAAAAAGAGGTGTAAATAGCTTTTGAAGGGATGAAAATAGATGGGCACTTAATTATTACAAATAGAGATTATTAGAACATTCACATTGTAAATATTATTTCCCACATATCACCTCCCATATTATTTAAACTAATGCTCATACATTATCTATATTCTCTTATAAAAACTTAAAACTTTTTTTTATTTTCATTTTCAAAATGCAAAATGTCTAAATTACTCTAACTTTCAAATGCTAATTACGTAAAAGTCAATTAGCTAACTATATTTCTTTTTTGTAATTTTGGTCAAACTCAATTATTTATAATATATTCAAAGTCAACTATATATATTTCTAAAGTTTTATATTTGTAATTGTAAAATATATACCTTAATTATTACAAATACAATTAATTTCATTCCACATAAAAACTAATACATTACATAATCAAACCATAGTTGTACAAAAAGATTACTCATCTAACCAACATGTTTACCGACCTGCCGCATAACGCGGAAATCATGCTAGTTACCACATAAGTATCTTATCTTTTTATACAAAATACTTGCACTCCATTAAACATACAAATTCATTAAACTTGCACACCGTTTTATTGTTATTATTATATAATATATACTATGTATTTTTTGTCTTTTAACCGCCACATCGTAAGTTTCTACAGTTAACAGGCCTTGCATCTCTAGAAGAACACTGCCTAGCACTTTTCTGATTCGGTTTACCAGCAATACAATTCTGTGTATCATCAAACGCTTTACCTCTTGAGGCGACACACGAAGGCGCCTCACCGGTAAAGTAATTATCCGAGTACTTAAAGCTCACCAACTTCGGCAACCTACAAATGCTATCTGGCACAACTCCGGTCAGACGGTTATGAGCCACATTCAACTGCTCGACACTTCTCATTCCACTAATCGCCGAAGGCAACGGCCCCTGAAGATTATTCTTGCTTATATCAAACACCGTCACCTTTTTTAACAACCCAACTTGAGAGGGTATACACCCGGTCAACTTATTGTTAATGAGGATAATTTCATTTAACGTGTTGGCCATATTACCAATGCTCGGGGGAATACATCCCCCGAAATTATTGTTTGCCATAACAATTACAGATACCGTCGAATTACCCAGATTCGACGGTATCCCAGACCCAAACCTGTTACTATTTAAAAAAAGCGCGTCAAGTTTTTTATTGAAGAGTCTTTTTGGAAGTCCCCCTTCGAAATCATTAAACCGAAGATCTAAAAACTTTAAACTCGGTAAAGACAAAACAATGGTTGGAAACACTCCTGCAAACCGGTTATTACTTAAATCAAGCTCATAAAGCAAAGTAAGATTTTTAATAGTAGCCGGAATGGTGCCACAAAACCGGTTCGAGTTCATATGAATAAGAGCTAAATCGTTTAACAAACCAAGCTCTTTAGGGAAACTACCCACGATATCCGCGTGGTTGAGGTCTAATCCCGCAACCGCACGGATAGACTGGTTACCCGGAAACGGGGCACAAAACACCCCACTATAAGAACAAACATTTGCGCCATTCCAATTTTTAGTGAAGTTAAATGGGTCAGACAAAACAGTGGCTTTTATGGCTTGTAAGCCAATGTAGGCTTGCCGGAGTCTTGGGTTTTCAAAAGTGAGCTTGTTTACATCGGTTGCGGCGGAGATGTGGTGGACCGCGGCGGAGATGATGAGTGTTAAGAGGAAGAGGTGCGATGGTGGCGGCATGGTGTTTTGGAGAAAGCTAGGAAGAGTTGGTAAGAGTGAGTAGCAAGTGTTGAGTGAATGGGGTGTATATAAATAAGTTGTAACGTGATGTTAGTGTTGTGAGTTTCCCACCAATTTCAGAAATTTAAAGATTTTGTTTTATTATTATTGTGTGGTTTTTAATATTTGGTAGAGTTGGTTAAGGCTTTGGGCTTTGGTACAAGTGACCAAGATTCGACTCTTGGCAATTACATTATTTGTTCTTTGACATAGGAAGTCCCCCAATGAAGGGGTTTGGGCCTGGTAACCCCAGGTTTGAATCTTGGAGGAGGCAAGGGTTTACCCCTATTAATTGCCGTGCCTTCGGGCGGATTAGTAGGGGGTTTTCCCCCCATCGGGTATTTGAAATAGGCATTTTCGCTTGGAGGGAGCTCTCTTGCGCGTACCCGATTTAGACAACGTATGCTAGACCTCCCGCTGTCGAACCGCAACACGAAACACTGATAAAAAAAATTCACCTTTCAAAAAAAAAGTTAACAAAATTGGTTCAAGAAATATTATAATACTTAGTGAGGTTGAACCCTAAACAAGCGGTCTGGCTAGCTGCTTGTTTTATTTTTTATTTTTAAATCTTTTTAAATATAGTAATCGTTAGATAGTTTTTGCTAAGATTCACATGTATTAGTATCTATACTTGCAGCAAAGCGCTGGGCAACTAACTTTGTTTTGATCAACTCTTGTGAAACACTAAATACGATTAGACTTCAAGATATACTCTAAGTAATCAATTCTTTAAAGTATTAAGTAATCTCAAAAGCTAAGTGTGAACATTTTTTATTTATTGAAAGACGTGTTTAGTTACAATCACATTACTGCACAACATTTGTTGCAAACACAGCCATTTGACTCATAAAATACTTATATGTTGCAAGGAAAATCATACATATATGTAAACAAGACTGGTAATAAAATATGTTCATATAGAGTTGCAAAGAGTTAAAATAGAATATGTGTGTTACATGCAATTAACTAAACTGGGATTACATATAATTGATCATATTAGATTGATAAGGATTAGAGGATACAGTGCACATGGTCACCATTAATTAAGGGATATTTTGATTAGTTAGTGGATTGGGAGACATGATTCAATTAATCTCATATTCTCATTAATTCCATTACCATAAAACTAGAAACAAGCGAAGTGACATCTTGATAAACCTCAATTTGTCTTTAACATATATAGTAACATTGACCACTTATGACTTATGATATGATTGCATTCATAAGACTTATAATTAAGATGTTTACTACTACTTATTGAGTATACACAAACACACAAATTTGAGATATATATAGTGTTACATATTATCAATGTATTTAATGTAAATATAAAGAACTATGTTATAAACATAAAGATTTTGCTAATGGAGAAATGATTCGTAATACAAATTTGTTAATCATTTTGCCCCCTAAGTTTATTAAATGTACATATTGAATCCCCGGTATGTGAGAGGTACAGTACCTAAGGTTACGTAATGTGCAGTACGGATGACATCTCCTTTGCTAATAACAACATAAAAGTTCATCCATAAAAATGATACATTCTAGTTGAAGATTTTAGGGTTCCTGGTTTAAATTTAAAGATCGAACCACCATTCGATGCATGTAATAACATTTTATTGACGAGCTCAAAGCTTCCCTCCATTGGATCTTGTAATGTATAATCAATTCCCGTGCATTTACCTTCAAATAGAAAGGAGTAAGCGAATGTAGCATTTCAGTGGGAAATGGCTACCTTTTATAGAAGTACATATACATAGGGATGAGTGTGGGTCTGATACCGTCCCGTAACCGGGTCCCGGTCCTATATGAACTGTTACATGATATAAACTTCGAAATTTTGCACAAAACTCATACTTATTTATGTAGTTTTGTTTGTCTAAACAAAGAAGTATTTCAACTGTAAGCTCTATAAGTATTAAGTTCTTGCCAGCACTAGAAGCAGGTTTCGTGACCCCCCCCCCCCCCCCGAAATTTTAAAGTAATGCCAAAGCTTTTAAAGAGAAACGAGGGTCATCCGAAGATGTTTTTAATCATAGTATTTTATGTTTCTTATCTGTGGATTTCTAGTAGAGATCGTAGTTCATATTATTTGTCATAATATTTTAATTTTAACTGTATTTGTTTGCTTTCGGCATCTTTCCGAAAACAAGTTTATTAATGAAATTTAGCTGTTAAAAAAAAGGTACCCTGACCCCATGGAATGCATGGTTTTTACCTCCAAAACGTGACGTTTCATGAAAAATAAAAGAAAAAAAATCTACGATTTTTCTAGAAATGCGAAAGGAATCTCAAATTAGCACAAATTTCATTACAAGCTAGTATCACAATGGGTGAAATATCAGAAATGTACAAGACAAACCAATACAAGGGAAAAAAGAACATACAAACTTTGAAATACTCAAGAACCAAAACAATGACAAATTAGTAAGAACGAAATCAACGCCGAGCAAGAGCCACACCCGAAAGCAAGATCAAAATAATTAACATAACGACTGCAACATATGACCCAATCAAGGATCCAGACACCCGTTTGCAGAAGTCATTATACTGCTGACAAATCGCGAACCAATTAACCTTGTTGTTACCATTGTGTGCCAACTGCACTATAGCTGCTGCTGCTGCTGAACCGGCCATTAGTAAACCCATAGCCGCCTGCGTATATACACACATACAGAATAAACATAATAAGTTAGTACCAAACACTGTCAAGTGGATTTGAAATCATGACCTTAATTTAAGGTAAATACCATTTGAAGGACAGTCAAGACTCACCGTATCAAGGAAAAGCAATAGGACCCTAGAGTTCACTGCATAAGCCTTCACTATGTGTAAGATTGAGAAAGCTAGAGAAAAAATGAGGTATGCGCACACTATTGAACTCGCGACCACAAAGAACCTGGTTGTTATGGGCAAATAAATAGTCAGTACATAAAACAAATTGGCTTAAACTTTCTTTTGATTGCCTGAAAATGTATCAAATTATAGCCTGAATTTTTAGTATGCGCTTAAGCGTTGCTATTATATGTATTGAACTTTCAAATAATAGTTATCGTATGTATTTGCTAACATTAATTTTTGCTAATGTGACAACTTATACATATGAAAGTTAATTTAGAACTTATACATATGTACCACCAAATACATATGAAAACAATATTTGAAAGTTGAATTAATACACACAATATAAGCGTTCTAAATTGTATACATACAAACATTTGTGATATATATATATATATATATATATATATATAGTTAACACTTACGTGAAGGAAGGGAGATCATTGAACTTGGCTTTAAACCGGACAAATTGAGAGAAAAACGGAAGGGTTTGATTCGTTGTAGCCATAGTAATAGCACTGGCTAATGTTCCAGCAATGGCAACGAGCCTAAGGAAGAAGTCGAGTATGGCAATGCCTCTATTTGCCGGTGGTGCAACACCAAGTTGAAATGGACCTGCCTTCATTTTCGAAATTTGATGAGTATGGATCAAACTTCTGGATAATTAACAAGTTGATTACAAGATTGGATAGCTAGTTGATGGAAGGATGCATGGAATGGTGAGTTATATATATACATGCAAGAATAAAATAAATATATGTGTAGATAAGATAGAGGCTGGGCCAAGTAGGTTGATAATGCTAACCTGCCCTCACTTGCTCATGAAATTCCAAACCCATGATTCCATTCCAAAAATGGAGTCTCACACTCACATGTTTAGCCAGTTTTTGGAAAGTTAAGAGTTGGTGGGTTTAGTGTGTGTGGGCGTGTCTTGTAATAATTAATCAGTGATAATATTTGTTAATGGTAACTTTATTACGCGGATTGCACACGGAGATATATATTGCTATATTTTTTTTTATGTTTTATGAATGGAGCAAGTTTATTTGAGTTTGGTTCATGTGGTGAAAACATACTTAAACATAGTTTTTAAGTTTTTAAGGTTTTAGGTAATAGTAAAGAGTTCAAATATGAACACAAAAGCGCGTGAGTACGCTATGAACCGGTATTTCTTCTATATGCAAATAGAAAACTCGATCATATGCAAATCACAAATAAACGTATCTGATCACCATTTCTTCCAATCACCACCACCATCTCCGATCACCACCTTCGGATTAGGGGCCACGTCCGGCTCCAAAATTAAATCCAATTCCCTCGGATTAGGGACTACGTTCGGCCCTAAAATTAAATCCATTACCCTCGGATTAGGGGGGTTCACCATTAAGGTTTTAGAGAAAAAACCCTGAAATAAATTTGAACTAATTCCCTTAGACTAGGGGCCGTTAAGGGTTTATGGTTTGGAGTTATTGGCTTAGCCTCTACTAACCTCAAAATCCGAAAGCCTAAACCCGTACCGTATCAACTCGTTTAGAAAATTTGATCCAATTATTTCGAATTAGGGGTCATGTCCGACCCCCGGTGGCGGCGCCGGCTATAGTTCCAATCAAATACATCGAACCTTGAAATAAGAACAGAATGAGAACATTCAATAATTTCATTTTGATGCATTAAAAGTCCATAAAATGAAATGTGTGTTTTGTATATATATATTATCATTATTTAAGTGTTTAACAACACATTGATCCGTCAAAATCGAGAATATCATACTTTTTGTTTAATATCCATCTTGATGCATAAAACAAAAAGTGTGATTTTTTTGAATTTGACGGATCAATGTGTTGTAAACACTTAAAGATTGTTAGTATAAAAATCAATTGATCAATCAGAAGCTAATTTACCTAAAAATCTTCACAATTTATTACATTAAATTGAAATCCAGATTACCTAAAATTCGACTTTCCTATTTAAAAAATCCTTAATACTTATTAATCTAAGTTTATTTGAATCGAATTAAAATCAATATAATATGGATACACATAGTATTAATTTAATTTTTAGAATACGTAATGCTTATTTAAATGTCATTTTAGTTATGTAACTTATCATATATTGTTGATTTTATTAAATTTGTATACAAACAAGTAGATTAAAATAACTACATTAAACTTTTTGAATAATTTTATGTATAATGATTTTTACAATCTATACATCATCAAAATGTAAGCTAGCGTATAATTAATATTCTTCATTTTTAATCCGGTATATGTATGGATAGTGTAATTTACTACGTCAATAACAACTTCAAAGTTTGTTTTGATTGGACATTACGTTTTGATTTTTTTTATAAAAAAAAATGAATGATATATCTAAATGTCTAAATTATCACTACTCATAAATATCAATTTTAAATATTTAAACATTATTATTTTAATCTAATCATGTATATACAACAGAGTAAAATCAAGTTATATGTAAATGTCCATTCTTATTTTCAGAGACTATCTAGAAATATTGAGTTGAATAATAATTTTGTTTTTGTTTTTCTAGATTCCAACTATTATCAAAATATTTAGTTCGCCAAATATCGTTACAATGGTTATTTTCTTTTATGGACTTAGGAAAATATTTTCGGATATTCAACTCCTTTATACAGTTAACCCGTTTCTTTTATAGATCTTTTACTTATTTGATATTATTTGATGAGACCAATGCCAATGGTCTCATCGGTTGAAACTGAAGAGCTCTTCTCTTTGGTGAACCGTTGGCAACGGTTCTTTATACACTAACAATATATAAAGAAATAAGATTGTCGTGAACACAACATAGTTACTTATCCATAATCCTTTTCTGTAAGCTATGTTTCTGATATATGTATACATTTTTTGAAATGGAAAAAAACATTTTCCATCATAAAAAAGTGAGTGAAATGGAATAAAATGTAGCCCCAACAAAGAATACCACAAATCATGGTTACAGGGGAAAGATAATGTTAAAGCTAAAAGTGAGACCACTTTTTTGCTAACTAAATATATAAGTAATTTATTTATGATATCCAAATGCTTTACACTTGACCATTTGTGGATAAACAAATCAACCAATCCTATCATTGTTACGACCATCAACTAATCCATATATTAATCTTTTGCATGCATTCATGGGAGGAGTAGAGATTTTAGTGCTTCTCACAAGTCACAACCATTGTTGATTTGATGGTTATAACCTGCCATAAATTTCTAACCTTTTGGCCCAACCCAAAAAAGAAAAACCCTTTTCTCTATTTGTGGACCAGATCTGTTTATTTATTTCAAAAATATATCATAATCATATTCTTATGATTATCTGGCTATCACAAAATTGTTTACATACTTGATACATTCTGTTTAACATGACAGCTGTTAATATATACATTTTTCCAAATATTCATCTCTATGATCATACTTGATTTGTTGATTTTGTGAACGGCTAAAGGATTTATCACTCCCTTTTTATTTTTAGTTTTACCATTATTGGGCTTTACAACCAACCAAAAAGTCCACAACCAAAGCCCACCAAACCAACACACACAAAACCCTAAATCAGTAAAAATCAAAAACCCTTAAAACACACATCCACCACCACCGATTCTCACCATCACCATGGCTTCCTCCAAGGCAGTAAGAAAAATAATTCACCACACAAACCTTTTAACCCACATGAAAAACAACACCCAAGTCCTCATAATTAC
>JAOXNX010000028.1:5028668-5052667 GCA_028566075.1 Solidago caesia
GAAAGATGTTTCAATTCATCATTGGGTATTTGGGTGGGCTACATAACACTATTTTGCTGCATCAATCTCTATTCTCTAATTTATGGGCTAGACATGTTTTATTACCAGAAGTTTGGAGATATTCATGAGTGGGTCTTAGACTCTTAGCCCACTCTACAGTCCATACATTTTTCAAGCCTTTTTTTTTTATAATTATTTTATTAGTTTTTGAAGTGTTTTGAGAGCTAATGAGTGTTGTGACTAAATCAAATCCAAGTTACCTATATATACAAGTTTTAGGATGACAAAATGGTAAAAAAAAAAAAAACACAAAAAAGGGCCAAAAAATGATAACTAACGGATCTATAATGGCTAGTTTTTTAACCGGTTATGAAAAAATTGGTTCATAACCGGTCTCAACGGTCGGGAGTGTAAACCGGTTCCTACTGTTTGCGGAATAACCAAACCGGTTATGGTCAAAACCGGTTTAGGTTTTGTTTTTTTCTAACATTTTTTTTTCTAACTGGTGTTTTTGCCCACTTCTACACACATCTACGTCAGCGTCACTACTATAGAAACGTTTTGTTTGAAATTGAACAATGACTTTTTTATTTCTTTATTTTTATTTTTTATTTTTTTAAAGGCGAGTTAGTTAACGATCGAATACTCACAGTGACATCCAAGCGTTGGCATTACGTTAGAATGGTAATGGTTTAAACTCAAAATCACTTGTGGGTACAGGGTATATAGATACGACTAAATTGATGGGTTCAATATCCAGCTTTTAAACACAAACTCATTAATCAAATATTTTTACATTACAGAACACCCACTAAATTTGTATTAAAATGGTCACAACTTAAGAAGGATGAGGATTCTTTCAAGTTATTTTTTACAACTCTGAAATTGCAGTTAAATTATACGTGGTTATGAAAGATGTTATTCTTTCACATGTATTGAACTTGTAAAAAATAGAAAACAAAGCATGAATTTACCTTAATCATATTAAACACGAGTCAAGTCGTTATATGTTCCAACAAATGGCAAGAGATTAATTTTGTAGCCAACAATTATCCTTTCAAATCCTAAATTACACAATTCGGTCTTTCTTTCAATGATATTTGTACATGTTCCAAACCTTTTCGTGCGTACGACTTTTTTGTTGTTGTTGTTGTTGCTGCTGCTGCAGGAGTTGTCGCCTAAGCACTGTCAATACCAAAATGTCTTATATTTTAACAACAATATGAAAAAGTCTTTTAATACATGTGCTTACTTATTTTGACCCAACTACAACTAATTACTAAAGTGAAACCAATCGACGTCAACTACGTTGTAATCGAGTAAAATCGTAGAGACAATAATACCAGCTCAGCTGGTTGAGGCACATGGGTTTTACCCGCTAGGCGGGGGTTCGAAACTTGTTAGACAAATTCGGCTTCCATTAATCCCAATTGTTAAGGGAGTCTAAGTGAAGTTTTTCCTTAAGTGCCTACAAAGTAAAGATGGAGCGGGGCTCGGTCAAAACAACTTATTTTCATCGTTGAATGGAGCCTCACCTTTGGATGATAGGGGTGGTGCTATTCGGAATTCGTCATTCCAAAAACATAAAAAGTAAAATCATAGTTTGAATACCACTAATAGGATTTCTTTTTAGAGAGGTGATTCTATATCAAACAATCGATGAATATATCAAAATTATATATTAAGTTCTTAAGAACGTTATACAAACTCACAAAGTGTTAACTTTAATCATTTGAGATTATATGTCTAGATATTTTTTTATGGTCTTTTATTCACTTTTGAAAATAACATAATAATCTTAACATTCTACCCTTAAACTAAATTTTCTAAAAATTGGAGTTTTGAAGGTAGCTAAGGGCTAAGGGTTGTCATTAGCAAAACCCTAATTTAAAATCAATATTTAATCTGGAAAGAATAGAATATGTTGTTACAAAAAGGGAAAGATATTTGTCACCAAAAATATCCGTTATCCATAATTCTCAATCTCCCTCCTTGTTGTCTTCTGCTGGTCCTAAACTTTCTACACATCTATTTTCCAGCTTAACCAAAACAATATAAATAATAATAATAATAATAGAATAAATAAATAAATAAATAAATGAAATACAAAAAAGAAAATTTATCAGATAAACCCCTAATCCCCCCACACAAAAAGAATACTCCCAAACCCATCAGAATTCACATTCAAAGTCTCTTCACATTTTACTTTTTAACCTTCAAATATCATCTGGGCAGTTAAAAAGATTCCAAGATTGAGTGTAGAACATGAATTTAATATGTGGGTATTGATTATTTTCTCTTAATTTGATGTGTAGATTCATAAAGTAGTTGCTTTTTACTGTTTCATGAGGTTAAAAGATGTGGGGTTATGGTATACATGTTCTTAATGACCACTTCAATGGTTTTTTGTAATTATAATTTCTTGTTGTCTGATCAAAGATTAAGTAGTTGTTGTAATAAACATTTGTGTTTAGATAGTGTGGTTCATTTAAGTGGTGGTAGAAGAGGGGTCAGACGGATAGTTCCGAATGCAAAGAGGAAGAAGCATAATCGAAATAGGAGTTGGTGGAAAGCTTTCTTTTTTGATGAAGATGGGAATTGGTTTGGTTTAAAAGATGATGATATGCTTGATGCAGAGGAAGAATTAGGAAAGAATTCGAGTGATGATGAAGGGTTATCTGAGGGTGAGAAGTTTGAGGCGTGGAAAAGGAGGGCCGAGGCGATTGTGGAATTGAGGGAAGCGCAAGATAATGTGCAAAATGAAGAGGAAAAAAGGTGGGAGGATTGGCTTCTTGATGGGACAAATGGTGGGAGTAGTAATGGTTCATCGTGGTACCAAGAGGTTCGTGATGATGTTCAAGATGATTTAAGTGATCTTATACCGGGAAAAGGTTTGGTTGAATCGGTGAGGGATACGGTGTTTGGGAGAGATGATGATGAGATATTGTATGAAGATCGTGTCTTTCGCTATGCCTCCTTCAATTCGGTAAGTGCATTGATTGGTTTCGCTGTTGTAGTATTGTAGGATCTCCATAAGTTTGTAGTATGTGTGCTTAAGTGTTGAATTTTGTTTGTTTGGTAGGCATTATAATCATTGCTATGCAATTCATATTACAAATATTATTTCTTTTAATGTGGCCTAACTGCTTCAGTCTAGCCTTTTAGTTACATGGTTGATTTTCTTGCTGCCTAGACAGTAGAAGATGCTGGAATTTTATTTCATAATTGGATACGGTTTATGAGATATGAGTTAGTATTAGAAGTGGCGAGATGCCCTGGACGGGTGGGTAAGGTAACAGGTCAAATCAGGTTCGTGTTGAAACGATTTACTTTTAAGTATGGTGAAAACGATTGTCATCTGGTTGGATTGACATCCTTACACTTTTTTGTCCATTTTTTGTCCTATAAGTTAGTTAACATGTGTTAGTTATGATTCCAACAAGAATATCATTTCAATAATAATCTAAATCTTAGATTATAACGCTTTAGGAGGTTGTATGCATAATATTACTTTGGGCAGATTTCAACCCATTTGACCCATTTGGCTTTTACCTAAATCATTTGATATTACCCTTTGAGATGAAACATAACCATTCATAACTAAATGGGCCAATACTGCCACCTCTAGTCATTATCATTTGTGCAGGCATTTGAAGTCATGGTAAACAGTTTTGTCTATTTGGCATTAACTGATTCGGATTCTGAATACTTAAAATAAACTGATTATTTGAAGTCATGGTAAACAGTTTTGTCATGGTAAACAGTTTTGTCTAAATAGATATGGAAGCAATCAAGAAGTTGCCAAAAGAAAACTGATTATTAAAATAAACGTCAGTTAGCTAACCATCCCTAACTTTGGCATACTTATTATCTGATTTGCATATTTAGACATAAGAATACGCATGCTCACTATGTCTGATTCAGAAGCATGGACCTCTTCATCTTTTTTAAAACCACCATAATAGATGTTATTAGTTGTCATACTTGACCTTCAACATCATACAATCACTTTTGTACTTGATAAGAATGTATTTTGCTTTCGAGGAATCATGGATTACTACTACATCAGAACGTACAAAGTGCATACACTTTGTGAAAGATGAATTTGCAACAGTTAGTACATCTGGCAATTACAAGTTTAAAATTCGAAATCTAAGTTTGATAAACTTTGTTACACAATAATTGAAAGTCATTGTGTGAGCCACTTAGGAAGCTGGGCTGGTCTCCTTGAAACCTCGAACCGATCCACTAAACTTGTTTTAGCTCTAATATTTATGGATATCTTGTCATCTTAAGCTGCACGTGTTGCAACTAATAGAAGTTAACAACATGAATAAATGATCAGTTATCCAAACCTTAAAAACGAAATGTAGTTTCTATAGTCTAAGATGGGGCTTCTTCTGTGAAACATATACAAATTATAGAAGGGACTATGTTTCTTGGGACAAACACTATATTTGCATTATGCATAAAAGATATTGTGACTATGTGATTAAGTTCTTGTATTTCATGTGTCATTGCCTCTATAAACCATAATCGTCCTTTGCAGGCAAAATTTTTGGCAGTGTTGATAATTGTACCATGGGCTTTGGATTTTTTGGTTCATGACTATGTTCTTATGCCTTTTCTCGATAGGTAACCATTACTACAAAGTGACTCCTATTTTATTAAGACGTGGCAATTTGGGGTGGGCTGGGCGGCTACGTAACTGTTGAAAAACGGGTAATATTTTGTCAGGTTCAAACAGGCTGGTTTGGTTGACCTGCAACACATTTTCCTATTAATTTTTGTTTGTTTAGTTTTGTAAATATTTAAGTGTGTCAAATAAGGTTACAAAAGTCATATCATTTTATACTACTTTAGCTTTTTGAATGAAATGATTTAAGACGTTTTTAAACTTTTATGCATTAAAATACACTTTGGGTCACTTTCAACATGTTTGACCCGTTTCAGTTTCAAGGAAATTCTGTTATAAAGATCAATCACTATGCAAATCAGTCTATATTTTAGTAAATAGGATTGCCACATTAGAAGTCATGTATATTCTGCTTTCTTCATTCCAGAAGAGTGGTAACAATTGACTTTCGAGGTCAGACTTCAGAGGGCTAAATATCAACATCAAAATGGATACAGTTCCTCTAAATCTGAATAAATAAACTAAGTCCGTTCAATGTCACAAGTCAAATGTTACTTCAATCTCCGTTTTGGAATGATGTGGTTATATGCATCTGACATTGGAGACCACTTGTCTTGTATTTTATTATGTTGGCTGTTAATATTTTCGTCTTCTATAATTATTACATTTATATTTCAAACAGGTATGTGAAGACTGTACCACTTGCAGCTGAGATTCTTGATGTAAGAAAGTATCAAAAGCTTGAGATGGTAAAGGAATTAAAAACTGAAAAAGAAAGATATAAATTTGAGGTAGAGATTGGGAAATCTCCACCGATATCTGAAGAAGAGCTTTATGTAGAGTTGCGGCACAAAGCGTAAGTTCTTTTTTATTATGTATATATTATTTTCTCATTTAGTAGTAACTTAGTGCTGTAAATTTGGGTCCACTTAATTATTTTGTTTAGTTTAGATTGGATGCACTCGTATGTATGTACTACTCTGGGACATGACCTCGGATAGGGATGCCGGTAGAACTAGAACTAGGGTAGACAGGTAGAGGGGCTAAGAGGCATGTGTGTGTCTGTATATATAATTCTACTATATCATCGCTAGGTGCACAATATTTCTTAGAACTCACACATTAGACACACATTATCTGTAGGCCAGTTTAAAATGTTTTTTTTTGTTTTATATGCTACTTTATAATATGCCCCCACGATGGTAGCCTAGTGGTGGGGGACATGCAACATAAAAGCGGAGGTCAGGGGTTCAAATCCCACCCCATGTTCCTTTAACTATAGTGTTACGTGATTTACTTTCTCTCATGTTGGCCGTGAGACCGATTGGTGGGGGGCTGATAATGGATCGGTTATCCATTTTTATTATAATATCTTAGTATCGTAAAGGCTTTTCGTTAAAAAATGACTCCTTTTATGCACAATATTTACGTAATACTTTTTAACAACACTTTTTCAGCCGGGGGTCTTTCTGGAAGACTCTACCTTTGGGTAGGGGTATGAGTGTCTACATCTTACCTCCCTCATACCCCGCATATCGGGGGCATTGTCTATCGTTATTGTTGATTTTCTTGTTTTGTCTAACTTGAAGGGTTTTTTAGATTTTTACCATAATGTCATACAACTTCCTAAAACTATATATGTGCCGAGTTAATATTATAATTTTCTTAAGGAATCATTTCATCATGCTTTAGTGTTATATAATCTTTTACAAGAGCAGAAGCAGCCCAATCTAGAGCAATAAAGTTGTTCTGTTTGTTTAAACAGGTTAGAATTGAGAGATGAATGGAGATTAATAAACCGTAGTGCGTTTGCTAACATATGGTCCGATATGGTATTCGGAATCTCTTTATTTGTTCTTTTATACTTCAATCAGAATCAGGTGTGTTCTCTTTACTTCTTCCTATTTTAAAGTTTACATTATTGGTAGGCCACTATAATGTGAAAAAATCATCTTTTTATTATAAATAGAGGTTCTACATGTTCGTTCCCGTATCCACCTTGTTTGACTTGTGAAAGTAAAACCATGTAACTCTTTACTCAAATTTAGGTTAGAGGTTGACAAAAAATTATTTCTATGATGTATGTTTATAGTTTCTTTGTAAATGGGTTACATTCTTAGACTGGTTACTATAGGAAAAGAAAAAAGCTGTCGAGGTCCCTTGTTTTGCAAATAACTTTAGACTTCGCGGTTAAGTTATGTTTTTGTCAACTACAAATTGACATGGTAAAAGCTTTTTTTTGAAGATTAGTAATTTCTTTTGCTTTGTGAATCCTTTTTGTAGGTAGCCTTGCTTAAATTTACGGGGTATAAGATAATAAACAATGTTTCAGACACCGGGAAGGCATTATTCATCATTCTTATTACGGATATTTTTCTTGGGTAATTCCCTTTTCTTGTTCCATCTCTGTCAACAATTGAATTTTCAGTCTCAAACTAGTTTTTTTGACTTTGAGATCAACAGATAATCATTTTGTTGTTGAATATGTAATTTGTAGGTATCATTCAGAATCGGGTTGGCAGACTTTACTAGAAATAATTGTGGAACATTATGGTTTTGATGTTGATCAGTCTGCCATTATTATTTTTGTCTGCTTGATTCCAGTGATCATCGATGCATGCGTGAAGCTTTGGGTATGTTCTCCGTTCAAAATTTGCAACAAATATCGGACAACATAAAAATCATGACCCTCTTTTGTGCATTTTGGCATCAACTAACTTTTATTCCCGTGATCTGAGTGTCACTGGAGGTGGGAAGATGGGCGGGTCTGACGGGTTGTGTAATTGGTCTAAACGGTTCTAGTAAGAGTAGGCAGTTGTTAATATGGTCAAAACAGGTTGCGGTTGGGTTAACCCGTGAACACATTTTGTTCCTTATTCCTTGAAATTTATAAATAACTAATACTTTAAGTACGGATATAAACACTATATTATGAAGTTAATTTATTCTGTAGTAGATTGATTCAAGAGGTTGCAGGTATTTAAGTACACCCGGGCCATGTTTGGCCCACTTGGCCCATTTTATTTGTAAGTAAGCGTCGAAAGTTTAGACATGTAATGTAACCCATATCAACCCATTTCTACATAAATAGGTCAAATTTCCACTTCTAAATGTCACATACTCGAGTCTCTGGAAAAAACCTTTTATTTTTGAAAACGGATATTTATTTGGCTCATATTCCATAAGTTAACGTCAATTATGTACATCGAAGATTTTTACTATAGATAACTTATTTGATCATGATTCAACTATTATTTGTCCATTGGTCTTATTCTTATCCAATGTTGAAAGTGATTTATCATGAAATGACTATCTGTGCATTTTATCTTGAAAATTTGATGAATATTTACGTATGTTTTTTTTCTCTTCCCGTTTGTTCATGGTTTAGATGTTCAAATATCTCCCAAGATTATCGCCCAAGGTATCGAATATTTTCCAGGAAATGAAGAGGCATTAGAGACAATTTTCTGGGCTTCAAGAATCAAGCTCTTGATTTAATTTCCCATTTTATATAGGGTTACAACATTGAACCATATGTACACTTTATCTTGATTTTGCCATTTTCTTATGATTTATTTGGATTTCTACACCACATACATCTTCATTATCATTTGTTGTGGCTACAAAATAAATGAAATATTCTAACACTTATTTATTCTTATAAATGTGTATATAGTCAACATATATTCAAGAAGTCATGATGTTTATATATCAATAAAAATGCTCATAGCAAAGTTGTAAGGACCGAAATCTTTAAGATGGTTTTTGTCTTTAATTATTATTGTTATTTTTTAACGGTGAATATTATATTATTTCTATTTTTATTCTTAAACTACTTCATGTTCTTTGGTCTTCACCTCAAGAGGCAAAAATCCTTAGTCGGAGGGGTAGTTTTTGTCTTTATAAAATTGGTATCGGAAGACCGCGTAATAAGAGATCAGGTTAACAACCATTGTTTCTTTTTATCGAACGGCAAATTTCATTAAAAATAGCTAACAAATTAACAAAGAATACAAAGTTTTACTTTGAGCGCCAACTGAGCCATGATAAAAAGTCTAGAGATGATTTATTTCTAATTCAAAGAAAGGATTGTCATCTAATCTCATGTAGGGCTGTCAATAAACTCGTCAACCCGAAACCCGACCCGAAAAAAGCAGGTTCGGGTCGGGTATTTTCGACCCGCCAACCTGAATGTTTTCAGGTCGGGTCCGGGTTGAGTTGTTGGGTTGTCAGGTCGACCCGTCAACCCGAATTTGATAACAATGTTGGGCTTGGGCTTGTGACTAACTGTTGGTATACAAACTGTTGGTAGTTAATTATATACAATGTTGGGCTTGGGCTTGAATGACAATTGCAGCTAGTATGATTAATCCAATAAAGTTAATTGTATACAAACTGTTGGTAGTTGTCTACCATGATTGCACACTGTTTTTCTCATTGAGTTTAGAACATGTATGTTTTATTTGCATTACTCAGGTTGACAGTCAGGTCCGGGTTGAGATTTCTGACCTGAAACTTTTAGTGGGTTGGGTCAGGGTCAGAGTTTTTAACCCGCCAACCCGACACGGATAGATTCAGGTTGACCCGATTGACAACCCTAAATTCACATTGGAGATTTTTTGTAAAAGAACTTTATCCTCAAAAATGCTACAATTGCACGCTTTCCAAATAGTCTAACAAGATGTGGAGATTATTCCTTGAATGACTTTTGCGGTTTTTTTTTTTTTTAATAATGAATTTGGAAGATTTCTTATAGCAAACAAATCTTTGGTTGAGAAGGCAATAATAGGAGAAAGATTGTTGAAACCAAATATCTTTCAAAATGATTTACTAAACACGAGGTTGTAACTTTTAAGTTATATTTCTTTTAAGGTAGATTAATGTTTGAATATACAGTGAGACATAACATGCTACATATATTTTATCTTGTCAATATTTGACTGTATAACCAACCATCAATAGATGGATTGGTATTGGGGGACTTGAAACTTTAGGATCTTGGGTTTAAATCCTGAGCAAAATGCTTCTCGGACTGGAAACAAGAGAATAACCGGGTTTAAGCTCACTTTTTTCGGCAGAGATGAAAACCGTGATTTTTGAAACACCGGATGTACGAATTTGGTACTTTACCCTTCGATTTTATTTCAATTGCAATTATACAAACTAAAAACGCCTTTGGAAGTTTATTTTCATGAACATATATCCATAAACCTTATAAGCAAAATAGTAAAAATCATCAAAAAGAAGTTACACACCTTTTTCCTACTAAATTAATTCTCATGAAATATAAATATAAATATAAATAAACTATATAAGAAAAATACCAAATAATTTCTTGGAATAGTTCGAGTCCAAGTTAGCAACCTATTTTTGTCATTTTCTTTATATATACAACAACAAATAGTTGAAAAAAGACGGTGGTAAGGTTTTTGTGAACTTGGGAAATTACGTGTGGTTTCGAGTCTTATTTTTTATATTTGTGGGGTGGATTTATGGGGTTTTAGAAAGTCCGGTTTCATCGCATAAGAATTAAAAGAAAAAAAAAGGGACTCCTGTTTCCATATTTTTTTTCCCGATATATAACTGTTTATTATACAGTAAAATAAAGAGTTGCACTGAGAAAAAAAGAGGTGGAAATAGATTTAAAAAAAAAAATTAAATAAAAGAAAGAAAGAAAGCAAAACGACAACTATAACTGTACGGACAGAGTATCATTCTTCTTTTATTCTTTCTTTGAATTCAACAAAAAACACACACACATACATATACAGATACATACATATACATACATACATTAACATATATGATATATATATATATATATACACATAGTTATTAACTACATAATATTCATAGCTCTCTAAACATCGTTACAATCTCTAATCCAAATTTTTATATCTTGATCACCTTTGTAAGTATAATAAGTTCTTTCACCTTCTGTGTTTTTTTTTTTAATTTTTTTTTTTTTTATGTTTATTGATCACTTATGCTTTAGTTTGTAAATTTATATGTATATATGTATGCAAATATTTGTGCATTAATTTGAGTGTAAAAATACTGTAGGATATGATTTTGATGTTTTTTTTTTCTAACTGTTTAAAGTCTTAGGTTCCTGTTCCATGTGGGCCAGTGTGATGTAACTATATATTTTTTTGATATATTATATGTGAATTTCATTTTTGATGTTTTATTATATGTAAGTTACATTCATCTATGAAAAAAAGATATTATGTTACTAAGAAATATTTGATTAGAGAAGTGTAAGGTGAGTTTAGTTATTTTTCTATAAAAACGTGGGACCCACACGCCTCGGCTAGTTGCTCGACCGAACAACTTCCACGGATGCACCGGCGGATAGCCTTGTGCCAATGGCAATTGTTTGGGGAAGCAACCGATGTCAACAGAGGGCCTCAACTGACGAGGCCCCATTGGCACGGGTTCTTAAAAACCCAAGGATCTATTTAGTTGTTGAAAAGTAATGGTGTTTCCTAGAAAAAAATCCTTAAAAAGTTATAAGGGAAACAAAAACCGTGTTGAAATAAGATTTTTACATACTTTTCTAACTTATAACTACATTTGATAAATTATTCTTTTATAGTTTTATACTTCAAAGATGGAACTCCTCGTGTTTTCAAACTTGAAAAATGAAAACAACTAAACGTTATTAAAATTTTTATGGTTTTTAGAGATCAAAAACCCTTATTTATTTTCTTGAAAAATGAAAATAAAAAGTTCTTTGTAACTAAACGCACCCAAAAATTTTATAGGGTGTTTGTGACTGCTTGTGTAAGTGCTAAAGTGCATATTCACTTGTTCTATTCAAATGCATACGATAAGTTTCAAGTGTTTGGGTGAAACTGTCTATCTGCCAATCTTTATAACCGGTTCGATCCCAAGGGGCAGCCGGGTTTTACCACCAGTGGGCCTTCCGGCGGGTGGGTTTTCCTCTGAACGTGGGGTTAACATGGGCGCTTAAGGGCTCCGTATGACTGGGTTAAGCCAGCTGGCAGTGGCCTTTTGCCATTGGGTCACCCCGTATGGAGTACCTAGGCATTTCCTAGGTTAGTTGGTCGTTCAAAAAAAAAAAGTAATGTAAAAGAGTTAAAATAAGATGGTGCTAGTATGATCTTGTGGTTAAATTGTATGAAAAGGGCAGCAAAATGTCTACATTTATTCAGTTGTTTCTTATAGAGGCGAAAATTCTATAATATGAGATTCTTCTCTTCATGTTTTTAGATATGTATTTTACCCACAGAAATCGGTGGTTCTTTTATGCTACTCTAGAATTAATTTGGGGAGTGATTATGATTGCAGGATTTTGTTTGTGCTAGCTTTATTCATGGTAAAAGTGTAACTAGAGTTTGTTATATCAAACGAGGAATGTTGATCGGTCCAAACATAAACCATGGCCATGATAATCATTTTCATGATGTGACGCAAAGGTTTTACCATAAGCTCGATGATGATGTGTCCATGGAAAGTTTCAATAGTTTACAAATGAGCAACAATGGAGGTTCCATTGGAGTCTCAACTGCTCACAGCAGTGTTTGTTCGAATGGCTCCAAGCATCCAATGCTAAGTCACCATGGTCCGAACCATGTTCCTGCTACATACACCTTTGACCATAGCGTTAACAATAGAGGAAGAGTTTCACAAGGGTTAAGTGATGATGTATTGGCTCAATCTCTATTACACTCTTGTTTTCCCACAAAAGGGCTTCAAGATTATGAAGAATGGATGATCGAGCTTAAAAAGCTCAACATGGGGCCTGCTTTTGCTCAAGGGACTTTCGGGAAACTTTATAAAGGTACTTATAATGGTGAAGATGTTGCTATTAAGCTTTTGGAAAGGCCAGAAGATAATGTAGATAAAGCAAACCTTTTGGAGCAACAATTTCAACAAGAAGTTATAATGCTTGCAAATTTAAAGCATCCAAATATCGTCAAATTTGTTGGTGCATGTTATAAACCGATGGTATGGTGTATTATTACTGAATATGCAAAGGGTGGTTCGGTTAGACAGTTTTTAAGCAGGCGGCGTAATAAAAGTGCAGTGCCTCTGAAAACGGCAGTCAAACAAGCTTTGGATGTAGCTAGGGGTATGGAATATGTTCATGGGTTTGGATTGATTCATAGAGATTTGAAGTCGGATAACCTTTTAATCGCTTCTGATAAATCAATCAAGATTGCTGATTTTGGTTTTGCTAGGATTGAAGTGCAGACAGAAGGGATGACACCAGAGATGGGAACCTATCGATGGATGGCTCCGTAAGTTGACCTTTTGCCATTTGATCATTCTGTCGCTTTCTGTTACAGCACCTTTTGTGATTTATTGCAAGTTTACTTATTGTTTGGGTTATAATTTCAAGTGGAAAATTGGCAGGTCGAGCGGATCGAGTAACGGTACTTTTGTACTGTTTTATAATAGGTTGGGTTGGGTATTTCTGGTACTGGTCAAATAGGATGGGTTGATTCAAATCATTTGTCCAAGATTTTACTCATTGTTTGGGTTATAATTTCAAGCGGAAAATTGGCAGGTCGAGCGGGTTGAGTAACGGGTCAGAACAAGTACTTTTGTACTGTTTTATAATAGGCTGGGTTGGGTATGTCTGGTACTGGTCAAATAGAATGGGTTGAGTCAAATCATTTGTCCAAAATTTTTAAATTTATTAATAAATTATTTGGTGTGCCACGTAGTATTAGACCTGTGCCAATGGCCTCGGTTGAACCGATGACACGCCTTCTTTGGTTGGCTCCTAGGTTTGGGTTGGTTCGGTTAAGCAACAAGATAGTGGGGTCCTTTAGTGGATATGTGTGTGTATATATATGTATGTGTAAAATTAAGTGACAAAGGAAGTGAAGAGGCGTTGTTGGTAAGGGTGTATCAGTCGGTGTGTCAATTTAGAAGTGTTGATGTGGAGCTGGCACAACTGATAAAGGGAGTGAATAGGGTATTGTTGGGAATAGTCTTACAAACATCATATTTTGTTGATAATTAAACAATTGAGATCTGGGAGGTTATATTTATCAAATAATAACACTTGGGTGACTTTCGTTGGACCCTTTGACCCATGTGTCGCGTTTCTTTTACGGGTTGAATTACATTCTCTAGTTATAATGGGGTGAGCAAAATTGTAGGGTCAAAGGGTTTGTACTTTTGGTTTCTTACCTGCAGCTGAAGCCCAACCTACTTATTTGTCTATGTGGTTTTCATATGTTATTTGCTTGTACCGGAACGTTTTTAAGTAAAGATATAAATGTAAACCTGAATAGATAGAAACGAAAATGGTTTTTGCTAACCCACTGGGCAACCCAACACATGTCCCCTGTCGACATATTCTTTGAGAAATGGCCATTTGGTCAGTCAACTTGACAATTATCCATTTTAACACTTTATCCAACCCATTCCATACCGACCCAAGTGATTATGTGATATTTGAATATTTAAAATTTGACTTTCACCTGTAGCAAATGATATATAGGAGTCCGAGTTAAAATGTGTTTCTATTGCTTGAATTTATAACAATTACTTATGATGTTGAGTCGAGTGTTTGGTGATTTCTGATTATTAATGAAAGTTGATCAATGAGCTTGAATATTTGAACCCCAAACCGATATCTTTGAGTATTCCGAATCACTTTGAAACCACTACCCTTTTTGCTTGCAAGTTGAGCTTTTCACCTTAAAAACTCGATGCTCTCGTCCTCTTGCTCTCTATTTCATGTTTTTGTGTCTGTCAACGACAATTCTATTTCCTTCACATAATATATAGACCCAACCATTTCTCGACTTGCAACTGTATATCTTGATACCAAAATTACGAAAGTTAAGATGTCACAATATTGAATAATTAGAATCGCACGTTATAATGAAATATGTTACAAGAGATGCTACTTGTTACTATAATCGCTTTTTAAGATGTTACTCTTTGACAAATTTTGATTATTTAAACAATAAACGAAACATATAAGCTTTTACAAGTAATTTTACTCCACTCTCTGATGTATTATTTGTTGCAGTGAGATGATACAGCGTCGGTCCTACACTCAAAAAGTGGATGTTTATAGCTTTGGGATCGTTTTGTGGGAACTGATCACGGGTAAGCTACCATACCAAAACCTAAAAGATGTGCAGCTAGCGTTTGCTGTTGTGAATAAAGGCCTGCGTCCAACCATCCCGGATGACTGCCTTCCCATTCTCCGTGAAATAATGACACGTTGTTGGGACGCAGACCCCAAGGTCAGACCACATTTCACTGAAGTTGTCCAAATGCTTGAAATGGCTGAAATCGAGATTATGACAACGGTCAGGAAGGCTCGGTTCAGAGGCTGGTGTGTAAGTGACCCCATGACAATTGATTGATATATCAAAAGAAAAATTGAAATCCCCAAAAGAGAGAACCAGTTTAATAAGAGATGATATGTATTAATGTATGTATGCAGTATAGTTTCTTTCTTTCATTGTTACAAGTTACAACGACAGAATAATGACATGAACTACATGTTTTATGAGATCTTTTTTTCCATGTTTCCTTTCTATACACAGCAATAATATGCATGTTTGGCAGGGTCTTTTCGGGGTTTTTTGGAAGCCTTTCGGAATACAATGTCACAGCCAAACCGAAAAATAGAAGCTACTTAAAACAAGGTTGAAAAAAAAAATCTCAATTTCCAACTCTGGCTACGAGCTCCAGCTAAAGTTACTTTGGTCATTAACACGTAACGTTGGAAAAATGAAAGAGTCGGACATGTTCCGTAATGGTTCTATATTTGTTCGAGTTCAAATGGCAAATTTCATAGTTCGGAGTCGAAACAAATTGGGATTGGTCTCCAATTGTGGTCCGGTTTAAGCATTTGATTTCCTCACTGAAGTTTCCATTTTAAGAATTTGATATACTCGACCCATTTGACCAGTTTAAACCGAAATCAATACACTTGCATATAAATGGGTTAAAAATTGATACCTGTAGAGCTGATAAATTAAAGATCGCGGTATAATCTTGCATATCATACATCAACCCAATATGGTTTCGATTGTCAAAGAATCGACAAAAAAGGGAAAATCAGGGTTACCATTTCGATTAATTTCTTTAAATGACAATGATTGTACACTTGTTTGGGTAACAACTCAATAAGCACCCTGTCATAAAACGAACCAAACTACTCAAAGTACAATAGAATCAGCATTACCATAACCACCCTATAATCACCACCCACACCCGCCACCATCTACTGCTCTAACTAACAAAGGGCCAAAGAACTAAAAGGGTTGACAAAAGTCAAAAGAAAGTTAGCGAACCACCAAAACTAAACCTTCTCATGAATGCAAAAAAAAAACCCCTGCGTTAGTAACCACTTTATTGTAACTCCTTGTGTTTGTCCAGCCGGAGGGAATCAGCAACTCTATCCGAAAGTTTGTTTATTGAATCATCATCATCGACATTGTTTTCAGTTAAAGAAGCGCGGTCTTTGTCCCTCTTATCTTGAAAAGACTTCTCCCTTTCATCATAAAATTTAAAATCATCCAAGATTGATGTATCCGCATCATGCTCCTTAAAAATTTTCAACATCGCAATACCATCTTCAAGTTTGACCTGTACAAAAAATTTATTAACTTCAAATTATTCGACACTGATGTAATGAAGTTGATTGATACTTTGAGGTGGCACTTTTGACCCATTTACTTACGAATGGGTCAAATTGGTCGGTGTTTTAACCCAAACAGGTCAACTACACATATTTAGATATTAAGAAAAGAGATCAAATGGCTAGCCCGGACTGAAAGTTGCCCAAAGTCTATTTTAAATGCATGCGACCTCCTAAATCTTACAATTCAAATATTGACATTATAATTGCGCTTATTATGTTTTTCAACAATCTCGTTAATATTAATATTAATTCTATAACAAAATGGTCAAAAAGGTTTTATGGTGAACCCACCCGACCAGCCAATCATGCCTCCTCTAATTCAGATGCTTAAGTAAATACCTCCTGCGAGTCTCGGCTATGAGTTACAGGCTTATTGTCATTGTTTCCAAGAAGTATATGGCGGAACCGAGTATTTGGAACATCTTTAATGATGTGCCACTGAACACGGAACTGGCCACTCCACCTATCTTGCTGCCAGTGATCTGAATCGTTTTCAAAATCTACAGGCCCGATCATTTCAGAAACGCCACAGAACTGTCCACTGGCATTTACCTACAAGAAATTATAGGTTTAAAATTTTCTTATTAAGCTAATATATGCAAATTGAGATTTGAGAATATACAAGAGTTAAAGGTGGAAAATTCAGCCCATTTACATTATAAGCTTTACGTATAAATGGGCCAGTTAGGGTTATGTTTTATATTTGACGTGTGAAACTGGTAAAAATAGGGACTTAAAAAGGAGACAAGTCAAATGGAACGAACAAGTTGAAAGTCGCCAAAAGTGTTTTCTAATGCATAAAACCTCCTACATCATTTTTGATACATTGCATTAGATTATTCGACAACTAATAGCTATTGTAATTGTATTTGCCACACTAATTAACTAAAACATAGTTAAAGACAAAAGTACTTCGGGAAGAACCCAACTTTACCCGTTTTCACATGTACAATAAATTACCCATTATGATCCGTTACCCAACCCCACCTTCTTGCCAGCCCTAACTAAAGTTACCGTAAGTAACATACCGAAAAGAAGAGAAAAATTCGACACGCATCTCCACCATCCTGTGCTTCTCGATAAGCAGCATCTAGTTTACGGTTTCCAAGTGGGGTGCTGGCCCACACACCATACTTGATACTTCTATGAACATTGTCTTCACTAAAAGATTTTATTACAAAGAATTTGGCTTTTTCATATGTTGTAATGAAATCTGGTTGGTTGTAAAGGTCAATATGATTTGAAGCAGGGTCAGCTGAGCTACTTCCCTTTGGCTTTAATGCCCTTGGTCCGCGGTTCCTATCACTGGTAGTAGCATGTGAGTCACTGGTTAAGCTAATTGAGTCACGATCCCTATATTTGCCTTCTTTGTCAAAGCCATAGTAACCACTTTGTGGGTAGTGTCTCGTAGACGAATACCCATACCCATGATATGGTGTCTGCTGCTGAGAAATCTTGAAATCAACAAATGAAGTAGTTAGAAGGTTAAACTGAACATCTTAAATAACCAGATAATCAGATGCAAAATTAGTCTATCAAGACAAACCGATTATTCAGTTTCAAAACGCAAATAGCATTCAATTGCCTCTAGTTTTAGGCTTATTCAGATGAATTGCATTTGTTCTTCTACATATGCCAATCACAAGACCAATAAAAAAGCTTGTTACTGCTGTGGTGAAGAGAATCAACCTGTCCAAAATTGTGCTCATATGCCCCGAGTATGCCAACTGGTGTTGACTGGTTCGACACCGAGTCACTAGGCCCATTGTAGAATCCAAGACCAGTACTCCCAGGATAATGTAGATAATAACCTGAAGCAGGGTCATAAAACACATTCTCAACACGGCCATCTTGGCTGCTGCTAGTTGGTGTTGAAAGATCAGTTGGAGAAACAGGCTGCTGGTAGTAAGATGGAGACACAGGAACTTGATGTGGTGAATAAAGTTGACCATCTATCATTATTGGAGATAAAGGACTAGCAAGCGGTGAAAATTGACCATATGTCATCTGTGGGTCATACCCGTATGCAGGTTGAATCAAAAGTGAAGAATTATCATTGTAGATCGCCTAGATCATAGCAAAAGAAGATGGATAAAAATTTAAAATCCAGTTAGACCCCATTGAAGCATGAGGGAAATGAAAAAATGTTAGTTCATTCTTATATAAAAAAATAGATTCTCACCGGTGATAGCATTTGCAAGTTATTGGTATTAACAAAATTTGAATTCTCACCCCAGTTAACCAAGCCATCACTATAACCTGATTGCATGCAAAAGATAATACTAGGTCAAGCAGAGGTAAAATGAGGCATTTCTGACCAATATACTTGTGAGTTATGAATGTGTAAATTTGCATTGTGTTTCACTGTTCAAATGCTCAAATGAAAGCAGGTCAAACGGGTCGCAGAGGTAAATTAATTTTAATTTTAATTTAGGAAAAACAAGAACAAAGAGCTCTTGTACTTAATATGACTGATTACACAATGTAATTATAAATTGTTTCTGGGTCAACCGATATTAGAAATGTCCCGTTTCAACCTGTAAAAATTAACCGCTTCAATCCATACCAGCCCAATTTTGCCGTACCAAGCCAGCCTGCCAATCTTGCCTGATTATAAGACTATCTTTTCATAAACTAACCTCCATAGTAGTAGGTTTGTTCTGGGGCGGTGTAAGTATTTGATGAGTTTACAGGGGTCTGAGATCGTCTTGCATTCCTGACTCCTGATTGGTTGTTAGCATGCCTTGCAGACCCTGCAACAGCTGCATCTGCAGAAGGATTTGGAGAAACAATCTTTTCATCTTTAGGAGGTAGTGGCTGAAAAAAAGTGTACTCGCGTTATCTAAGCTAATCCAAACATTAAGAAATCACATAAATAAAGCTTCAAAATAAACCGTTACCTTGTCTACTTGGTTATCAGCCAAAGGACCGTTACCTGTTTCAAGTATCAAATTTTCCACAAAGTCAATGATCAGCAAAGAGAGCAAGCATCTATAAACAACATTCTAAGCAAACTTGCCAAAATATTTGTGATTGGAACGTCTAAAGTCCATTCACAATAATCTAAGGAGTTTGAATGTGCATTTCAATTTAACTATTGCAATTTGTAGGATAGTCAGGTAATTTCACATTTATCTTAATAAGAAATTAAGAACATCTAATTCTAATCCCTTTTTTGTATATAATTGGCACCATTTAGTAAATAGTAACCAAAAATTCAAATGTATATTAATGCATTTAGTCCTAACAACTAGAAAACCAAATCTTGATTTCTTGAACCAAAATATAAAAACAAAAAATTTAGTTGACTCCCAAAACTAATAAGATCTGAACCCTAAACAAAATTCCATACATAACCCACATTTTTATTAAACCCCAAAATCACATTAACAAAACAAGTAAACAGAGGAAGTTTTTCTTCTTTAGGTTACCCGAGGAAGACGAGCCTGATTCAGATATTAGAATCATAACTGGGTATCCCGTGACCGTTTCCGAACCCTTTCCCAAGTCACATTAAACACACACACACACACACAAAACCCGTACCAAAATAGTCACACACACACACACAACTTCCTAAATCCTGCAAACACTTTACAGAACAAGATAAATTAGCATAAATAAAACCAAAATTCATGCAAAAAAAACACTCAAAATTTCAACTTTTTACAAAGCAAAGATCAAGAAAAACATAATAAAAAAATTTAATTAAAAAAAAAAAAAACATACCATCATGCAAAGGCAAAGTTGAAATCGCAGTAGCAGCAGAAGAATCTTGATCTTGACCATGTTGACCTAATTCTTTTTCCATGATTTCACTCAAAGTACTAATCTTTTTTCTGTTTTACAAAAAACCCACAAATTATTTTTAATAAAGATTGAAACTTTATATTCAAATCTCAATCATCACCATCACTAGTAAATAAATAACCCATTATATAAAATAAAATAAAAACAAGAACAAGAATTTTTAAAAGAATTTGAAGTCATACATAATAAATATAGATAGAAACAATATATAGCTACAATTTTTTATGTATGTAATGTAATATATATATATATGTGTGTGTGTGTAAGAAGTCAAATTATTATAGAAAAAAATTAAAAATAAAAGGGTATCTTTTTTTTATTATTATTTTATTTCCAAAATGGGAATAAAGAAATTCCAAAAAAATGTACTCGTACAAGTTTTTTGTGATCTGGGTTTTACTTTTTGGTAATTATTTTGTTTTCAATTTTTTTTTTGAAAGGTTAATTATTATAATTATAAATTTATTTAATAGTGATTTTTTTACCATGAATAAAGGCGGTTGAATTTCCATTTAAATTCAAGTGTGATCTCACGATGTGTAAAAACTGTGGGTATCTTCACTCTTGCTAATGGCGCATGTATTACACGCGTGGGTAATTTTGGTTCGTTTATTGTGAGCGTGGGGTTCATGAAAGTGAGAATAGCGTCGGTGGAGGTAAATGTTGGTTGGGGTCAGCGCTTTTGGGTAAATCGTCAAGAGATCTTTTACCTTGTCACTGTTTTTGGTAAAAATTATAAAAGGGTAAACCACTAAACCTTAGATGGTTAGCATCGAGTGGAAGTTTGTCGCGTGGAAGCTGCGGTAATGCGCATGAACACCGTCGTCGTGGATTAAGGACGCGGCGTGGGGAAGGAATGCGTGGTCGTTCCACGCGAAAGTTTGTTGCGGTGTGTGTGACCTTTGTGGTATGTTTGCAGGTTAACGGCTAGTTGCTTGGTATTTTTTTTTATTTTTTATTTACTTGAAACGGCTAGTAACATATATGATATATATATATATATATATATATATATATATATACAAACAAAATATATAAGTTTACAAAATACAAACACTATTAGAGATCTGAAAATATACAAACACATTACCAAACATCAAACGCGAGATATGCGAGAAATGCGATTGGCCGTGTAGTTTGTAGAATTTTTATGTTTTTTAAGTTTTAAGTATTATTATGTAATGTTTTTAAAATTATTATGTAATGTTTAAGTTTTAATATAATTTTAAGTTTTTAAATAAAATGAAAATTGTAGTGAGTGAAGTGTTGCCAATGAAATAAATGGATTATGGTATGAGTGAGGGATAGCTAAGGTGGCATAAGAGGATTGGTTGAGAGTGAGTGGTGGAAAAAAAAATGGATTAACCATTGCCAACCCTCTTACATATTACACCAACCAAGGCAACTTAATTATGATCTAGTTATTATATGAGTGCTATTAGGGACTAACCCATTTTCTAATACTAGATGAATGCCCGCACAATGCGGCGGCAGAGGTGGTAATGGCGGTGTGGTGGTGGCGGCGAGAGGTGGTGGTGGCAACGGGTCTTTTGTTTAGACGAATCACCAAAATACATCTGTGCCTAAGCATCCAAACAATCATACATCCAACACACTCATACACACACAATACACATAATCTCAAATACAACGACAATTACCGATTGGATGTTTAGACGGCCATACACCAATCTTCTATGAGCGAACACACAGCCTACCCATACAGTTAAACACACAGAATGGTCATCTATGGGATGTACACACAGCCTACCCATACCGATGAACACACAGACTGGTCGTCTATGGGATGTACACACAACCTGCCCATACAGACGAACACACAGACTGCCATACAGGCGAACACACAGAATGACAGTGCCGGGGGAATCATCATGGCACTTACTAAAGTGGTTCTACACAATGAAATATATTGTACAATAAAAACTATCGACATGGTAGAGTACACTTTCCACCCCTAGAACACACAGAAAATAGAGGCTACGAAACTCACCTAACGATCGACAAATAACGCAAATATCACTGTACCGCTGTATCAACGTCCTCACGAGCCGAACCCTATCATACGCGCAATACGCTAAACCAAGGAGTTCGATAGTTAGTTTCTCGAGATAATAATCACCCTAGTCTACTAGAAATGCCATTAACTTCTTTTGTTTACGCGTTTAATCATGTTTACGACTTGATAGCTTGTCTCATTAAATTATGACGTAATGATTTAAAACGCTTCATTTTCGATTTCCGGATAACGTTTCGGTCCTAGCTCCGAGTTCACGTTACTAGCTTCGCGCTAAATTAAATGTATCAACTTGTTTCCTTGAATAATTTCAAATTCAACCTTACATTAATCAGTCATAAACTTAAACTTTGACCAACTCAAAACTTAAACCAAAACTTGCCTTGACCAGGTCAACTCGGCCTAGTCAACTCGACCAAGTCAACTCGACTAAGTCAACTCGACCTACACAAGACACGAGCTCGACTTCATCCCAATTTCGTTTAAAACCTAGGCTAGATCTTGTTTTAGCTAAGGTTGGACATTAACTTAATGTTTATTTTCTTTAAGTCGACCTTAACTAGCAAAATACTTGAACTTGGACTTGATCAAGCACCCAGGCTCGACCCCACTCGAGACACGAGCTCGACCATATTCTTACTCGAGCTGGACCTAGCTCTACTCGAGTTATAAACTCGAGCTACTCGAGCCACAAGCTCGAGTCAACCTGCAACTCATCTTCTTCTCTGACTTTTCGATCAAAAACCAACGATTTGAAGCCCATGGTCTGATTTTTATCTATACTAAGGCTTGTTTATAATGGTATGGTTGACGATTGTAATGATGTTATGATTCCTCGATTGTTGATTATTTTGCTTGTACATATAGTACACTAGACTTGGTAGGATTGCCATGTCACGTGCATGTTAAGTGCCCTAAAAGTTGTTGTTGTTGTTGATAATACTTGATTATAATTTTCGTTGAAAGTGTTAAGCTTAACACATGCTAGCCTGGGATAGTATGCTATCGTCAATGTCGTTTGGGGTAATCATGATAACCCCCCTACGACTCAGTCTGTAGTTGGGGTTTGCCGGATGGCTGGCCTGGCCATTTTTGTCGATGACGGCTTACCCGTGGATTGGTTATGCCATCCGTAACGATGCCGATGGATCACCGAAAGGTCTACCCATCATGTTCGATGTGAGGCTCCCTAAAGGTCAATTGACCGCCTTCACACAATTTATATTGTCGATAACAAGTGACATAAGTTACTTGGCTTTGTTATGGCATAACCTGATGTTGATTTGTTGAGATGCTTATTGTCGTTTACTGAGATTGCTAGGCATATATAGGGATACGATATTCCTATTGCTTATTGTCATTGATATTGTTTGTTGCTTGACATACGTATGATAGTTTGAAAAAAGGTTTGAACTAGCAACTGTTTTATACAACCCATGACGTTATCTTACCCGGCATTTAATGCTGACACTTGTTTGTTGAAATGTTGTGTTTCCTCAGGTTGGACGTTGGTGCTTGCTTTAGTGTGAGGTTGGGTAGTTGAAAGGCTAGACGTTGATTGATGAAGACTTATTTATAGCCTTTAGTTTGCCTCACTCTTTTAGACATTATTTATTATGTTGGATATTCCTTATTGTTGGTTTGTTGCTTTGACTATGAATTTCTTTTATTACTGTTGTGATGCTATTAAGTAACACCAAACGTTTAATGACCTTTCCGCTATGAAATGCTTAAGTTTTAATTGGGACGTTTTTCCGCATTAATGTTTTTTTATTTTTAAAAATTTTGAAAATCCATATTTTATAAAGTTGGGTGTTACACTATAACATGACATGCGTGCATATATATGATCGACAAGTATGAATGTGTGT
>JAOXNX010000028.1:5117924-5129905 GCA_028566075.1 Solidago caesia
GTAGAGGGAATCATTTCTTGGCTTCTAGAGCTAGGATGTGCAGTCATAGATGCAACTAGTGCAGAGCTTGAACTCGTGTGACCATATGCATCACCCATAGCTATAAGTTTCTCAGCCTCTGAACATTCATGGTTATGAAGTAAACCATAAAGTCCAGCTAGATCTAATTCCTTATAAATGGCACTTAATTTGACTGTAGACACATAGTTATTCCACTTGGGAGGAAGAGAGTCAAGAAACTTGCTCTTTAAAACATCATTTGCTTTAACTATTCCAACAGTAATTAAGTCATTTACCAAAATAATGAATCGGGTATGTGTGTCAGTTAATGATTCATTTTTGAGGGCAAAGAATCTTTCATACTTTCTGGTCAAAGTTGTTATTGTTGACTCCATAGAAGTAGAAGATCCCTCAAACATAACTGTCAACGTTTCCCACATCTTCTTTGTAGTTGGACAAAGTTTGATAGAATGGTAAATGTCCTTAGGCACAGCTTGGACAATAAAATTTCTTGCTTTAACAACCAAGTTTGACAACCTTCTATCCTCATCTAACCAGTCTGCCTTGTTTTTGACAATTGTTCTTACTTCAGCTGGAATGGTCGGTTGTCCCTCTCTCATAGTAGCATCAATTACTACAGTGCTAGTAGGAATATGAGGACCGTCAGCAAGAATGTCAGGCATATTGTTATCAATAGATTCAAGAAACAAGGGCATTCTACCTTTCCACCCACTGAAATCATCTTTGTCAAACATGGGTGGTCTAGTAGAAGAACCATTATCAATATTATAAGGCATACTAACTTTACAAACAAAATAACTAGGATCTAGTCAAGTTAATTCTTAACCACCGCTCTGATACCACTTGTTAGGTCAAAGAATGTCAATATACCAAAGTATACTGCACAGATTAGTTGTAGAGGGTGGGTGAATACAACTTTCCAAAATCTTAGAAATATATTTAAGCTACTTTTGTAAATCTTTTTGAACAATAAATAAACTAAACAGAATCTCAAGATTTACCAAAATTATTGTAAAGAAAGTAATGAACACAAAGCAACAAAGCAGGTAAAGTAAACTTCAACACGAGATGTAATTTTCAAAGTAATTCTTTATTAAGAATAAATCTCTACAAAGAATTAAAGGGTTGTTGCGGACAAGATATCCTACAATATCTAAGCAGCCCAGTTGAATGGAAAAATTACAATCAATAAGTTTCTACGAGATACAGCCTAAGCTGATCTGTGTATTATAGCCCAAGTTGATAACACTAGCAGAAAACTTGTGTGAAGATATTCTCTCAGATAGTTCCCCCACTATGCTTCAATGGAATGGGGTATTTATAGGTGAATACCCGACCTTCTATTGATATCCACTTTCCACGTGTTCTTCTTCTATTGGCAGATCGTGAAGGAATCTCTGATAGTGACATTGTACTCCTAGGGACCACAACTGTCACCACTATTCTAAAGTAGCCAATAAGAGTGTGGACAGCGCATAGATGGTACGACCACCAACCCTGAGGTGACCTGTGATGTACCTCGTACAACTTTCAGTCTTATCTTCTTTCCCAGGGTTTATTCTTCACATAATTGCAGACACAAATTGAGACATTTGTTAGATCTCAATCTGCCCAAATATTCTTCCAAGCTGACTGTAAGCTCAAGTTGTCTTCCACACACTACTTGATCTTCTATCTTCAATCTTCATCTTCGACTTGATTGAATGCTATTGACATGTTGATGCAGCTTGGCATAAATACAGACTTCCATAAGATATTCTTTGTATAGTATGAAGTGTGATCTGAGTCAGATCAAAGATCTCAAGCTGACTCAGATCAGATTACATGAACTCAAAAGATTACTAAGTGTTTCCTATCATATTGTCATCATCAAATCTATACATTACATTAGGACTCAACAATCTCCCCCTATTTGATGATGACAAAACCTAATAACACTTTCTAGCATTACAGATTACAAAGGAATAAAGAAATATAAACAATGAACATCCTAAGTGACCTTTTGAATCTTTTGGGTTCTTTTCAAACTGTTTAAGCTAAGATTGATCATCAAGGAATACTTAAACAAGGTTAAATATAAACAAAGACAGAATGTATATACAAATCAACAAGTGTTTGTTACAGATTAAGAAAAATTAAATGGGACAGATTGATAATACCACTAGGACTCTTCTATCAGATCTACAACTTCTTGTTTCACTTCAAAGGTTGGAGCAGCAGAGACATCAAGCTTTCTTCTATTTCCTTCTCTAATCACAAAGCTTTCATATACCTTGCTCAGATCTTTGACGGCCATACAGAACTTGTACAGAGTGTACAGATGCATACACTAGATCAGCCACTTTACAATCAGATGGAAACCTTCACTAGAAATAGATCGAGAAGATAATGAGTTAGATAAAGGACTCGACTCGCACCAATTTTTGAACCATGTTGAAGCCGTAAATCCCTTTCAAATCCTATACCAAAGAAATTCCCGAATTATAGGCGTTATCTGAAGGATCTTCGCCACCTCCAAGTCATATTGCCCTAGTAAGGTAATTCCCAAAAATTTCGATCCTTAAGTTTATACATATGGATCCATTGAACCCATAGAGACTCTTTTCACGCTAAGAGATTCCATATATGAACAGTCAACAGGGCTACATTAAACTCATGCAGTCTACGAATACCTAACCTTCCTTCTGTTTTTGGGACGCACACAACCTCCCAAGCAACTTTTTATTTACCTCTCTGTAAGCTTCCTTGAGACCAAAGAAAGCCTCTCATAATCTACTCAATCTCATGTATAACTCCTGTAGGAAGCATAAACATAGTACCCCAATATACATGCATGGAAGACAGAACATCCATCTTAATGCTAAAGTGGCTGATCTAGTATGCTTTTATTATTACTGTTTAAAACTTCATTAATTAATTTTCCTTCTAGGCAAACTCTTGTATACCAATGGTTGAGGCATATTTATATTTTCTTAGTTTAATTAGTATAATTCGTGACAACCCCAAATGCTTAGAATTATAATAGTCTCCTTAGAGGCTTCACTATACCAGACTAGTCCTTCACAAAGACTATTAGTCCCTGTCAATGCCACATCAGACAAGGACTAATCAAAGACTAATCCCCTAAAATATCCCCAATGCAAGGAATAGTCTAGGACTCACCTTTTATTTAATTTTACACTTTTAAATATACAAATTTATATAAACTTAAAATTAATAAAAATAAATTAAATATTATATTAACTGTTCGGGGTCAAGTTTTAGCTAAGGATCTTGACTTAAGAGGATCCTAGACTATACTATTACTAACGTGCTAAAAATGACTTTTTGGCTCCGAAGGATATTTTTCTGTTACAGGATCTTGAATTAATCAACTATATTGAAGATTAACATCAAAGTCACGAGGAAATATCAACATTTGTGCTATAACGGATACAACAAAGGACAAAGTCAAGAAGAACGAAGTCAAAGCTACAATATCGGATTCAACATGGACTCAAGTAACGCTCAACACACATTCAAAGTAGCTCAACGTTCGAAATACCAAGTCCATGCACGTTCTACAACAAGCTCGGAAGATCCCGGATATCTCGGAATATTAGTTTAACGCTCCTAGCTAGTTTTACACTATAAATAACGAGGCTTTGATCGAGCATAGGACACATTCTATCTGCATATACAACACACTCACTCACTATTCTCTTCTCATCTATCATTTCTAAAGCTTTTTACTATCTTTTTACACTTAGCTCTCGATCAAAAGTGCCCTTTAGCTTGTAATATCTTTCATTTCATTAATAAAATTAAGGCAGGAATGATTGTTTCCTCCCAGGGTTTTTATGCCGGTGAACCTGCAAAGGATCAAGGGCTTTTCCTCGTCAACAAATCCTTGTGTCAATATTTTTAGTATTATCTTTATTTTCAAAGCTTAATATCTTGATTTACATACGTAAATCTTGAATATCTTTACACAAATCTTGATTTCAATATTTTATTTGCAACTAAATTGTCTTTTAAAACTTCATTTAGTCTTTTACATTGATTTTATACTCGTACTATTTCAATATCTTGAAAGCAATTAACACCTAACCCTACGAACGAAAGTATTGTTCACTTAATTTTCTCGAGTCTTCTTAGTTGATTATCTTGAGTAATTTTTGCCCAAAACACTTATAAGGAAGCCTTCGTTCTCCTTCCCAACCGATGTGGGATGTTACACGAGGTCCTTGCTAGATACAACCTGATCAGTACAACAACAACAACATAACTCAATCCCTGCATAAGCGGGGTATAGAGAGGTGAGGTGTAGACAGTCTTATTTCTATCCAAAGGTAAAGAGATTGCTTCCATAAGGACCTCCGGCCAACCTGGAATCGAGATCAATGATAGTTGATATCACGAACTTCCAAAAGAATCTTAACTCGCCAGAGAAATAGGAACAAAGGGTTTACATATCAGCAAGGCACATACAAGCCCCCAACATAATTCGTCAAGAATTGACTGCAAACAACAAAAGGGAAAAGACTAGGATCAGTAGCTCCACTAACAAAAGCATCCTCGATCCTTTTTTGATTCAACTTAGATAACTCAATGCTTCTTCTGTAATCACTTCCCCGGGTATAGGTAGCGGGATTCCTGGTGGATATGGACATAATAACTCCACACTAACTTTCTTTATACTTTCTATAAAACTCACGTACGTTTTACTAGCAAAGAAGGCTTCTCGAGGGCTCAATAGATATCATACCCATATATAGTAACAGGATTTGCTGAAGGGGTGCGAATTTCGTTCTTGGTTCGGCGAACCGATTCGCGGTTCATTCACGAATTGGGTTCGTTTTTGTTCGCGAATCAAAAAAAAAAATGCGAACTGGTAGAGGGTGGTTCGGTGAACCCAAATGGGTGTGGTTCAGGGAACTGGACCAAAAAAATCGTGTTTTGAAAGAATTGGGTTTCGGCGAATTGTGATTGGGTACAGTGATTTTTGTTTTAACTTTTAAAAAATTAAATATCAAGTTTATTTACTTCATGATTATTTACTTCTTTAACAACTCAAAACAAATATATATAAACATCACAAAAAAACATCACAGTTCTTTACTTCTTTAACAAAAGAACAATATAAAAAAAATCAGTTCTTTCACCTTTCTTTTCCATAAGTTTAAAGATTTGTAATTTGGTTTTTGAAGTATTGAAAATGTTTGGACTTTGGAGTATTCAATATTCGAATCTATTAGTGTATTTTAAATTCGGGTTAACCGAACCGAAGCGAACCAAAATGAGCCTAACCTCCCTGAACCGGATTCGTGGGACCCCTTGAATCGCGATCCCGAATCGCGAACCTGAACCGGAGCGAACCGCGAATCAGGTTACCAAATAGGTTTTACATGTTTTTATTTTGATCCAAAATACCACCACTTTTCCAAAAAATTCGCCAATTTAAGTTTGAAGGTGTATAAAACAAAACTTTTAACACGATTATTACAATTGTATGCATTGAAAATGCACTTAAGACGAACTTTAACAGCCAGTACCACAGACAGTTCTACTTGTTTCACGTACCAATATCCTTTTTAGCTAATTTTTTATTTTATTTTACGAGTTTAATTAACCCGTTATTGATAAAAAAAAATTACTAAAATCATAACAGAACAGGTCCTCCAAGAAAAGTACAAACCCCACCATAACTCATGAAGGATTAACTGCAAACAACAATGGAGGAAAGACCGGGATCAGCAGCTCCGCTAACATAACCACCATTCTGTCTTACTTCAACCACATAACTTAATGCTTCTTCTGTAATCACTTCCCCGGGTATAAGTAGCGGGATTCCTGGTGGATATGGACATATTAACTCCCCACAAACTTTCCCGATACTATCTTTACAGCTCACGCTCGTTTTACTAGCAAAGAAAGCGTCTCGAGGGCTCAATGTCATACCATTAGCAGTATTGGTTCCAAGAAAAGCCTTTATATGTACATCATTTGATCCTTTGGCATTTACACGAGTTAATGAGTTGTATGTTTCTGATATATGTTTTAACCCGGTCACAAGCGTCATAACATCATCGGTAGTGGTACCTAGATTTAGTACATACGTGAGAGAACGTGTACCTAAGAGTTCTGCAACCACTCCCTTTTTATATAAGATTCGATTAGCTTCAAAACCAGAAATACCAAGCTTCCACACCCCTACTGTAATTCGTAAAGGATCATTAGAGTTTAGCACCGTAACTCCCGGAATCTTTTCTAAAAGAGTTTTTGCTTCCACGGCTATTTCAATTGCTTTATTGAAGATGGTTTTTGGGTGATCGCTTAATTGAGCCCTTGCAGCATCTAAAGAAGCTAAAAGTAGATAACTTGGACTGGTGCTTTGAAGGCTTTGTAGGCATTGACATAGTCGTTCTCTATCCACAAGCTTTCCTGACATGTGTAGCATGGATGACTGTGTGAGAGAGCATAATACCTTGTGGGTTGACTGTATGGAAATGTCAGCCCCTTGACTAAGAGCTGACCGCGGCAATCTTTCGTGGAATCCTAAGTGTGCACCATGAGCCTCATCCACAATGATGGGAATTTTGTGAGAATGACATAGCGAGGAAATCTGTTCAAGATTGCTGCAAACACCATGATAAGTAGGAGATGTGATGAGAACTGCTGATGCTTTTCGACCTTGAGTAGCCAGTTCTTTGATTGCTTTCTCCACCTGCCAGGCAACATAAATCGTGTTCAGAAATCAGAAGGTTATTCACCACTCGCCTTATTTTACAATGTACGTTTTAGCGTAATTGTTTTGCCTTAAGGTTTTAGGTCTATCACTTTACTCAAATGCATTCTTACCTGTGAAGGAGTGACGCCACCAGCAAGGTCCCAATCACAATCATATTCTGGATTGATATACTTTGGTATTGCTCCAGACAATACCATAGAATAAAACGTTGAAATGTGAGCGTTTCGTGGCAGAATTAAGGTATCCCCTGGTGAACAAGTAGCCATAATTGAAGCTTGGATCCCACATGTTGTCCCTCCAACTAGGAACCATGTCTCAGTAGCTCCAAACAATTCAGCTGCGAGCTTTTGTGCATCCCAAATAGGGCCCTCGGTTTCAAATAGTTTCCCGATCTCTGGATGTGCAGACAAGTCATTAAGGAAAGGTTGTACTCCAATCACATCAGACAACAAAGATGGTGCTGCCCGACCCCTGTTATGTCCAGGGAATTGAAAAGTGACAAAACTTTGATCGGCTAAAGCCTTTAATGTACTAATCGTTGGTGGGTATTTTTGTTGCTTTGAATCCTGAGAATCGGAGATCGTCATCGTATCTATGACAGGTTTTTCGTTGTTTAGAATCCCTATCTTCTCACGGGTCGTCACTGCCATTCCATGATTTTTTCCTACAAAATGATGCACATTCCATGATTTTGTAAAAAGATCATGTTTCAAAGTAGCCCATCAGGCGCAGAGCCACGGGGTTCTCACAGAGGTCACAAATATATATACGACTTCAGACGAAACAAAATTAATATAACTATAGAAAGTTATACTAAATAATCATATCGTCATCCAACGTCTTCATTGGTGTAATATTTAGCTGTTAAAAAAAAACATGACCAACATCTTCGTTACATGTAATAGGAGCGTTTCTTAATTCTTGGCTCGATAGTAACTACGGACACGTTTCTTTTTACGGAATTGGTGGTCTATCAGTCAACTAATTAACCATAACGCCAATGAGCTTTAGCTCAATTAGCATGGAGAAATGAAGAGATGGATTTGAGACCGTCTTGAGTTCAAATTCGATCCAAGACAGGTTTTATCGTAATGGGCCTTAGGGTGGCGGGTTTCCCATAACTGGTGGGCTTTGACTATCCAACGTTGTCTGTTGTTTGTGGGCATACGAGGTGTCTTTCGTCATTGGGTCAACCCGGATAGCCGGCATAAATTTATATATTCACAAGTGGTGAGCTGTTTTTTTAGTTATACTTATTAACCTGCTAGAGATATACATAACATAGTTTAGTGAGACCAAATTTTCCACGTGCCTCACATTGATAACTAACTTCGTCTACATTTCAACCAAAAGAAAGGAAAAAGGGATTAGTTTCTGGGAACTAACTATGGCCAAATGATCATAGTAGGAAAGAACAAAGATCTTGTGCATTTAAGGAAGAAACTTTGTAAAAATGTTCAAATCATGTAAAAGTGTATACGTGGCAACCATATGAGCTGCCACATGCAAGTTTTTGATTGGTCGGTCACATGATTTAAACATTTTTACAAAGTTTCTTTCTTAAATGCACAAGATCTTTGTTCTTTTCTACTATGACCATTTGGCCATAGTTAGTTACGTTCTCACAAACTAATCTCTTTTATAAATAAAAATGATAGAGTATGCATAATAGGGTCAAATGTTTGTATGAAATGGTGTTAAGAGGGAAATGTCAGCATAATTTGCTTCAAAAGAAGGCTCAACTTAGCTTCTAAACCTTAAAAATCTCTCAAATTTCAAATTTTATATGTCACCCAAATCACCTTTGGGGAACTAAGGCTTCCATTTATTAGGCCTAAACTTTTACCAACAATGCATTAGCACCCACAAAGAAACATTCAATGCACACATATGTACACAAGTAATTGGGAGAGTGAAGAATACCTGGTTTGCTTGAGAGTTTGAAAGGAGTAACACACAAAGAATTAGTGATTTAACTTTGTAAATAATTTCAAGATTTAAATTAATGATAATGGGTATGAAAATAGGTTGAATCTTTTTGGCCTGCATAACTGGAGCCACTGTCTATGTTTCTAAACATATGGGTTTTAGTTTTAGAGACCTTTGAATCTACTCCTCCTCCTAGCACTACAAGACAACTATGGTTTTTGATACCGTACCATACATAACTAGTTGGTATCGAAACCGGTTATCATCAAAAGTAGGAACGGAATTACCGAAGTTCTGGTTTCGGTACCGGTATTTTCGGTACCAAAACCGCATAGAACCGGTTCGCATGGAAGTATATTTTAGTATAAAAAAAAAAAAAAAGATAGCTATGCATCAACGTCACGTTTCAGTGTTTTCAAAGTCAAGCGATGAGTAACTTGTTATGTTACTTATTTTTATCAAACTCAATGTAGCTTATAAACCATATTTTATTTAGTGTATATTCAAGTTTAATTAAGACATATGAACATCTTGTTTTACCTTTATTGTGAGGTTATGTATATACAAATTTATTACATATTCCACATCAAACTTAATATACATGTTAACCACGTTTTATCAATCATCAGTAAATTTAATATATATATATATATAATGTCGAATGCTACCAAAGATGTAGAAAAAATAACTTACTTGAGTTGAATGTGTTGGTGATGATGATGAATCCATGAGTTTTTAATATTTAGTTGTTTTAGGTTTTGATTGTTGCTATCAAGAGAATAAGGTTTTTTTTTTTTTTTTTTTCATGATTATTTCTCTCAGAAATTTCAAAAGTTCGAGGGCCTCTCATTTTCACTATGTGGGATCAGTTTCAAGCAACTTTCTGTTACTCAAGCTATCAACCTGGAAAAACCTTTTTCGATGGAGGAAATAAAGAAGCCGTTTGGAGGTGTGGTGGAGACAAAGCTCCGGGTCCCGATGGGTTCTCTTTCGCTTTCATTAAAAGATTTTGGGACGTGGTGGGAAAGGATATATTTCAAATGATGGGCGATCTTTATTGCAACGATTGCATTCCATCTGAATGTAACTCGTCTTTCATTACGCTTATCCCTAAGGTGAATAACCCCATTTTGCTCGCTGATTTTTGGCCTATTAGCCTCATAGGAGTTCAATACAAAATTATCGCCAAGATTTTGGCAAACCGGCGCGCCTTGGTCATTGATTCTGTTATTAGCCCGGAGCAAACGGCTTTCATCAAAGGTCGTCAAATCTTTGACGGTCCACTTCTTGTGAACGAGATCATTGATTTGTACAAAAGGCGGAGAAAAAAACTGATGTTATTAAAGATCAATTTTGCTAAAGCTTACGACTCCATTTCTTGGGATTATCTTTTCACGGTGCTAGGTGCAATGGGGTTTGGGAATAAATGGATTGCTTGGATAAGAACGTGTTTGATGTCTGCTAGATCGTCGGTTTTGGTTAATGGCAGTCCTACTGAGGAATTTCCGATTCAGAGAGGCCTTAGACAAGGCGATCCCATGGAACCTTTTCTGTTTATCATTGCTATGGAAGGCCTTCACCTTGCAATCGATAAGTTGTTACGTGATTCCTTGTTTAATGGTGTTAAGATTAACAATATTGTGGTTTCCCATCTTTTTTATGCAGATGACGTGATGATTGTTGGGGATTGGTCTCACCGAAACCTTGACACTATTGCTAAAGCTCTTAAATTTTTTCATTGTGTGTCCGGCCTTAAGATCAACTTCGACAAGTCGTCCATCATTGGGGTTAAGGCTAATGAGGCGGAGGCCCTTGCTGTGGCCAATAAGGTGGGATGTAGAATGGAGAAATTGCCTTTCAAATATTTAGGCATCCCGATTGGTGCTAGAAGCGGTAATATTTTTACTTGGGACCCCGTGATCAACAAATTCAAGAAAAGGCTTGCAAATTATATTGGATGGCTAATATGTTGTCTATTGGAGGTAGAGCCACTTTGATTTCCTCTGTACTTAGCTCGTTGGGTATTTATTACTTTTCTATTTTCCGGGTTCCTAAGGTTGTGCTCAATAAATTGGAATCTATTCGTTCTGGGTTCTTTTGGGGTGGGACACCGGACAAGAAAAGATGGCTTGGAGCCTTGGATTAAATGGAGCGATGTTACGGCTGCAAAGGAGGATGGCGGTGTTGGGTTTGGTAGTTTGGAGGCAATGAACTTGGCACTTCTTTATAAATGGAGGTGGCGTGCTCTAGCCGCGAATTCTTCTCTTTGGAGTCAGGTTGTCTCGGCTATTCATAGGGATAGATGTTTTGTTGATAACACTGCTAAACCTCTTAGTTTGTGGTCCAAAATTGTAAAGTCAGTTACCTATACTCATTCAATGCTCTCGGTTCCAAACGATTTGATATATAAAAAAGTTGGCAACGGAAGGCATACTAGATTTTGGAAAGACGTTTGGGTTGGCAACAATCTCTTGACCATTCGTTCCCACGCCTCTATGCTCTTGAAACAAATAAGAACGCTTGGGTCAGTGATAGATGGTGCATGTCGAGGTGGGTTTGGCTGTGGAGGAGACAGATTCGCTCAGGTCACGAGAGCGAGTCCTTGCAGAAACTTATTGACATTCTTCCTATGTTGATCGATGCCAATGCAGAGGATAAATGGATTTGCAAGCTACTTGATAAACCGGCCTTCTCTGTTGCTCAACTCAGAGGAAGCATTGATCATTCTCGTGGCTCATTGTCTCCATGTTACAACATCAGATGGAATAGTTTGATTCCCAAAAAAATCAACAAATTTGTTTGGAGACTTATTCGAAACGGGCTTCCCACAAATGTTAATCTCTTCGCTAGAGGGATTGACATTTCCATTGTTAGTTGTCATGTTTGCAAGAATGGGATCGAGACAATTAGACATTTATTCAGGAATTGTTTTATGGTTAAAGAAACTCGAAATATGCTTAGAGAATGGGTGAGAATTGATATTCCGGTGTTAATTCCGATGGAACTTTTGATTTGGTGCGATACAAATCGGAGTATTTGCAAGAAGGATGTTTTCAAAGCTATTCTTTTTATATGGTGGTGGCACATCTGGAAAGCGAGGAACAATAGACTTCATAACGGTATAACTGAGAGTTGCACGGATTTGTTCAATTCCGTTGTGGCATTGTCTTATTCTTGGTTTGCTAGCAGAGGCCGTGACTTTTATTCGACTTGGGACATGTGGAATCTTAATCCGGGGGTTGCCCATGGTGGATGATCGTCGCTTGCTTGGGGCTGTGTTTTGGTGTCTTTTTGGTGTGTT
>JAOXNX010000028.1:5134157-5159050 GCA_028566075.1 Solidago caesia
AGAGAGAAAATGAGAAAGAAATGTGTGGCTGAGATTTGTTCTTTTGGTCTTTTTAAAATGGGTGTTCTCAATCTAACTTTTCCTTTTATATATATATATATATATATATAATAAAAATAAATAAATAAAGTTACGAAATGATGAAGTCAGTTTAAAAATGCCCGTAGAAATGATAAAAGGAGGGTCCCTTACACATACACACCCCTTTTCTATATCGTAATTGAACCACCATCCAATTCTCCGACAAATTCTTTTTCCAGCCATGTCAGCCACCACCGAAACATCCGTCACAAGCCACCCAGATGTTACTGTAACTCCGGTGGCAAGTGGGTCAATTTGGCAAGAAATTGACCTCTCTGAAAGGTTATAAAAACTTTCAATTTCCTAATTCTTTTTCATTTATTTATTTATTTAATAAATTTATTTACTATTGTTATTCAAGATTAAACTGTACTTTAAACTACAATCATTAGTTAGTAATTATTGCATTGTCAACAAAACACATATTGACTTTTTGAGGTAGTATTGATCATTTTGTTTTAACATTTTTTTGGGGTTAAATAGGTTGTTTAGCTCGTAAGCGGTTAAAAATGAGCTTATCGGGTTTTTCTTAAGTGTCGATAAGGTTATGAAATAGGGGAAATTATTCGAGAATGTATTGAACTCTTTACTTGCTACTATTTTATGTATCTGACCTCATATAATGTGTAAACCAGTAAGCAGTGGCGGATCTTGACCCATTTAGTAGGAGGGGCCAAAAGTCACCGGACCCAGAAATAACACTAAGAAAAATAATCAGGGAAACCGAAAGTCACGAGCACCCATAAATAACACTAAGAAAAAAATATTTTTAAACGAATTACGGATAAAACTACACTACTGAGCGAAAAAACGGGGGCCCCCTCGGGCCCCTTAAAAGATCCGCCCTTGCCGGTAAGGTGACGCATATTATGCTAACGTGGGAGATGGCGTGGTAGTGTATGTGTCACGTCATTAAATAAACTGGTGATCGAATGAAAGGGTCGTAGGATACATACAATATCGACATATGGATGTTTAGTGGGTGTCTCTTTTAGCTTGTTTGCGAAAGGAAGAGCCATTTCATAGTTGGCCAAGTGGTTGGAGAAGTGAAAGTCTCGTATGAGGCCAGGGTTCGTAACTTAACTTCCCTGGGTAAACATCTTGTGATGGCCTGGGAATAGTCTAGGAAACAGCCATGTGAATACCGGTTAGGCCACGTACATAAGAGCAAAATGCTCGACTTTCCCTAGGTAGTCTGAATAGGGATCCTCTCCGTTTACATACAATGGTAGAAGCTGTAAAGCTCAACACATTCCATATGCTAAGCCAAACACCCCTTATTATTATTAGTATTATAGGAGATGTTATATTTGAAAAGATTAAGCCTTGTATTACACAAAAGAACATATTTTTACCAACATACCTTATTTAATGATGTGAGTTTAGGGATGCAAAATTTTAAACTCTTTTACAATAAATGTGTAGCTATCTAGTTTCTTCTATGTTTGAAGAAGCATCATCAACAGCTTCTCGTGTTCTGAGACGTTTACGTGACGAAGAAGGAGTTGTACAAGATATTGAACTCAATGACATGTTGGAGTCAGCTGGGATGGTGTTTGTGCAGTCCTTGAAGGAACTTGGGAGGTATTCACTAATTTCATTGTTGTACACCTTCTTACTAGCTCGATGTTGGGATTATACCTGTTGCTGCTGAGTTATTGATGGCCGGGTTGGTAATGGGTCAACCTGAGTAACTTTTGGGTATAGCTCAGGATGGGTTGGGTGGGCTTGAACCTTAACGGTTTATTGACTATTTGCTAAAAATGTTTTATAATAATAGTTAATTCGTTAAGTAAGATCACAAAAACAAAATTAGTACAACAAACCATTTAGGAGAGTGGCTTCTTATTTGACCATCTAGAATGACTATATGACTCATTTGATCCAGTCGACTTATTTGAGCCATTCCCCTTGTAGGTTAATTTTTTGATTTTACCAGTTAGAGATAAAACACAACCCAATTCTTATGAATGCATGGAGATTGCAGATCCAGTTCTCAATGTCTTTATTTCACATGAGTAAATGGCCATTTAGAATGACTATGCATTTTTGTTTCTCTAGATATTAGGCTGCAATATGTTGGATGTATAAAGTATCTGTATTAAGCTTTCAAAGTGGCAGTATTTGAATTTGAAGTTATGAACAAGGATAAAGTTGAACTTAAACTAGGCATCTGAACTAATTTATGAAGGAAAGAAAAACAGTATGGGTTGAGAGTGAGGCACAAGATTGACCTCTTTAGACAATGAGCCATTGCCAGGATATTTACTTACGATCGTTATTTTCTCCCATCACACACGTTCATGAATGTTTTGCTTATGCTGAAATGATCGCCTCTCATGTTGGCTACTTTTTTAATACTAGGTATGAAAGAGTCATGCGGCCCACTTAGAATCATAAAGTAAATTCAAGATATCTGGTATATATATATATTATATATATATAGTGTATTACAGGTAAAATTAATACGGAATACAAAATTATATATCAGCTTTTGCATGATGTTTGAATATTGATAACATGAAAGAGTTGTAAAATGATAATTTTTTTCCAAAGAATGTATAAACATTTAACTTATTTGAAATGCTAATTTGATATAAGATGATGTGTTTGATTTTAAAGGCATGTAGTCTTCTTTATATATATATATATATATATATATAAGTAGATATGCAGTTTTTGTCTACTAAGTAGATGGAATGCGACTCACGGAACTTTAATTTTGTTTTATTCAAGAAGGTTGTAAGCAAGTTCCATGCTTAACCAATCAAATGTAATTGTGAATATGAACAATTCAAACGAGATGAATAGTTAACTTTAGGTTTCCGCTTTATAAGTGGTTGCGAATACAGTTCCATTCCAAAATACGAACTTCGGTTGTATCACTTTGTTATGGGTCGAATTCCCAAAGCCATGTCTGTTAAAGTCAAAGATCAAGAAAGTCGAATTCTTAGAAGTGGCTGAAAAGGCAGTTAGTAGTTGTCCACGTGTTTATGGTAAATTGGTCTAAACACGTTGAAGTAGTTAAGCCGGTTTAGCAAGTATTGGGTGTTTAAATAGAGTCACAGTCCTGTACAGACTTTAGGAATTTGTAATTAAAAGAACTTAATTATTTCTCGCAGGCCATTCTTGTGATTGATCACACCTGTCTTTGAATATTTTGTGTTTACACAACAGATACTCAACCTTTCAATGATGAACTAATCTAGGTTTTTGTTATGCTTATTGATTATGTATGAAGTCAACTCATAATCTTATTGTATAAGTCTAAATCCACAAAGTACTAACTAACATTTAACAAATACTTTTTGTTTTCTAGAACATCGGTGATAATGACAGAGTTGACACAGCTGTATGATTCACTCTCTTCCATTCCAGTCCAAGTTTTCCTTACCGGGTATTTCTCAATCTTTGCATGATAGTAAAATAGATGAATGTATGCATTACAGATGCTGTCCGTCATAAACATCACAGAAGATGTCTGGGTTGTACGCTAGAAACAAGGGCTGTTTTACAGTACCAAGTACCTAACGTACTTGTGATGTTAATGATGCTAGTTCACTAGTTGTGACGAGTAGTGATTTTCCATCAATATATGCATTATACTTGTTATTTAGAGCTTCTCTGTACATGCTTTTGAAAGTCGCCGATTGCTTTAAGAAGGAGTTTGGAAGTGCATTTTGAAAGTGACTATGTGATATTGAATAGTAAGAATTGAACAATCAGCCATTACCCCGTGATAAAACGGGCTCTAGAAATTAGTGTTTGGATGTCCTTCTGCTGTCTGAAGTTTTAGTAATTAGATGTTTAACTCTTTTGCAAATTCTAATTATTTAAGATTTTGAATTGCTAAACTGCTAAAGTACTAAAAAATGACATGGTGTGACAAAAGTAGAGACAGTTTGTGAAACTGAATAAAATTCCCTGAATGGGTAACTTCGCAACTGCCATGAAACACATCATCTAAAACTGATTATCAGAAATGGAATTTGTAAATGTAGACATTAGAAACTGATCATTGCAATTTAAAACTCTAATATTTAGTTCAAAAAGACAAATCCAGATACCCTATAGTTTCAATCTATTTCTATCAGCCCGTATTCTAAGGAATATACTTGCTCAGGGCTTGTTTTCAGATACTAGAAAACCCCTGTGGTGCTCAAAAGATTCTTGAGGAATTTTTGAGCCTGTGGAGCTTTGTTGACGGGCAACATTATGCTCTTGCAAGTCTAGAGACAAATACATCTTACGCGAAAGGTTCTGGCAGTAGATTCTTTCTAGAAGTTGATACATACCTTCAAGTTGTTGAGGCATATATAACACTTCTCACAGGGATTCTAAGAGGTACAGATTTGGCCATCTCATGGGTTGAGAAAGCTGCATTGCCCGAGGATAGACGGCAGGTATGGTAATAGAATTCTTATAAAATCTCAAATGTTACATCAATTCACTTTCTTGTAGGACTAGTGTGTCTAATATGATTATGTAAGTTATAGCAAAGATCTTTTCTTTTCTTTTTTTTTTTTTTGAATAAAATGATTAAAGAGATTTATGCGTCAAAAATACACTCTGACTTACATAAATCCCATTTGACCCATTCTTACTTAGCCATTTTTTTATTTGAAGTAAAACACAACCCGATTTACACCATTTATAAGTAAATGAGTTGTCAATTGTAACGTTAATCCAGACAGATTCTTTCCATACAGCTCCTTTCCCATATAATCTGCTTGACTCTAACCAGTGGCAAAAAATGTCATTAGCAACACTAGAAATACTTCTCTTGATGGTTCCGAGTTTTCAGTCATATAAAGTTATGTGTTACAATTATATTTCAATAATAAAAGTAAGATTCTCTAGATGTTCGATTAGATTATCTACCTTAAATGGGTTTTGCCTGATTGGTTCAGCTTAAATTTTCCTAGAGGTGGCAAAATGGGTGGGTAGGGCTGGCTGGGTAATGGGTTGAAACAGGTTCGGGTCAAAATGGGTAACCTGTGATATGGGAGGCTCGGCCGCTGGGTTGTTATCCAAAATCATAATTTATTTATAGATAGTGTGTCAAATATGATTACAAAGAGTCGAAGATTATATTGCTTGAATATAATGATTTAGGAGGTTTTATGCAGTAAAATTACACTTTAGGTGTGACTATCAACCTGTTTGAATCGTTTCCTTCAAGATTTTTTATTTTTTTTTATATTATATGTTTGACCTGTTTCTTTTCAAGTCAAGTTATTCATAAGTAAGTTGGTCAAAATTGGCACCTCCACTTTTTCCCGCAGACTCTCTGTTATTGACCAGTTCTGCTGCTTGTTTCAATTTTAGGAATTTTTACGGCGTTTACAGTCCATGCACTCTTCCAAGTATATGGGATCTCAAGCATTATCTTTACCAACAGATGAGAATGATGCTGGGAAACAACCTGATGAGAATGAAGCGGCAAAACAAGCTATTATGAGATATTCTGCACAACATGTTTCTACATTTTGGTGGTTCCGAAATGTTAATTTAAAGTTTGGCAGTGTTCGATTTGCGGTTTCAAATGGAAGTATCTTGTTGACAATGTCAATGCTTCTCACTTATTATTTTTTGCGGAGGAAGAAGTATACAATAACAGGGTAAAAATATTTGCTTTCTCAACCACTCTCTATTCTCTATAAAGCAACTAACTAGAAACTATTGCTTGTGCTTATATTTGGAACAACAAACACCAATAAAACCCAACAATTTAGGACATTGTAAGCATTTGAACACATGTTGGGCGACTTTTGACCTGCCTAACTTGTTAGGCCCTTTTGAACGATTTCATAACCCGTTCTCATATTAATTCTTGATGACCAAAAACTCAATATAAGATATCAAAAGTCAATTGACCTAAATCATTAAGGTTACCTTATAGAGTGTCATGATATTTGATCAAAGTATATTTGTTACTGCAGTATTCTCAAGGCCCAGGCTCTGTTTGTGAAGAAAACCATCATAGACTTGTGGCAACTTGCATTCTCGTATCAAGTGAATCCATTAGCAGCTGTTGAGTCTCTTCCAAATCCAACTCGCATAAGCCATTAATGGTTCCTATGTATCTTAAAGTTAGCCTGCTTCATTTGGTTAAGGTTAGTCTAGCCAAGTTAAATCACGAGACCACATATACAAAAAAAGGTTTTCCAGCCATGGCAATAATATCACGTTCTCATTGTTTGATGTCGTTAGATATTAGGCACAACTTTGTAAACCTTGTAGGTTATAGAATTATCTTCGCTGATTATCAGGAATTTACTTATAAATGGGTCAACTTGGGTTATGTTTTATCTCAAACTAGTATGGTACCCGTATCAAAGCATCGTGATTAAATGTGTTGGTTGTCGATAATGCAATATAAAATATGTTTTATATACCATAATCACGTTTATATATATTTCTAATGCAACGTCCAAGTTTGGTTGTCTACATGTCATATATCGATTCATATATACATGAATTGAAACACCCGGAAAAGAAAATTATACATTTTTATCTACTATTATCACATGTGATAATGGTATAACATTCTTTTAAAATTTAAAATCATTTACGACCTTATTAAAATTATAAAACCAAAATATGTTTAAAAAAGTGTTGCTAAAAGTAGTATCAACATTAAGACCAAATGTTACCTTAATTGAAGTATATAAATGTTACTTGATCGAAGTATGGATGTTATGTATTATTTGAATGATATATTTAATTGATTTAAAGCATTGGTTTTGAATGTAACCCATATATTGAATATTATTACAGATAATTAGGTAAGTTGTGTGATCTTAAAATTTAACATTAAGACCAAACCCAATTTTGGTTTATATAATAGTATAGATATAGATATAGATAGATAGGTAAAAATTATAATAGTTTAAAAGAAATCAGGAAAGAGTCATTTGAATTTTTTTAACTACATCCACATCTCGTAAATTACTGTATTCAAAACATTCATTTATTAGTGAAATACTATATGAAATTTTTATGACATACTAATTATTTATAAAAATTAGTGTATTTGGAGCCCAATCCGATTTGACCAATACAAAAAAGTATCGTTTTAACCTGTTACCCGACCTGTGTTACTGGCCCATTCTTTCACCTCTGGATGAATCTATAAGCTTTCAGTAGTTTAGGCCAAAATGTCTTTTTTAAGAGACTGTAAATATGATATCAAAATTATGAAGTATGAACTAGTGGCCACTGCCCACTATGAAAATTCTAGTTTGTGTCTGGCTTGTGCTTTGAGATAGTTATATTTATTTGTGGCATTTTCATAGTTATAACAACTTTAAGTAACAAATTTATTGGGGCATAATTGAATCGAACAGCACTTAGTTTTGGGGCTCTAAGACCATAAGGAAAAAACCGACTTTTGAGAAAAATGTATCAAAGAACTATGCAGAGCATTGCTCGTTTTTGGTCTGGTTTGGTCTTCGTTAGGTTAGGTGTGTTTTGTCTGGATTGAACCATGTTTTGCAGTTTGCACATCAGCACATCCCTACTCGTGTTCTGCCTTTGTACTTTATATTACTTGCCCGGAATGATAAGGCCTAAACTTTTCAAGCACTCAAGCATGATTCTGTGGCATAACTTGTTTAGACTAGTACCCAAGAATCACTTACATTATTACATGGTAGTTAGTTTTCCTTTCCTTTTACACATAACCATGATCAGTATTTGCTTCCATATCAGCTTTTACCACTTTTAGTTGAACTTCAAGGTCTATGCTGTCTGTTTACACTTTAGTCATTGTAGTAGTTTTGTTTTTCATAGTTTAATCGGGGTAATCCCTTTTACCCCAAAAAAAAAAAAAATAGTTTTGTTTTTCATAAGGGCTTGGCTTCACTTACAGATGGTTGGAGTTGCATCCCTTAATTTACCTTCTGCTAAGTTTCATAATCTTAGAACTCATGTTAATAAAAGGTATCATTAGATCACACCATTGTAGCGGAGAAAATGTTTTAGTCGAAGTTTGAAAGATTACATGATCAAGCTACAGATATCTTCCCTAAGATGCTGTGTGTGATTTGTTTCAAAAGTTACGAAGCTAAATACCTAAATGAGAATAACAACTTCTAGTTTAAGAGGTTGCGAGAACATCAACCATTAAGTTATGAAATATCTACATGACTCTAGCAATCTTTTTGTAGAAATCTACATACATGATTCACAAAAATCCACTTCAGCCTATGAGTGTCAGGATTCCGAGATATGGTCTATAATGTCGCATGACTAGGCCACCCTCTACCACCCCATTTATCCGAACCCAGAATAGCACCATAACAGTTAGCAGTAATCTTATTTTCCTCATGTTCAATAATGTCAGTTTAAGAAAATCCTAGTTTCAATTTTCTTGATTGCTTAGACATAAATCACCAGGTTACATCTAGATTCCACAACTTGTCTCTACTCTCCTATGATCTTGTCAAAACTAATACTTATGGACATCCTGAGCAGCAACAGAGGCACACTATCTGTAAAGGAGCCAAAAGAATGTTAATTTGTAATTAAATTAAAACTATAAGCTAAAATTTTGTACACCTCTATTAACTACAAAAAGTTGAAAACAGACAAATGTACCTAGTGTAACTTCACCCCTCATGCTTTGTCTTTATGATCCAAATCCCACTGAAAACTTCTCTAAACTATGACAACATTGTTGCACCAACTCCACCTCAAACCCTTGAGAGGTCACTCTTTCAAAGTTAGCCTTTCTATTTGGACCTCGAAACTCCATGCGAGATACCTCTTTAGATTCATCGAACGTTGCTTTCTGAAAGCATGGAGTCGCCGCCAGACTGGTGATGGATGAACAGCCGTGATACTTGTTTGATATTGAGGTCACTAGTCTTCGTTTTTTCTGTCATTTTCATTCTTTTCTTTTACATCCTCTATCCTGTCGACAACTTCTTTAATGTCCCACCTCTTTTCTACATTCGGTTCGCAACAACTCAAACCTATGATCAACAACTTTAACATTTCCTCTTCATTATGCTTGTCAAACCCACCTATTTCTTTATCAAACATGTCAACCGTCACCTCCTCCTTAAACATAGAGTCAACAAAGTTTGTTAGCTCCACATCTCCGCCTTTGCTTTGGCTGAAAGTGTTTGCAGGAAACTTGCCAGTCATGATCTCTAGAATCAGCACCCCTAAACTCCATACATCTGTTTTCTTTGTGATTCGACCATGGTTCTTGTACTCGGGTGATTTGAAGGCGATCATGACATCCCGTGCATGTTCTTGATTGGTTATAGGAACCAAACCATAATCTGTGAGGAGTGATTCAAATTCTCGATTCAGTAAAACATTTGATGATTTGAGGTGACCATGAGGTGCAATTAGACTGGGCAGCTCATGGTAAAGATGGAGAAGCCCTCTTGCTACTCCTTTCACAATCTTTAATCGAGTAGGCCAATCTAGGCTTCGTTTTACTTGCGACCGACTTCCTGAGGCAATTTCTATCATGGTTAGTGTGTAAAATGCTTTGTATATTTTTATTATTAATTGTGGCAGTTTAAACCCATGCTTTGTAAAATGCTTTATCTCAGATGTGTCAAATATATACTTTAGTTAAATGGGGACGGGTCATGGGTCGAACGAGTCTCTTGGAATCTTTTCAGGGATTAGATGCTTCTAAATTGTGTGATTCAAAGATTTAGATTTAGTATTGTATTAGGGGTTTTTTTTTTTGTAATTTTTGATTAACACGTTAGTTACAAAAACATGTTTTAAGAATGAACTAAAAAGGTGTTTGTGCCGATTTTTATGATAGCTACTATACCGTGAAGATGAACAGCCAAACTGATGTTTTCGACATAGTCTGCAACAAATAGTTTCTCTTCTTTTCTATAGTAGAATGCGATAAGTGGTACCACATTTGGGTGATTCAACTTTCCTAATTTCATCATGTGCTTGCAGAACTCATCTTGTGTTACGTTATTCATTTGACTGCATCTCTTCACAACTAGTATTTTCTGGCGAGTAATAGTGGTCTTATAACTAGATCCAAACACCCCACCACCAAGGACCACTGCAGACGCCTTTAACAACTCTGCCAGGTCAAACCTTTCTGCGTCGTCTTTCAAGAAAGTTAGCTTCAGAGATGGGTCTACCTTCTTGGTGGTGACTGTGGTCGCAGCATTGCCAACACCTTGCTCCATTTGATCATGGTTAGACGGAACTACGTTTCTATAGGGTGGTACCTCAAGGGTATCCTTTGAAGATGGTCCAAATTTTTGTAGGATAATGAAAGCTGTAGTGATCGCTACTAGGGCTGCAACGACCACCAATGCTACCATGATGATGGTGGCCGTGGGGATCTCTGCCTTGCACTCCGCTAATGGTGGTCCACAAAGTTCACCGTTACCTGTTGTCCAAAATAAAAGGTGTAAAGAATTGTGAAATAAACCATATACTTATTATGGATGTTCAACTAATTTAGGTATTGTATTGTGTCAGGTATATACTATTAACTTGACACCCTTCCTGTCCTAGCCAGAAAAAGTGAAAATTTGATATTTCATTTCTTCTTAAACTCGAGTCAAGATTGTTATCATTGCAGAAGATGATAGAAAAGAACAACGTAACTCACCCGAAAATTGGCTTTTAGGGAAACTCTGGAGTTGTTTTGGAATAGGACCATATAGTTTATTGTTTGCAAAGTTTATGATCGTTAGGTTATCTTTCACGAACACAGGAATTACGCCCTCAAATCGATTGTTTTCTAGCATCAAATCTCTGAGCCTTGGCAATCCAGTTAACGATGAAGGAATTTGACCTTCAAAATCATTATTAGCCAAGTAAAGCTTCTTGAGCCTCCTCATCCCATCAAAAGCATCCATTGGAATCTCTTTAGAAAACTTGTTGGCTGTCAAGAAAATACTTCTTAATCTATTTAACTTTTTGAATGAAGGAAATTCGCCTTCTAAACTGTTGTTTTGAAAGCTTATTGTTAATAAAGACGGCAAATTCATCAAGATTTTCGTATCAATGAAACCACCAAGCTCTTTCCCTTCGAGTCGTATACCCCAAATGGTGTTATTGGCACAAAGAACACCTTCCCAATTGGGTTTATTGCCATTACATGGGGTGGTTAACGGGTTCCAAGTGATTAACTTATCGCCATTTTTAAGAGACTGTTTTAACTCAAGAAGGGTGTCATTGTCCGCGCTATTTGCATGGTGCATGATCAACATCAATAGGATAACATGAAGAAGGTGGTGCACATTCAAATGGGCTTGAGCCACCGTCATGACAATGACGGAGGCTCTCCCACCGGAAAGTTAATAGGGAATTGACAACAATGGCGGGTGCAATCGGGCTTACAAATCTTGAAGATGAAATGGGTTCTTTTGGGCATAAACAATGGACAAAGAGAGTTTAGAGAGATAAAATTTCAGAGAGAGAGAAAGGAAGAAAGAAAGAAAATGGTAGGAAAAATGAAGAGGTACAATTTGCCATACAAGGATTTCCATCAGATTTATATGGACCACCTTTAATTTTTCAAACATTAGTTTCTTAATCGTCAAGTTCCAATTTGTATATAAATACATGTTGTAACTTGTGAGTATAGGCGGAACTATGAAGGTGCCGGAGAGGGTCCCGGCCCTCCCAAAAATTTTCGTTTATATACGTTTTATATAGGACATGAATGTTTATATAGATAAAAAGTTGCATTCTACGTATTGATTGAACTTGACCCAAAAAATAGGTCTTGGCCCCACCAAACAAATTGGTCACATGTTTGCCTTGCCATCTATTTGTATGTGGTAGGCTATTTCCACCTTAATAATGTCTATTTCCACCATGTTTTATGCTTTAAACGGTCGTACAGTACGCATGATTAATTATGCATTGGTTTGTCTCTTGTGGTGGAAATAGCAACCCCCGTTTGTATATAGACATACTCAACTTTCAGATAGTATTTGGCACATATTCTCTGTCTGTGTGGAGATACATATAAAGTTTTGAATCATATATATTACATAGAACCATCTATTTTATGTATGTTTTTTTTTTTTAACGGAAGAAATCTTATAAAAAACTAGCGAAGTGCTAAAAACAAATTACAAGGAAGACATGGGGTTTTGCAACCACAGTCTGGCCTAGATTTTTTGAATCTACTCGAAAGCCAATCAAATGAGTTAACAACAACGCTATCAATAATATGACATGACATTTTCTAAACTTGGGAGTCTTGGAAGAGCACAATGTTTCGATATCTATTTTATGTATGTGAAGTGATGTATTTCTTAATCAGGCCATAATGGCTAATTTAACTATAATGACAACTAGAGACAGCACAATGAACACATTAGTCAGAGTTTTTACGAATCCGGCAATATTATAAGTACGATAATACATTATATGATGTGTTATATATGATTCAACAAAGTATATTGCAACAAGAACAATATGATTTCTATTAATGATACGAGATTTAGAAGATTATATGCGTTTGAATACGTTTTGATCTACTTTCAAACCCATTTAATCCATTTGGATTGTTTCGGACTGAGTAACTCTGTAGCTTTTTCGATAGTCTGTTCCATATCTAGTTGAAGACATTATTTAAAAACCGAAACCAAGTTTGATCTTTAAAGTAAGTCACTGGGTGATGATGACTGTAACAACGTTTGGCATGGAACACCCGGGCTTCCATCAGTGCTGGATTAGCGTGAAACGTACTTCGTTTTGAACTAGCCAATACTTGCATTGAATCATTTGATTTCTACAAATCTTCCTCAACATGATTAAACACCAATGTCCACTGGCACTAACTGGGGTTTGTTCATATAATCACAACCCTGAACCAGTTTGGTGTCGGTTTTGGTATTATTATACTTTTTGGCTTTATATTCTACTATTAATACGAAACAATGCATAACATTAAACAACAAAAATATGACCAGCTCGAGCTAGTCCTTATTCGCATTCTGCATACCTACACAACGCATAGGAGTGGATAAAGAAATCACCACCTAATAAAACATATCGTCGTCGTCATCATCATACAAAATACAAGACAGTTATGGATAACAAAAACTTGAAAAGCATTGAGCGTTTCTCATTTACGAGGGATTCCAACAAGTCTACACATCTATACACTCTCAATGCTCTACCTAAATGATACAACTTTATAACACTATTCATCATCTTGACATCATTATCATTTAGAACTGTCAAACTTAACTTCTAAAACCAGGAAGAAAAGAACTACCAATTTCTTCCCTCCATTTCCCAGATTCAGCCTTACGATGCTTCTGAGATGTTGGAAAGGAGAACAACCCTTCTATGGCTCAATAACCGCCAAAAACACAGGATCCCATAGTTGACTATGTAAGAACAAATTCCTAACTAAAAGTTAGACGATTACTTTTTAAACATTTCCTCCATCGGAACTACTGCAAGCCTGGTTTTGAAGAACACTGTTCCCACCAAAATCTCCATCCAAACTCATCTGCTGGACTTCCTGTGGTGACAAGATTTTGATGCATCGAACACAGCTCACAAACTCCCTGTAAAGAGAAAAGGTTATAAAAATCAGTAAGTCGAAGCTGCTTCTTTTTTCTTTTTTCCCAAAGCATCGAAAATTTTGGTTCAAAAGGACATATGCAAGTCAAATTAGCTTATTTTAGTAGTCTTTTGGGCTGGTTTAGGATAAACAACATCTTGAAACAGGGAAAACTGTGACCTGCCAACAATGTTGTGTCATTTTTCTTTGAATTTGACTGATACATAATAATTGCGGATCAATCATGAATATAGATATCTAATAGTACTAAAGTTACAATATACCTTTTTGGATTAAAAAAGTTTTAGGAGGTCGCAACCATTTAAAACTTTTGACCCATTTAATCGTGTCATTGTACTTCTATACTTTTGATTCAATGAACTATTATTCTTAGTAACAAGTTTTAAGAAAAAAATAGCGGGTTAACTCGAACCGGACCCGTATGACCTGTTACTCAACCCACCCTATTTGCCACCTCTATATTGTTAGAGATATATGTGTATAGGAAAAAAGAATGTGGACATACTCCCAAGGGTCATCTCCAACTAGGAGAACATCATTCTCATGATCCACATAGACAAGTTTCCAGCCAACTCGTTGCCGATCCTCTAGTTGACCCTCTATACCAAACCTTCGAGCCAGGTCTTGTTTAAGACCCTCATAACCCGTGTAAGCAGAAATATCAATAGATCTTCCAACTGCTCCACGCTTGTGAACCTACAAGTACAACACCAAAAAGTCATCTCCGACAAATCATATATAGTCAACCACCACAATTATAGAGATCTAACGTTAATGTAATCAAACCTTGGTATATGTCCGCAATCGCTGAAACTGTTGTGGAGGTGGAGCCCACACATCATTGCTCAACAAAGCGCTGTCGCTTAAGTTGGAGTCGATGGGGTTGAAGGGCATGTCGGGAATTCCAAAAGACTGAGAAACCATTGATGAAGAGAGTTCGGGCTGAATTATGCCTTCTGGGCTGAGATCATTTTGAAAATCCTTACTGGGTCCCACCATACCTTTTGTGGACAATGGGTCAAGAATCATTGATGGCATTCCCATATGGTTAGTAATATTGACCCCAAATGGAACATTTTGAACTTCATCATCTTGAATTCCTGGCTGTGAATTGGAAGACAACTGATTATGGTTTTGATTTTGTACATGAAGATCGTTTTGAGGGAGGCAAACTGAAGTGGCTGATGATGAACTATCCAAGAAATCCATCTGCGCTCCATTCATATTGTTCAAATATGTCATGGGTGCCAAAAATCCTTGATTTTGACTTTTCGAGACGTTGACCAAAGCAGAACCTTTAGCAGAGTTGACATTTGCTGATATAGTTTGACTTTCTACACCATTATTTATTACATGAGCAGTATTAATCATTGATGGAACCATATTTGGGCAATTATTTGTGGAAGGTGAGGTGGAACACGATGGGACATCATCCGTGATCCCAGATTGACCTCCAACACCTGCAGTCCCGGTCAATAAGCTGCTGCCATTTGTTGAAATCTGATTGGTAGGATGAAGTTTTGGTTGCTGGGAGAGATGGGAAAACCGAAGACTTGATTGGCTATTGTTTCTTGACATATGTTGAGATGGGGGTGTGATGGCCGTTTGACTGGTGTCCATTGTCTGACTTGTTGACATTGACCTCGATAAACTTTGACCTGCATCCAGCATTGGCTTCTGCTGATCATGTGGCTGCTGTGGCACAGATTGCTGAGCCAAAAGTGATTGTTGCTGTTGATGAAACTTCTGTAGAAGTTGAAGAGGAGTTTGGTTATCGGGCATCTGTAATTGTTGACTAATTTGTTGATCTGAAAACTGAGGCGGCAACAAGCTATTCTGTTGACTTTGACTTTGAATATGACTTTGACTCACTCCCATTGACTGCTGCTGCTGCTGCTGTTGAAGATTTCGGTAGAGATGATGATTCTGCATTGAAGACTGCTGCTGCATCACATTCTGAGGATGACTTTGGGACTGCATTTGGTTTTGAGAAGGCGTTTGATTGATCGAATTTTGTCTAATAAGTTGCTGACTTGAATCATTCAACAGTTGCTGAGGCTGCATCATCGAGACTAATGGGCTCATGGTGGTAGATTGTGGTAGCTTTTGAAGTTGATCAAACTGTGTTGACCTTGAATTATTGAATTGCAAGTTGTTTTGAGTAAGCATTTGTGGCATACCATAATTTTGCAAAACGGATCCAGATAATGAGTTCGGGTAATTGGGTTGTAACGGGTTAGAAAGTGAAGAGCTTTGCTGCATGTTCATCCACTGGACTAAGCTTAAACCAGGATCTTTAGTGGGCATATCTTCACCGAGCCAGGGCATGGTTCTCTTGAATAAATTGTCTAGGTCAGCAGATTCGTCATCTACAGATATTTAAAGGCCAAACTTTATTAGAATTAAAGTCAAAAGATTTCGAAAAATAATTATGGGTTTTCATTCTTTTTACCTAATAATCATTTGTTCACTTGAAAGTTACTGCTCTTCAAGTTGGTCAAAGAATGAAAATGACAGGACAACAAAAGAATATAAGCCACAAGGTATTGTGGCTTTTTATGCACTTTTAAGTTTTAATGATTGTATGATGGGGGCCAGACAATGTCAAAATATTTGCATGAAATGGAAGAATTATTCTTATTCTAGTCAAATTTAGCATTCCTGTTACTTCTGTTGAAATATTCAGCTTTTTCAGTTGGAGATAAAAAGAAGATATCTTAAAACCTAGCCAACGTACCTGGCATTCCTGGTAGCCTTGGACGCTTTGGTCGGTAAAATGGAGGTGTGGGGCAAATAAAAAAGGGAGCCGTAACGGGTTCAATCTCCCAAACTGAAACACGGGTACGCCTTTCACCACCAGTCGACTCATCCCACCCAACCTATTCACATTAAAAATGGTTTAGCAATGAGCAAAAATGTAGATGCATGAGTTGATCTGGTTTATGTTTTTTTTATCTCAAATATGTCAAATAAAAAGCAGGTAAAAGGTGACCAAGTCAAATAGGTAGAAAGTTGCCAAAGTCTAATTAAATGGTAACAACCTTCTTAATTGTTTTATCCAAAAAAATAAGATTATTATTGCAATAATATCATTATTATACTCATGATCAAGGCATTAACTATGACATGCTACCCAACATGTCCAACTTGCTCGTCTTTCAACCCGACAATGGACCCATATCTTCTGCAAGTAGGATTATATACAATAGTGGTAATGGCTAGAGAAAAAACACACTCTAGAAAAATTACCTGCAGGTTTCTCCATTGCGAGTTCTTCCATCTAACAGCGTCAAGATCACTGATACCAGTAATTGTACCCATATACCTGCAATTTAAGCACGTTAAGTTTTCCACATGAACCACAGTTAATTGCTGTAATGAAGTTGAAGAGTACTAAAAAAAAGTGAAGGAACGAAGCTTGCTCTCACCTTCTTGTTCCCGACTCTTCGGTTTCAAACATCATCCGGAAGCGCATGCCAAGCGATATTTGGTTACTGCACACAGCTTTATAGTACTTGGCTAATGGGATGACAAATTCCGATGGACTAGCCCTGTTTCAAATAATCAATTAGTTTTAAGATGAATTTCAGTTCATTCCCGTGTGATTTTTAATTACTTAGTGAACTACCTTGGATTATAAAAGACGGTGAAAGGGCTGTTGTTTGCAGCGGCATGGGCAGCTGCAGCTAAAATTCCAATGTGCATACTATCACTCGATAAAACTGATGACGATAAATTGGTTGGCTGTCTGTTAGCTCGTCTAATACCCAGTAGCAGCTGCTGATTTTCATCCCTATTATACGCCAAAGAATATACTAAAAAATGTTAATACGTATTCTTTTTAAAACTCATTTCAATAATTATACAAATATTACTATGTTTTTTATTTGATGTCATTACCTAATAAACAAGACCGAGTCCCCAGCAAAAAGCCTCTTTCCGCTAACAAAAAGGCTCCAACCAGTTGTGAGCAAGTGACGTTTTGGTTGCCCTGAATTTCATTTGTGGAATATTATCATAGATTCCAAAGTCACTAAAAAGGAAATTCTGGATCTTAAAGATTGATGATCAAGAAAAACTTACCGCGATAAATATGACGAAACGTCCATTGGGTATCATGTAAATCCCTTGCTGCAAGTTCTTGTGCAGGTGGTTGCATTGAAAAATCCTATATAAAAAGATGTTAAATTGAATAAAGATTTTTTTTGTAGTCACATTTTGCTAGCTCTAGAATTAACCAATTTACGTTGTCACGAAATTTGCTCACCAGAGGGGGGAAGATCTTTTCAGCTGCCCGGCGAGGTACAGAGAATCCACCATGAGTGCTTGTGTCACTTGCAGTCAACGTTTTGCAGAAAAACTGTGTTTGTGGCTTATTTATTTTTGTTGAAAGATCTGACCTCAATAAAGCTTCCTTATCAAACTGCATAAAATCATAATCCATTAATACATTCTAATTATCGCTTAGAAACATATAAAATGAGTTACAACACATTTGTGATTCATGCACATACCGAAGAAACGGGTTGCAGTGTCATCTGGGCATACACTTCATCTGTTTCTGGGTCAGCCTAAAACATAAAAAAAAAATAAAAAAAAAAAAGTGGATAGTTAAGATTATAAAATATTTTATCCAACTATGCGTCGTATGATAATATTGATTATAAATTCCATACATGCAATGTGACATTATGAAGTATGCATAATAGCTTTGATTGGAGATTTGGATAGTTTGGAATTTGAGAATCGACGTCCTTCTTCATAGATGCCGCAACCTGTAGGCATATAGTTTAACAATGTTCAAATCGTTTTCTTCAAACGTGAACGACATGCATTCCATAATGGACTAAATGATCAAAAATGACATTACTAAGCAAAATAAACGAGAGATCCTTTGTTAAATGGGAGTAGAAACCTCTCATTATATTAACACTTACAAAATGGGTAAATTAAATTTATATTGTGCTACCCTTATAAATTTAAACTTATTGCAGCTAGTATAAAACTGGTTATCCAAAACCCGATACAATTCAGAAGTAGAACTTGTTTATCCAAAAAGACGATTTTTACACATTTAGTCACTTCTTCGAGTCCCCTAACAACAAACAGAGGGAATTCAAACGCTACGAACGTTTAAATAAACTTATGAAAATGCCTACAATGGAAGAATTTTCACATAGTATAATTTAACAGGATTATAGTCATTATACAGACATTTACTTTGGTCAGTAGGGCATATAACCCCACAGACTTGTCACTCCAAGGAGTCGAACCCAAAAACTGTAAGTAAAAATCAAAGAAGCCTCCTCACAGTCCCCGGGTATTTTTGTCAGTTGATCTGAGTCATTGGCAGGGCATATATCATTTACTAGTGTACATACTACATTAAATGCACCCAATATAAGTCTGTTATGTTAGATAAATAAATCTTACATTAATTTGTTGTATTTACCAATTGGATTAAAATGAACCAACCACTTTTTGATAGATACCAACAACTATTCTAGTTTTACCATCAAAAATGGCAATCACAAAAATCTGAGTATAATAGTATTGGCATTGGTGGGCTCATGTTAACATATATCATCATTAGAGAATTTTTTTTTGGTTTAAAAATGGGCAATAATAATAAAGAATAAATGTAAAGTAATGGCTATATAATATAATGTAAATGTTAATGCATTAGCCCTGTTTGTAGTAGCTCAATAACCATCAACTTTATTATAATTATATTAACATATTAATACAATGATTTAGACATCACATATATTAAAGTTATATCAAATATGACTATCACACATTCACACCATTAATTTATTTTAAGCTAAAACGACATATAAGTGACCATGTCATCATTTGAACTTAATAAAATTTTATAAAGTTATATTATTGATTGTCACCATCACCACCACCACTATCATCCACCGCAACTCAGGCTGCCTACATGGATTGATTGTCGGAAAATTAAGCTCTATAATACTTCATCCGTACTATTTTAATTGTTCATCTTCCTATTTTTGTTTGTCCCAAAATAATTATCTACTTTTCCAAAAACACATTAATTATTCACTCTTTTACCTATTATACCCTTAAATAATTACCATAATTAATGCACTTTTAAAGTCAAACTTGCCATAACTGTAAGGGTAAAAATGATTTTTTTAATAAGTAAAAAACTCCATTAATTACACATATCTTAATTTTGTTTTATTAATGAGTGGACAATTTTTGTAGGATGGAGGGAATATATGGTAAACTAGATGCACAAAAATTTTGGGAGGTGATATTCGTACCACTCTTTTTAATACATCTATCACAATGTATAACTTATACAGCACACTGTACAAGTTATTAATGCAGTAGTGTGGTACATGTATTAAAAAGGGTGGTATGAATATCACCTCCTAAAAATTTTGGTTTTTATAAAATGTATAAAGGCAAGTAGGTCCCACTAAAAAGCATTGCAATGATAAATAACATTGAGGAAGAAAAACAAAACAAAAACAATGTTCACTAAAAGATATTAACATTTTGCATCAAAAAAGGCTTTATTTTAAAGCAAATTGTTGATTACCAATCCTATGAGACATATGTAAGTACTAAAGAGAATTTGCAGAGAGAGAAAGAGCAAATGATTCTCTCCCACCAACCATCACCATGACAGGCGCACTTTAGCAGATACCAGATTTACACATTTGTTTTCTTTTGATATTTTAATTTCTATTATTTTAATAATAAAAAAATAATAATAATAAAGCATTTATATTATTTTGTTAAACATAGTGTTTTGGTGGCCTAGCGATTACCTCGGTCGGTTCAAAATCTCCTTGCGTAAACATTTTGGGATGGTCAGGTAAATAAGAAACGGCCATGGAAATATTACGGTTATACAACATACATTGAGTAATAAAAAAAAATTGTATTCTCCGGATAATCAATCCGAACAAGAAAAAGCATCGTCCGTTTATAGCATTTAAGTTTATGATCAATTCAAAATTAGATATGCATAAAAATATTGTATCGGAAAGTTTTGATCCTTGTTTTTTTTTCTTTTTCGAAAGGCTTATTTTTAGAAACTTTAATGTACAATAATTTTTTATATATGTTTTAAGAAAAACAGAAGAGAAAAATAGAAATTTCAAACAAACTCATAGACTAATAATAGCAACATGTTGTCCAATTTCCCATATATCCACCGCCAAATCCTCAAATTCGGTGATACACTGCATCACCAACTTGTACCGTACAACAAATATATTATAAAGTAATAAAAAACACTAATTACGATGATAAACAAAACAGCGCACGTTAGTCATTTTCACCGCAATATAAAAATAAAATAAAAAATAAAAAAAGCCAATCAGACCGGAGGTCTCAAGTTCAAATCCAAGACGGGTTTTATCGTAGTGGATTTTTGGGTGGCTGGTTTTCCCAGAACTTGTGGCTTTTGTAGCCAAATTGGCTACATCCGTCGTTGTCTGTCATTTGTGCGCGTATAGGATGTCTTTTGTCGTTGAGTCATCCGGGTAGCCGAGCATTAATCTTTGTTGTTGGACGTTAAAAAAAAAAAGACAAGAACAAAACAAAACAAAACCTGTTCGCTGTGTCCTTGAGGAAAATAAACAACGTGAGTTCCCGCAGCCGGTAAGTTCACTAATGGTCCAGCACATGTCTGCCATAGCTCTGGATTTATTACACTCTTTTTCTCTCCACCTGTACATAAATATATATAAAAATATAACATTATATACATACATATACATATGTGTGTATATATATATATATAGATGTTGTATATGTGTGTATGTATAGTTACCTTCGTCAAGATTTACAGCGGTTAAAGTAGATCCGGTAGTCTTCATTACTGAAGAAAACTGATCACAGATGACTTAACAAAAAGTAAAAGCTAACACATGATATCAGATTTCATTTTTACTGTTTATCAACAACAGCAACAGTAGATCATGAAGACATGAATAATGAATGAATGGTTTTTTGTGTTATACTATAATATTGTTTGTGTCTGTGTTGGTTTGAATGTCGTTCTTTTTTCCGGCGCCGGAAAAATAAAAATGTATTTTTTTTTAAATAAAAGGAAAAAAAACAAGAGACAGCCGGAAAAGGTGGAAGAGAGAAGAGGGGACAAGAAGAAGACCGGAGACACTTTAAAAAAGGAGAGTTTGCTGAGTATTGCAGAGACCAAACGCTGCACCTTTGCCCCCACTCTTTTCTCTCTCTCTCTCTCTATAATTATAATTATGTTATATGTATATATTTATATATATATATAGCTCTCTGTATGTATATATATATATATATATATATATATCTGTATATCTAAAAAATGTCTGTGTCTATAAAAGGTTCTCTCTGTGTGTGTGAGTGTATGTGTGTGTCTTTGAGGTGGGGACTGACTATACAAAGGTGAAGAGAAAGGGGGGCTTTCAAGGTTGACTACATTTGGGTGTGGCTATTTTCACCATATAACACAAACGATAATACAATTAATACTGCATATCGTACAATTATTTAAAGCATAAAAGTGATGGAAATAGACAAAAAGAGGGTGAAAATAGATGGGCACTTTTCTTTAAGTACAACTACACTCATGCCCAATACCGTCATTCACAGTGTATAAAGAGATGAGATGTAGACAGCATTAACATCATTTAAAGATAAAAAGATTACTTTTAAAAAGACCTTCAACCTGTAGGAAATGAAGATCGAACTTTTGACATTTGTCTCTGAAAACAAAAAGTTTTCCACTTGGTTAAATTTCCATTAGGGCGTTGGCAATGGGTCCTCGTACTAGATCACATCTCTCATTCCCAACTAATTTCTTTATGTCACCTCACTGTTATCTTTTTCATCCCACACTCATCACTCATTACAGTTTTATTGGCAATGACGTCTCTCATTACATCTCATCTCTCATTATAATTAAATACTTTACAAACAAAAAAAACTTACACTAACAAACAAAAACATATCACTATAGTCTCTTTCTTCTATCTTTCACACGAAAAGCTTTCTCCCACGACTTTATTTCTCATTCATCTCTCATAAAAAACAACAGTGTTCCAATGAAAAATGACATCTCTCTCGCGGCATTTCTGGCCTTAATTTGGTTATTCTTTAACCGTTGGTTAAATTGTTATATAATCAAGGCTTTTACATTACCCACTTTTTCTTTCTTTTTCAATTTGTTTAGGAATGTGTGAAGAGTTTTAATTAAGGTGTGTTATTCTATGTTCTTACATACGAGTATTTGTCGGCTTTTTTGATTATTTCCTCGCGTTTCTACATATATAGTTTAACTTGTCCGAATTTATTTTGTATAACATGTATTTGTGTAGTTGGATGAAAGTGAACATTTCGTGATCGATGAGGGCTGGCGGAGTCACAAAGGGTTGAAGATGGGCTGGACTAGCCCGCCGGAACACACCGGCACCGATCGAATGGGCTGCTCGACGGGTTGGATTGGGCTGGCTGTGAAACCAGTGGTGGGGTGAAGGGGTTTGGTCAAAAAATGACCGTTGCAAGCTTTTAAAAAAAAAAAAATAGCCGTTTGGATTTTAAAAATTTCCATCTTTTACACATTCATTTCTTTGACTTCCATTTTTCAAACCAAAGCAAACCATAACCAAACCGTGAATGGATCCATGGAGAGGAAAACAACAACCACAAAACGTAGCTAGTGTCTCACGAGGTCGAGGTCGAGGTCGGGGCCGAGGCGTATACGGACAAGAACAAGAACAACAACAATATCAACACCAATATCAACAACAATATCAACAACAATATCAACAATACTATGTTCCCGAACCACCAATTCGAAGGCAATCTTATTCTCAACCGATACATCATCCTCCCGCAATGGATCCTCGACAATACGGTGTCCACCAAACGGCCGAGCTAGAACTCGAAAATTTCGATCCATTCGATTCCCGCAACCCACCACCCATTCTCGACGACGATGATGTTGAGGCCGTTCCCGACACACAAGAAGCTCCATTTGGTATACGTTTATATATATACGTTTGTATCTATGTATGTTTGTATCGTTATACGTTTGTATCTATATATACGTTTATATCTATGTTTTATTAAATGGTTTTATTATAAATGTTTGATTAATTTAAATGAAAAAGAAAATAAAAAAATTTGGGAGGGTTGAAAAAGTTATGAATGCCTAAGAAATGAGTTGGAAGGATTGGTTGGGAGGGTTGAAGGGGTAAAATGAGTTGGAGGGATGTGATTGGAGGGATTTGGGAGTGTTAAAATAACCTTCTCCGTTTGTACCTCCACATTCGAGAACCTCTTGTCATTACGGGCTTTCCAAATACACTAACAAGCAACGGAAACAATGCCTTTCAAAACCATCTTCGTCTGCTTTCCCACACGTAGTTGATCATCATTTTATTAGAAACATGTACGATATTAAATTTGTTAAAGGCTCACATGAAGAGGAGTGCTTAATAGTTTTTTTTTTTTATTACTTCAATGTTTACACAAATAAAATGACATATTACACAAGGGATAATAAGAGAGGCCGGTTTAGAAGTCCAATTGAAGTTATGGTTAATTATCAAAATCATGTATCCTTATCTTTCAATGAACTTCACCTTCAAATAATATATGTTAAGGACATTCAAACAAATCAACATCATTTGATGGATTGATATTTGGGTGAACTTGAGACCTTAAGGTTTTTGGTTCAAATTTTGATGTGGGCAAAATGCTCTTAAAAATGAAGACATATGTTTCTTCTGGAATTAAAATTTGGATATATGAGAAGGCATGACGCTAACACCAAATTTAACGTTCGAAAGAAAAAAAAAATAAAAAAAAGAAAAAAAGACATTCAAACACGTACGTACAGAACGTACCAAAAAAATTTGTCATATTGAAAAGCAACACTAAATCACTTTTTACACGATGTACTCACATTAAACACAATGATACAGTAAATAAATACATACACATATACCCATGGCTAGCCAAAGTGATATAATCATCACAGTGGGCCGGGGTAGCTACCATGTTGGTGGTGGCGACTGGCGTGTTTACAGTTTACACGAAATCCGACATGGTTCGAATTGAAAACCACAGCTTACATCTACTATAAAATATCGCCCACATCATATCAATTAGGGGTGTTCGTGGTCCGGTTTGGTCCGGTTTTGACTAATTTTCAAACCAAACCGACATTTCCGGTTTTAACATATATCAAACCAAACCAGACCAAGTGTGT